>UNPR01000182.1:0-99738 GCA_900536425.1 Hymenoscyphus linearis
TGACATCTTTGATACAAGTAACGAGTTCACTTCCAAGTGAACAACCCGATAGTCTTCTTCTTATCATAGCATACCAACCAGCGAACACCCAGCCAAGTTTAGTTAGCCCGATTGAGTATTCGTTACAATTCTCTCCTTTAATATACTTAAGCGTATACTTGTCCTATTCGTCTTAAAGATACCTCTTATGTCTAAGGTTTTTAAAGTTATCTTATACTACTTATACCGTAGTTAGGAAGTCTAATCCTTGTCCGAGAATTGTACGGTAGTAGTAGTCGGCGGCGGCTCCTTTTAATATAATTAGAAAGGCTTTTATAAGGCGGTCCTAGGTTACCCTATATTAATTACAAGTAGCGTAAAAGATCTTAAGTTTTATATTAAAGACGTCCTTAATTCCGCTATATTTTATACTATTACAATATACCTTTACTAGACCTTATATTATACGTAAGTCTAGATCAGCTCCTAAGTAAGGTAGTAGTCTGATTAGGTTGTGACTAAATCTTTAGGGTTAGAATAGGCCCGTTTATAGGAAATTTTAGTTGTATCTACCCGTTTGTATTCCGAACATTTGGCCTTGAGCCGGTGGTTGTAGGGGTAGAAATCCTTGCGAATTCTAAGCAGGCGGGTATGCCGGTGTTTGTAGTTGTGGTACACCTTGAAATGTTCCTTGTATATTCGGATTTTGTATGGTTGTACCCTGATTTTAATGAGTTGGTTTTGGGTTCTAATGTGTTGATACCCTTTGCCGTGGGTTGAAAGCTGGTTCTTGTGCGCTCGAAGGTGGTACTGTAGTAGCCGTGTTGCCGAATATGTGGCTTGTTCTGCCTCTAATATCGGCTTTGATATTACTAGGTGATGGTGGTTGAAATTGGTCAGTAGGGGTAAAGAAGCTGGGTTTTGTAGCTCTCGGCACAGGTGGCTTTAGAATTGGCGTAGTTGGCTTGGTGTTTGTACCTGCTGTGTACTTTTGCTTTGGTGATCTAGTATATCTACTTCCAGTACCTAGAAGCTCTTGAATTCTAAATTAAAGCACTTGTGATTTTAGGTTGTAGTATCTCATTTTAAGGACTCTAGCGTTAGTCTACTTATAGCAGTTTCGTCGATGTGCCGTATTGTATAGTACTTAAGCAGGTGTAATGGCTATGTCGTCAAATTCGATCTATACGCCTTGTCGGCGAAGTACTAAGCGGAATGCTCTTTGGGTGCCTTTATTGTATTCTTCGAAGAAGTTAAGATCGTAAATGTAGAATTAGTTATAAAACATTCTAGCGAGTTCCTTGTCCTAAATATTTCTATTCTAGTAGGTGACCATTACGGCCTTCATTACTTAATTAGGTGTAGGGTCTCCCGTCTCCTATAGCTCTTCACTGTTATAGTGTAGTATTTCTATGCCTTCTTTAGGGTGTCGAAGTTGTTCGAGATCGGCTTTAAGATGGTCTATCGTCTTATTCTAGTCGAAGCTAACTAGTGATGTTATAGATTCCTTAGGTGTGGCAGGTGCCTTACCTTTGTCTTTACTTTAGATAGGAGTAGTAGGATTGTACCTGCTAGTCTCTTTAAGTCGTTGTATAAGCTTCGCTAGGTCTATTTAAAGACTATTATAATCCTTCTAGTTGTGAACTTTTTAGTGTTTCTATTAACTTAGCGTTTGTTTAGTAAACGGATCTAGCTTCGGCCTCTAGAATTCTACTCTACCTAGGCTATCCGGAATACTACTCGGATCGTCAGTTGTAGTTTCTACTATTGCTTAGATTAATAATAATAGTATAAGAGGTTCTGCCGTCGTCGATTGCTCTTGTTCTGGCGATCTAGCGATGTAGTTTAGTTAAGTTTTTGTTAAAGTGTTTTTGTTCGTTTGTTTGAGAAAATAGCTTTGTAATAAAAGGTTAAAAAAGTGTCGAAAAAAAGAGTATTAAAAGTATCGAGATTCTGATCTATACGCGCTTACTGATCAGTGTTGGTTTATCTCGTCTAAGATAAATGGTACGGTATAAGTAGATGGTTATACCTTAGTATTAACTATCTACTTATAATGTTGCACACCGAGTCTAAGTTGTAGAAGCGATGCTAGAACAGTATAGGCAGGACTAGGTGGTCTGTGCAGGACTAGCCCAGTCATGTGATCTGCCCCCTCGAGCGAATATACTTTAGTATATTCACTCGAATACTATAACGACAGTAAGAGAGGTGAGAGTTGTGATCAGCGATATTTTGCTAGAACTAGAAGTGACTGGATTAAAGGGTGGGATTTAAGGGGTATAACTTAAGGGGTACTTTTGGTATTTTTAATTCATTAGGGGGCAGTTTAGTCAATTACAATTTGATACTTCAGGTGATTGAATTTTTTAAGTGGAAATTTGATAATATGCAGCGTGAGAACAAACTAATCAGCTACTCAATTAGACTCAAATAGTACTCGAGTAGAGTAGAGTTGATTATAAGTTGGTTGTTAGGATAAGTAGAGTTGAGTAGTAATCATCGCTACTTAAATACTACTTGAGTAGTACAATAAATAGTAACTAGAATACAAAAGAACTGTCCTCAAATACTAGCGCTTTTATACTTGGCGAGTAGACTAGAATAGTCATTTTGACTACTTGAGTTGAGTTGAGTAGGTGCTACTACTCTACTCAGCTACTTGAATTTCTCACGCTGATAATATGTGTAGCAGTTCTTAGATTTTAAGTCTCGGATGTTTAGATCTTAATCTAAAGTCTCAGTTCTCGGTTCTTAGTTCTTAGTTCTTGCTTATAGCTTGCAGTTTCCATATTTCTGGTCCTAAAACATCCTCCCTTGGTGGTTCTCATTTCTTGGTTTTCAATTCCTCTCTTCGCTTGTGATTTATAGTCATGTTCGTAGTTTCTAAGAGAATGAGGTTAGAGGCTCTGTCTGTTGGTCAAGGTGTTTGTTTGTATCCTGGGCTTGAGTTTATTTCTGATTTTGTGAGGTAAAAACGGTATCTAATTAGATCTTGATATCTTTTTGATACCATTATCTTGTATTGGATAGCCACTTCGTACAGTTATTAGTGTAGTCAATCAAATGTCTAGTTCGAGAGATGTATGCCGAGACTCCAGCATACAAGATCTTCTGGTAATCAAAGGGCACTCTCGATATCGTCACTCTTCACACTCAGTACAAGGCCTCTTTCACCTCTTAGATAATCTATGATTCCAGATTCGATGACAACAGGTCTTCCGGATAAACTGCTCTGCAAAAATAAGATGGTGCGTAGAAGGGATTGACTCATAGGTAGACTCTCCAACATCTTTTTCGCAAAGGCTTGCTAGGACAACAGGAGTGTGGACGAAGACTGGGGAGTGTTGGTGAAGGCGTAAGTGCCTGCTGTTGTGTTACAGTATCATCTTGCCTTAATTTCGGTCCCCGAAATACAGACATTACTTTCCTTATTAACATCGCTCTATAATTCAGAAGTAGACCAACTCTTCCGAGCTTTTTGACCATGGCCAGCAATACAAATGAAGAAATCTTTTTCAAAATGTTAGAAGAAATTCTTCAAGTCTTGAGTGTTCCCGGACGCTGATACTCCGCATCCGACAAAAGTTATTCCGTCGTTCATAGTCGGTACCCCTTCTTGGCTCTCGCTTGCGCAGAGGTGGAGAAGCGGTTATTATCGCTTAAGTTGCGATTGGGCTACCTACCCTTGCACCCCAGTGCGTGGGGTCCTGGTATGTATAAATTAGCCAGTGCGGGTACTCGTGACTTATCACAATATATATTCCGGTAACCTGAATGCCACTGCCAAAGGAATTCTGCAGTCTGAGTTGGCAGCTATATGCTTTCTCAGACTCCTACGCCCTCATGATCTTAGTGGTGCGGGTACTCAGGTGTTTATGGTTAGGTTTAATGTATATGGTATATCTGAGTTCTTCCCAACCCAGCTCTACCCTTGAAACCCCCTAAATTAGGTTTACCAAATTTCGTAATCCGTAGCCCACCCATGGATTTGTTTATTTGCGGGGTAGCAATTTCTACGGGAATGGCCCGAATAGCCTCATTCTGCACCATGTCTTCACAGGAACTTAGAGGCCGGACTTCGAATGACGATATCCGATCCCTGAATACGAAGTCCCATGGAGCCTGCGTTCCGCTTAAGTGAAGATCCTAGCTAGGTAGTTAAAGGTACAAATATGGAGTCCAAGGCTCGTATTTTGCTTCCAGTGTTCTGGCACTATTTCCCCGCTAAGATGAGGCTTGTTATTTTTTCCCTGGCACTATGGACCTGCCAAGTCGCAGCTTCTGTACTTAGTCTTCTGCATCTTGAAAGTTTCAACAAGAGAGATGTAGACAAGAGAGCAGTAGTCAGGATAATCAATGTCAAAGTTCCCGAATGTCCCCCTGATGGTCGGCAAATCATTGACGCGGCCTTCCATTCGTACTCCATAGAATTCTCCTACATGCTAGATTATGCCGGCAACACCACGTGAGCACTTCTTTCCCATCCCCTTAGCCATCAGACACAACTGAACATTTCAGACACCCGAATAAATTCTCCTACAACATACTGCAAACCCTGAAAGACATCGCCGGAATCCCCCCAATAATCCGCGCCGGAGGCACAACTCAAAACCGAGCAAACTACATCGATAACCAAACTACAGCCCTCATCCAAAAACTCAAGCCGGGAGCCGACCAACCATCGTCCCTCTCCATCGGTCCAAAATTCATGCAATCCTTCCAACAATTCCCCCCAGGAACACAATACATCTACGGTCTTAACTTCTACGACGGTGACGCCGGAAAAGAACAGGCAGTTCTTGAAGCCGTAAGAGCCTACGACAACATTGGCGATAACCTCTACGCCTTCGAAATCGGCAATGAAGTGGATGGCTTCCGCACCGGAACGAGGAGACCGGTAACTTGGGGGATCAAAGATTATGTGAATCAGTGGAAGGAGTATGCTGCTGCTATTGAGAAGGCACTTGGGATTCCGGATTCAAGACCGCTCTTTCAGGCGGGGAATTTTCAGGCGCCTAGAAATTTGGTTAATGAGTCTGCTTTTACGGCTCAGACTGCTATCAAAGAGGGGATTGCGAGTACAGGGATGGTGAAGACTATTGCGGATCATGATGTAAGTTCTTGTGAGAAGTGGTAGAACATGAGACATCCTCGCTAAATTTAGCGAGTGAGGAAAAGTGATCGGGACGTACTAACGATGTCACAGTATATGGGATCCAACTGTGGCGACACCAATACCAACAGTCTCGTCAAAAATATCCTTAATCACGCACGCATGACTTCCCTAATGTGGTACCACGAAGTCCTCGGAAACTACAGTGTTTCCCAAAACATACCATACGTAATAGGAGAAACAAACTCTATATCCGTATGTTCCTACCCCTTCCCCTTTTCTCTCTTCCTATCTAAAAACCCCAGTGTCAAGGCCAACTAGGTCTCTCAGACGTCTTCGCCGCCTCACTCTGGTCAATAGACTACACCCTCTACGTCGCAACCCTCTCCGTATCCCGAATCTACTTCCACAACGGAACACCCTACCGCTACTCAGCCTGGCAACCAATCGAAACCTCCACCGCCCCCGCACATGCAAAGCCCCTCTTCTACGGAAGTTGGTTCATTGCCGCGGCTTTATCAGGAGGCGGTAAACAAGTTTCTCTCCTAGTAAACGAAACGAGGTTCACCGCATATGCAATCTATGAAGCCTTGCCTAAAAAGCTAAGTGCCATCGCGGTGATTAATCTTAATGTTTTCAATAGCACGATGGATAAGGATGATAGACCGATTACGGATTTCGTTTTGCCGAAAGAGGTGGATTGTTCGAATGCGAGGGTCAGGAGGTTGACGGCCCCGGGCGTGGAGAAGGCGGAGGGGATTACGTGGGCTGCGCAGCATATTTCAACTAGGGGGACGATTGCTGGGACTAGGAAGACGGAGAAGTTGGTGGGTGGGAGGACGGTTCAGATTGGGGCTGGGGAGGCGGTGTTGATTTCTTTTGTTGATTTTAAGTAGATAGTTAAGCGATGTAATATTAGTGGTATTGTAAGCGAGAGGTAGGTATTGAACGATGAGAGTATTATTCAGTTTGAAATAACACTCGTTGATAAAGCCGAGTACGATATCAATAACAGCTCATACAATACTTTGAACGAAGAAAGGAATGATTTGTAACTTATGAACCCATTTAGATTACCGTAAAAGACCTAATCACCAAACTCAAATTTCTCAAGAAAAGCAGCATAAGTTACAGAACAGTTAAACTGGAGATTGCAAATCTAACCAAACAAGTTTTCGGGCCTATCATCAAAAGGAGCACCATTTGTCCCCCCCCCAGCCTCCTCTTCCCTATGCTCTTCTCTCTTCACTCTTCTTGCCCTCCTACCGCGACCATTACTAGCTTCCACCGTATCGGGGTTGTCATTCACCACTTCCTCCTGCACAGCAGGACAAGGAACCACGACATCCAACACATCCAATTGATACTTGGCCAAAAAGTTGGTATGAGGCGAGAGCTCAATCCTCGACGTCTGACCCGTCGTAAGAGTGAACTGGGCGCGTCCAACCGTCTCAGTACATCCCTTATCCTTCGTCGTAGTAGTCCTCAGTCCAAGGTCCACGATGAAGGTTTCTGTCTTGTCTTGCTGTCCAAGGGAGCGAGCGAAGCGCAGAATGTGGTTGGTGGTCTTGTCTGCGTTTGTGAAGTTTTGTTTGGCGGCGAGGATGGCGTCGTTGCCTTTGGATTCTTTGCCGTTGATGGAAAATACACCGGTGTCCTTGACGAAGTGGTCGGTGAAGGTTGATGTTGCGTTTGCGTCTTCGATATTCTTGAAGAATCTGAACAGAAATTGTTAGTCAATTATTTTCGATGCTCAGTATGTAGAGTTGGAGAGGGTGAACTTACTCTAACATGAAACCTTTGAATCCGACATCCATCTTAGCATCTTCTTCGAACCTGCCTGCGTCCAATGCTGGAACTGCAGTAACGAGCAGGGAGAGAGCGGCGACGGTAGTAAATGTCTTCATGATGAATAGTTTAGAGGATAATTGGGAGAGAGAGACAGGAAGAGAATAGAAGAGAATAAGTAAATCTGCACAGCAGTATGAGAATTAGAATTGAAATATATTAATACCGCCAGACAGCGAGTGACCATTTATTTAAGAATTTAATCTCCCTCGCGTAAATATCTATCGTCTTCGGACATCGGCCTTCCCTGAAACAGTCACGATACTTTCAAGGGACGACGTAGGAAAAGAACCTACCATTATCCGACACGCACCAGCACATCTCGATGCAAATCAATCACAATTACCATAGTTATGCACTGTTCGACCATGGGATTTGTGAAGCCAAGGCATGCGATTACCGTAAGTAACACCTTTGAAATAGGTTGGTCCGATTATAGTATATCCTCGTCTCAGGTGCAATTCTTCTCCGTGTACACAAAACGCCAAGGTTCATCCGGACCTCGTGCCCAGCAAAGTTTAATTCCCACGTTCTTCTTGACGTTACCGGTATGACATCTTCTCAGATTGGAAGCCGAAAGTCCGAAGCAGTGTACGGTAGATCAAGTGATTCTGGAACCAGTGCCGATGTCTGAACTTGCCTGGATCGAACAATCATCGGGACAGTACTCCGTACATCTAGAATCTGGGCATCAACTGAAATTTTTAGTATTCATTTCAAACCCCTCATAGAGGTATATACTCCATTTGCCATCAACATGCCCAAAATCCTTCCTCACAATACCGAAGTGAGTACCATAAAATTCAACCCCTAATTCCCAAACTCCACATAACATGCAACCAGAAACGACAAACGCCACCCATAAATACCGCCATTCCACTAATATACAATCCCCATGTACAGAAGTCGTTTACGTGTTCGTAGAGAACGCCAGATGAATAGCTTCTCCTTCTTCGGGGGTTACGACCAACTCCAACAATTCTAAAGCACAGGACGCAACATCAGAATCAATCCCAGACTCCAACACCAGGTCATCCTCAGAGAAATTCAGCCGCGATAAGGTGAGAAGGTACTTCTGTGAGCCGCCCCGAATAACGGCTAGTTTTTTCTGTATGTCGATTTCGGCATCGAACTTGGTGACGAGGAAATACAACAGACGTGTTGCTAAACTTATTGTTCGAGAACTGTTTTATATATTAGCGCATGCTTTATAAAGCGAAAGGAAAAATCGTACCTCTCTTCATGGCGAGCTTTATAATCGTACAAATCGTCAACTTCATCGCTGATTAGACTAACAAGTCTCCCAATGGCATGTGGATGCATTCCCATAGCTCTACTTGCGAAAGGGGATCGAGTCATACTAGTCAGTAGAAGTAGAACCTTCACACGAAGCTTCGAAAGGACATCAATTGCCATTTTCTCGGATGTATGAGGTAATGGAGGGACATCAAATAGGGTGTATGTAAGCCGATCGAGAATATTGTCCATAACTTGAGAGGCTTGAGTCGCCTCTGCAACAATGGCACCAAAACTCTCCTTGAACACGCTTGTAGAAAGTAGACGTAACATCATTTCGAAATCAGGAGTCGGATGTGTTGGACTAAGCATAACAAGAACAAAATCAAAGCGCATCAACTTCCAAAATCGGACAATATGATCTTGCTCTGACATACACCCAAGTGCCGTAATATGAAGAAGCGCCAGACACGCTGAAACGTCAACATATTTTTCATGTTGTTCCGCTGAGTGACCTTTCCATCTTGGAATGACCACAAGGTCTGCGGTAAGCTGAATAAGTGGAACGATGGAATCAGTTATGGCAGGTGCTACAGATGTGGTCTTGAGTTCAAGGGCCATGCTAAGCATATCTATAAAAATGTGAATTGGCGCAAGCTGAATCATATGTCAGCATCTGAAGAGTAAACCACGAGGGTTCTACATACGTATTTTTCTTCCATACATTTTGCCCACATGGAGATCAAAAGCTCGCAAAAGTCGACAGGAAGATCTTTCTGAGACCTTTTCAACCCAAGCATCGGGATTTTGCCGAGTATTACAGACTGGAATGATTCCTTAGGTGCTGAAGGAAGAGAATACTTATCCAATTCCTGAATTGAGCGAAGGTGACCAGAACTCATTTGATGATCCAACATGGTTCCGAGGAACTGTTATCGCTATTAGCGTCGTTTCATAGAATTGTTTACACGGCATTGAGGCTCACATCAAAGCGATCGTCTGGACGGCTAAGGCTGTCAATGAAAACCTCGTCTAAAATCATTTCATTGCTTTCTTCCCTCTGTACAACTTGCTCATCTACTTGATGCACTTCAAGCGCAGCAATGGGACTCTCAACATTCTTTCTTTTCCTTTTCCCTCCACTTGGCTTCGAGGGAGAACCGAGTAAACGATTTCGAAACTTCGAAGGGGAGGTTCTCGAGGGAGAGCCCACATCAATCTCGTCATCATCAAAGCCGTCTCTGTGAGGCAGTGCCTTTTTCTTGGGGGTTGTTACTGAAGCTTCATTCTTCTCCTTTAGTTTTGTCCTGTTTAATCGGCGCACTTTCTCAGATTCTTCTGCCACCTCCTGCCGCAAGAATTCTCGTTCCGTTGCAGCATTTCTCTCAGCAATTTTCGCTGCCTCGAGCTCCTTCTCTTGTTTGGATATTCTGTCTTCGTTTAGTTTTCGTAGAGCTATCATTTCACGTTCGTATTGCTTGACTGTCTTTTCCTGTTTACTTCGTACAATGGCTATCTCGCCGGACTTTGCATTCAAGTCTCTTTTTAGAGAATCTCGTTCTCTCATCAGCTTGAAAAGATCAGCGCAAGCTTATAGAAGTTGTATGGAGTTCTACCTCTTGGATTTGCTTCTGCATTAGCTCAATCCCCTCATCTGGAACGGACGGCTGGCTACCCTGTTCGGCGAGCATGGAATCATGCTGAGCGACTGCAACTCGATTTGGAATCTGCCTTAAGTGGTCAAATTGAGGCGGACGAGGTATATCGACTGGCTGGCGATCTGCCAATTGGGCACGAGGATTGCTGATTGTTCCCAGACCATCATGTTGCTGCCGAAACTGACGAAAATGCTCTCTCTGGGAAGATTGACCTGGTATGTTTTTTTGCAGAGCAGAATCAATGGCAGGTGTGCTTCTAGATTCATCAATTACTACGGCATCATCCAAATCCTCGTCATCAATTCCATCGCCGTAGTCAGACGAAGGAGCTACCTTCGTCCGGGCTTGGGCTTGAGCTTGGGTAAACTGGATGGCATTATTCTCGAGCTCGGTCAGGTAGTCATTGCCCAGCTCATTGAGGACGTCAATATCGTCTGAGAAATAGTCTTCTTCGTCGAGCCCCGCCATTCTCGGAGGTCGTCATTGAGCAAATGAAGTTCCAAGGTTGTGCACAGAGGTACGAGTACAGAGTACAGCCAGTCATTGCGGGTGTCATTGTTGCGATTGGCGCGGCGTCTACCAAAACACGACGTAACGCGTTTTGCCGATAAACTCGCCGAGCTACCGGTCTTCGGGGACGGACCGGCATCGCTATGTCGCGGGGTCGCCGTCTCTGGACTTAGGATAACAAATTATACCTACCAGTACCTATATACCCTACCCTCCCCTCCCTAGAAAGGTAGGCTACTCTACTCGTAGAAACTTTTCGGGTTTCTGATGAAGCTTCGAGCCTGCATATCTCGGAAAAGTAAATCTACAACTACTAGTCAAAGCTTGATATAATTGTACCAGTAACCGGTGTTTGCTTCCCGACACGCCACTACTCCGTACTGCCACTGCCACCATCTGCCACCATTCTGCAAGTACCCGACTCAACTCCCCTGCACACGATTTTCACAAGCTTCGTGTGCTGAGTCTTGACAAGCAAATCCTACCCCAGCCCGCTGAGCCCAGCCCCAAGCACTGAGCAGCCCGCAAGCAGCAGCAGCCCAACCCTCTCCTCTTCAGTGCAGCAGCTGGAGCACAGCGAGCACACACCCACGCCCACACTCAACAGACCCACTGAGAAGAAATTGGTCCAGGCAACCCAGCTTGGGGATACGTCAGCGGAAAGAACAGCCACCAAGAAACATCATTGACTACCACAACCACACTACCTGCGGAAACAACCCGATTTTTGACAAACGCATCAGTCAAATCCCCCCATCCTCCCACTTCTACGGAAACCAGCGCTCGACTCTGCCTCTTTGATGCGAGAAATAATCTCGTAACAACACCCCGCATACCTCCCAACGATTCGGCGCCCTTCAAAGCAGGAACTGCGCCGGAAAGGAAGGGGCCTCGAAAACTTTTTCCTGCGGCATCGACCATAGGTTAGGTCAAGATGGCACCGCGTAGAGGGATCAAGTTCAACCATCGGAATGGGCATAGTTCAGGTCTAGATGGACGAAGGAGCAGTTTCTCTGACATCAGTGAGGCAGCATCAGAGCCTGGATCGCCGGCCAGACCAGGCCACGGGAGTGATATTGCGACGGAGGTAAGAATTTACCCTCTCAAGTATTGTTGCCAGAAGAACTCTGGTTGAGAAGAGCTCTGGCTAACTCGTCTGCAAAGATCCAAGATGCGCCGATTTCCGAATACGAAAAGAAGAAGCAGACCTTTGTAACGAGATCGATATGGACGTTCGTGATGATTGGCGCCTTCTTTGGCGCCATGTTCATGGGGCACATCTACATTATCATAATCGTTACTGGTGTTCAAATCGTCTCGTTCAAGGAAGTCATTGCCATTGCCAACGTACCCAGTCGGGCGCGCCGGTTGAAATTTACGAAATCGCTGAACTGGTACTGGTTAGCTACTACCATGTACTTTCTATATGGAGAGAGCGTCATCTACTACTTCAAACACATTGTCTTGGTTGATAAAGTCCTCTTGCCTTTTGCAACCCATCATAGATTCATAAGTTTTATGCTCTATGTCATCGGTTAGTTTTTAGGGGAAAGGCCCAAGCTTAAAACATGGCTAATTAAAATCTCAGGCTTCGTGTTTTTCGTCACATCTCTTCAGGCGGGCCACTACCGTTTCCAGTTCACACAATTCGCATGGACCCACATGGCTCTGTACTTGATTGTAGTACAGGCTCATTTCATCATGAACAATGTCTTTGAAGGCATGATCTGGTTTTTCCTACCGGTTTCTCTAGTCATTTGCAACGATATATTTGCCTACCTCGTTGGTATTACCGTGGGTAGAACTCAACTTATCAAGCTGTCTCCCAAAAAGACCGTGGAGGGATTTCTTGGCGCCTGGCTCTTTACCGTTATTCTAGGTGTTGGAATGACCAATGTCCTTATGCGGTACAAGTATTTTATTTGCCCTGTAAATGTAAGAAACTCCTATATCTTTGAGTGATATCAGCTGACTTTAGCAGGATCTTGGCGCAAACATCTTTACTGGACTTGAGTGCGTACCAAACCCAGTATTCGTTCCACACGTTTATAATCTCCCCATCTGGTTTCCTTTCTTCAAGAGCTTCATGATGGCACCCCTGCAAATTCACATCCTTCTCTTCGCCACTTTTGCCTCTTTGATCGCTCCTTTTGGAGGTTTCTTTGCCTCGGGTCTTAAGCGTACTTTCAAGATCAAGGACTTTGGCGATTCCATTCCGGGCCATGGTGGAATTACTGATCGTATGGATTGCCAATTCATCATGGGTTTCTTCGCATATATGTACTATCACAGTTTCATTGCAGTCTACAATGTATCTCTTGGCGGGGTCATTGAGACTGCCATCACTGGGCTTACTCCAGAGGAGCAGATGGAACTTGTGAAGGGAATTACCAAACACCTTGTAAACCAAGGTGTGATTGCAGAAGGCGTAAGTTTTTTGTCGCATTCGATTCCACAACTAAACTAACATCATCTAGGTCCTGGATTGCATGAATACTCTCGTGAAAAGATGATGAGATGAGTAGAAAAGTTGTGGCATTACGAATGATGATATTCTCAAATTGCAAGCTTCTTCGTGTATAATACCCTTTTTTATTCTCGTCTATATCTATGTTTCCACTTGGATTCTTCTTTCTTTATTGAGGGCTTAGGTCAAGTATTTGCTGGGCATGAATGGAATATGGGGCCAGTATACTTGGCGAAACGGAAAAATGATATTTGTTGCTGCCGTGGATTGGCGGCAACATATGCGGAGCCATACAAACGAATCAGATGGGTTAAGCATTGATGGTTAAGAGAATTGTAATGGTAGTAATACGCTTCATCTGATGCTTTCTGTTTCTCTATTTTCTTGCGGGTTTTTGTTTTCATGTCTCCGAGGCTTTCTCTCGGATGGATAGGCGAAGCGGTTGTAAATGCTGTTATTGGTAGATAAATCATTTCCCCATAAGTTTGGAGCCATACACGCTTGTTTGGAAGTTTGGAAGAATCGAGGAAGCCCAAAATCCATGTCGTATATTTTGGGGAAGGCGGCTCCTTTCAATCTTCAGGTGTTAAACTAAGCGTACATGATCTGGGGAAGTCACGACTCGGTTCTTGCACTCAGTCGATACAGGACTGGTAGATTTACTTCTCCCCCTTCTCGATATTCTCGTCTATTGCATACAAAAACCACCTTTAGTTTTCAAAATGTTGGTCAATCACTTGCTAGGTCAATTGCTTCTCATCTGCATCACAATCGCGCATCTATCTCCAATCCACTACACCATCTCTCGCAGAGGAGGCAGCTTCCATGTCCCTGATGTCGCAAACCTCACCAGTCTTCTCGAAGAACTACAAAAGATTGAATCACGTTTTGCAGCGACCACCCGAGCCTTCGAGGGGAACACAGTCGTTCGAAAGCCAAGACATTTACACGGAACCCAAGCTAGCACTATACTCCTTGGTGAGGTTGGAAGGGAGGGAAATTGGTTTGCAACTTTGGATCTGGGAGAACCTGCTCAGAGGGTGCAGATGGATCTTGATATGTTGACGAAGGACTTTTATGTCAAGAGTACGCAGAGTAGTTTGGGAAGTTTCTTTTTGGACTTTAGGAGTAAGACCTATAGTAAGGCTTTCTCGTATCCGACCTGATTGAGAAGTGGAGGATGCTAATGAAGATTCCATAGAGGATTCGGAACAACCTCTCCCATTTCCTACTTGTCGTCAACCTACTGATATCCTTCATCTAAATACGATCGAAAGGATGATTCCAGTTTCTTTTGCTCACTGCAGACCGTTGAAACAATGGATTCAAGCCCTCCTTCCATCAGGAGCTTATCTTGGCCTTGCCCCGGCGGCATCGTTGAGTCAATTAAACACGTCATCTTTGCTTTCTCAGCTTATCGAGAAAGGCATAGTGGACACTCCAATGTGGTCCTTGGTGCTATTGAATGGGCAAGACGGACTCTTTAGCCTAGGGGGTACACCATTGGCTTCTATCAGAAAAGTCGAGAAAGAGACACAGGACTTGCTCTCCAGTCAACACCAAAAAGGCCACGAAGAACTCAAACGGGAAGAGCATCTCGAAGACAGGGCGGCAATATACGATCCTGCAATCGCAAGCGATCCTGATCATGATTGGAAGTGGATGCAAGTTCGAGGAATTGATGGGTTCTGGCAGATTCAAATGCATGGAGTTTGGGTGGATGGTGTGAAGAACGTAGTTAACCAACCTGCTGTTCTAGATGTAGGTAACCCTCTACGCAATTGGACGATTCAGGTACTTACCTAAGTAGATAAACACCCCTTTCATTCTCGCGCCTCCGATGGCTGCTCGAGCCTTATACGCCAAATCCCAAGCAAAAAGACTCCCACCTCCATACGACCAATTTCACGCTTATCCCTGTCTGAAGCCCCCACAACTACATCTCGATTTCGCGGGCTGGGCTGTAGAAGTTCTGAAGGGTAGGAACAAACAAACCTTCACCCCAGGTGGAAGATTTAGTTTGGGGAGAATGGCTGAGGGAAGTGGATATTGTATTGGAATGGTTGTTGAATCCAGAATGGGATTACAGCCCTCAGATATCAGAGATCATCACCATGGAGGTGTTGATAAGGTGAGCGGATTGGGCAATGTATGGATTCTAGGAGAGCCTTTCTTCAGGGATGTGCAGGTTGCTTTCGATGTAAGTTTTCTGCTCGCAGACGTGCTTTAGTATGATATACTGACAGTAATCTAGGTTGAGAGTAAGAAAGTCGGATTACAACGAGTATGACTTTTTGAGTTATCCGATATACTGCAACATACATTGGGGAACACTGGTCACTAATCCCACGAATCCGAAACGGATCCCCTCATAATTTTGGTGCTTATTTTGGTCATTCTAGTTAGATATGGTAAGGAAGCGCTTCTAGCCGCAGATTTTGAACTCAAGCAATATCGATGGTAGTCATGATTTAGTTAATGTCACTGTAGGATTAGGAAGCTTGGGGTGTTATCGTAGTACAGAACACATCAGTGTTTATATTAAAGATAAATTAAGACGAAGAAACTATTTTCTTTCCTTTCAAAATCCCAAGCCAATAATCCCAAGACAAGCCCAAGCACAGAAGAAATCCAACCAAAAAAACGAACACAGAAAAAAAAAAAGAAAGAAGGTATGACCATCCACCTCTAATCCTCCTCAAATCCCTTAATCCCCTCCAAAATCGCATCATCAACACTCTTCAACAACTCCCTCGCCGTGCCCAAATCCCTCTTCTGAATCTTCTTCGCCAAAACCATACTAGGTCTATCATAATCCTCCCTCAAACTCTTCAGCGCCACCACAACAACCTTATCCAACTTGGCCTTCTTAAAATCCTCCTCCTTCTCCCCCATCGCCTTAACACTATCCATAACGCCCACCACGATATTCTCCTTGATATACTCGACAATCTTCGTCGAATCCTCCTCCGATAAAGGAGGAAGTAACATCGCATCGTCATTCGTTTGGAGAGATGCGGCGTGTAGTCCATCAAGTGCCGTTTGGATGTTATATGCTCCCTGGGGCGTGGAATCGAAACCTTGGACTGTTTTAGTGAGCGCGGTGACCCGTGTTGAGAGTTGGATGAGGGAATCCATCGTTTTTTGGGGGAGGGAATCGGCGATTGGTCCGCGGGGGTGGTGGTGCGGGAAGCGGTGGGGGAAGGCGAGGGGGGAGAGTATGTCGGGGTGGGTGGCGAACCAGGACTCCATTGTGGTGTCCCACTGTGGTATGACGAAGGTTGGAGTTGGAGTCGCTTCGGTGGTTGTGGTGGTTGTGGTGGTTGTGGAGGGTTCAAGGGCCGTGGGTAAGGTGGTGAGGGTTAGGTGTGGGAGGGAAGCTTTCTCGTGTGCGAGGGCTTCTGAGAATGTGCTGTTTTCTGGGATGGGGAGGTAGAGGGGGGCGGCTGTTGAGATGGTTGTGAGAGCGAGGACCAGGAGGCTCTTTGGGGTGAGCATTTTGAATTTGGTGTATCTTTTTTGATGAAATATTGGTTTTTCGGGTTGTGGTTTGGAGGTTGTGATGTGTGCTTTTTTGGGAGGAAGGAAGAATTGAAAATGGGGGAGGAGGGGGTGGATTTTAAGAATGCACTTATGCGCTAGTTTTAGTTGGCGTAATCTCACTTTTACTGGGAGATGGCTAATTAAGATTAATTCGACGTTCTTGCTGTACTTTCGATGGCTAGATGGAAAGCTAGAGGGTTGGTGTTTTGATAGGCGAGAGGCGGACTCGCTTAGCCCCCTTTTTTGACGTGGAGCTTGTCGCTTTACTGTCCCTCAATGACGTGAGGGAAAATTTACCCATTCATAAATCTTTCTTGCAAAAAGTTGAGGTAAAACTGCGATTTGGAAAACTTAATAATTATGTTGACTTAATTTGAGTGCTAGTATGCAGAAACTCCATTCTGGGTTGGGTTTTTTCTTTGACTGTGGTTTCTATGTGCTAGTTTGGTCACAGGAATGATGAAAATCATTGATGTATTTGAATTTGCTGAAGGGTTAAACTTCATGATGTCATGCAGATATCACAATCTCCTATCCCAGTATCTATTTCTTCATGGTTATCTCCTGTTCTTAATAGCTTCTAACCTTATAACATTCGATTATATGCCATGTTCCTAGCCCTTGCTGGTGACAGCAAATGGCTCACGGATTCGCTTTTTGCTTGAATCAATAATCATTCAATTCGAGTTGATCGGGGCAAACAAACGAAGTAAAGAATTTTGAGAGTAACTTTTAATAATATACTGGATTGTCGAAGAAATACATTGCAGCGTTACACTGTAAGGTGAGGTTATTTTAAGCATGGCCCGGTCGCCTCTGATTGGCTCGGTCTCGGCAAGTGGAGACAAAATAAATGACTGACGACCTCCCTCCATTGATCACAATTCCATAATCGAAAACCAGCACTCAAATTTGCCCAATTCATTAATGTAGTTACAAGTAATTCTATTATTTGTGACAGCTTATCGGGGACTTTTGCCTCGATTTTCCAATTGAGCGCCACCCCACTTTATGGCAGATTGAACAGTACAACCATCGAATCCCGTCGGACCTTCCGAAAACGTGAACAACCACCCACGTGGGAGCCTGCGATACCTAGCATTCGAGCTCAAGAAAAATCCGGGGACCGGAATAAATATGGATGGATGCCCCTCGGCGCCAGTCACCGTTCTTGGGTGGCTGCTGGATCCTGAAGCTCATTCCTATCATCGGTATCATACTCCTCTTCCTATTTCTTAACGGAGAAATGCCTAGTATGAATTCCAAAACCAGGACGGGGTTTATTGCTGCTCTTGCTGGTGGGTACGTACAGCATGGAAATAACGCGTCCGTTGACCTTAATTGGTATGCGCCCAACGCGACGGCTATCAACAATTTGACCCAGGTTATTGGAGGGAGTGGTGTTTATGGATTTATTTATAATAGCTCCGTAACTCCTGCAGGAAGATATGGTGATTATAATTGGTGCAATATGCCTCATGTTCGTGCAACAGAGTATAAAAAGGCACCTCCGGAATACAGTCTTCAATATGTAGAAGTTGTGAGTTTAGCCCCTCATCTCCACCCACCACGAATGAATTCATTCATTCAATTGAAATCGAAATAAATTCTAATATATCGCAGATTCATCGTCATCATAAAAGAACAGTTTATGCCTCCAATTCATTTCCTGTCGAATCGTATGGCTGGAATTGCGATGATGAAGGATTGTTCTACTATGGCCAACCAAAGAATGGGAAGAAATCGGCTCAAGCTTATTGGGAGGGATACCTCTCTCCCCAAAATCCATTCATACCTTCCGGTTTTCTTGGAAGTTGTCAGTTTCCCCAGATTACAGCGGGAGGCTTGAAGGATTCTTGGCAGCATGGGAAAGATTTATATGGAGTTTATCATGATCTATTAGGGTTCCTCCCCCATGATGCCAGTGAGAAAGTTGCGTTTAGAGTAACGCAGAATGTGATTACGAGCGAGGTGGCGGGTAAGGCAATGGTTTCCTTTTATTCTGTGCTTGAATAAATGGATGGCAGAGCTAAATTTAACTTTCAGGTATGGTGGTAAACGGGATGTTTGGAACGGAATGCGAATACCCATTGGCAATTCAAGTAAATTCTCCCATTTCCGTCTTACATATCAAAACTAACAATTTTCAAGCCTACAGGTGTAGATTCATTAGAACCCCAATATCCTTGTCCCGCTGGCTCAAGTCTATTTTCAGCCATCAGATCAGGTTCAAATTGGACTGCACATCTGACCGCAGCATCCTCTCTTTACGCTAAATTGGATGATATATCCGGCGTACCTCCAACTGACTCCGGATTTCACGCCAGTTTCGACCATTACTATGATAACCTCTCAGCCAGACAATGCCATAGTAAGCCTCTACCATGCAAACTTGTAAATGGAGTCAACTCAACTACTTGCGTCACACAAACCATTGCAAATGAGGTTTACCGACTGGGGAATTATGAATATTCCTACGCGTACCGGGACGATCCTCGAAGTCTAGCCGCAAGCGTCGCTACTTATGGAGTTTGGGCAGCTGAACTCATGGCTCATATCAGATCCGTCATGGACGGAACAAGCAAGGTGATATACCGACATAACGTCGCCCATGACGGATCGATATCTCGACTTCTCTCCATGCTTCAACTCGACGTAATGGTATGGCCAGGAATGGGCTCAGAAGTTGTCTTTGAACTCTACAAGAAACGCGCGACAGCAGCGGCTCATGGTGTCTATTTTATTCGGGTACTGTGGAAGGGTCAGACGCTTAGGAGTTCGAATCCGAGTCTGGGGTTGATGGATATGGTTCCTGTGGAGACTGTGCTTGCGTATTTTGATGGGCTAGTGGGCGTGAACTCGGGTCTTGTGAAGGGGAAGTGTAATGGGAGTATTCCGATTTGAGATGAGCTTGTTGTGGTAGATTTATACTTTAATGGCTAATTATAATTTGGAGTGCTTTACTTGATAGTTTCTGAGAATGTAAAATCAGTTTTTGAGTCATTTATTTAAGATATCAACACCACCTCTCCAAGTATCCTAACCCCCTCAATATCCCCACCTCCCTTACCCAACTCCCACCACCAAATCCCAACCACGCACCTCTGAACTCCCAGCAAGTAGCACACCCACAATCCCATCCCTTCACCCAAGAACCCTTGACCACCACCACCCACCAGATTTCTATAGCCCCAGAACACCAAGCTACCACCACCCGTCTAACTCCACACCCCCCTCTGAGCAAGAAAGCTTGAATCTTGGTATGGAGTTGAATATAAGCGCAGAGTACAATAGGCAGACATCACATGGATCATCCAGAACTACCAAAACATGTAAACAAAGCAGTAAAGAATCTATTTCATGTATGGGGGGTATCAGCCAGTCCAGTCTAAACATTCCACCAACAGCAACACCATTATTACCCACAGCCTTCAAACTACCGAATAACCTCACCTTCTTTATCTATTCCCTCCAACGACTCCAAAATATCACTTCCACCAAGTAATCCTTCCCCGCCCGCCGTCGCCTTCTGACTAGCCGTCCAGACTTCATGGAACTTCACACTCTCATCACTAGAAGCAACAACGATACATCCCTCCTTAGCCGTTCGACTCAACCCACGACCGCCTTCTCGACTAGTCTGGCTCTCATTTGGACCCCCTGGGTAAGATATCGCGTACAAAGCACGATGCTCACCTTCCCAGGGGATTGCCGCTACTTGCTTACATTCAGGCCAAGAGAAGACTGCGATCCGGTAAGGATGGTCTGGTTGTGCATAGCCGAAAGTAGCTGCAATTTCTCGTCGGGTGGTTGACCAGATCAGAGAAGTGACCTGGGCAGCAACACTGATTGTAGCAAGGCACGCCCCCGACGAAGTGTGGAAGAAGTGGATGCATTTGTCGTTGCTACCACCTCCAGTTGCGACCAAACCCTCGCGCCAAGGACAAAATGCAATTGCCTTTACCGCAGCTCCATGCGTCCATCGATGTTTTTCAGCGCCAGAAGCGATTTCTCTGACGGATGCCTGCCCTGAAATGGTATGAATGCGCCGAATTCCATCAGCACCAGTAAACACTTCTTGCCCATCCCTGTCGTTAGCATGTTGAGGGTTCAAAACAACGTTGGATTGGAACAAACAGCAAAGATTGTCGTTTCCACCCGTGGCAAAAAGACTGCCATCATTATTGAAGGATAGACCGCAGATCTGCTGAGTATGAATGGATATCTTGGCAATGAGGGTCATTGATCCTGACCATGCCGTTCGAGAAACCTCCCAGCCTTCGGGCCATTCAACGGAGTAATAGTAAACATTTCCAACTTCGTCCCCAACGAGCAGGTCCTCTGTTTTGACCAAGATGTTAGACGACATTGGACATCGGGAGGGTCGCATCGTCACGGCCGGTCGCCATGTGACACAAGCTACAGGACAAGGCTGCTGAACTTCAAATCGGGGAACCATGCTGTCATATAGAGACATGAGACTCAGAGTACCGTCTGATCGACCGGAGGCAAGAATGGACTTGCATCCTTGGGAAGAAGAAAATGCTAGAGATGTTATCCATGAGCCGTTGACAGTGCCTCCGTTTAGCAGGTGGACCCCTTGCATCTCGGACCACGCATATAAAAGAGCGCCGAGTCCTACAGCAAGCGTATGGCAAGTTGCAGAGTAAGCTAGGACTGAACAGTAGAAATCGTCCCGAAGATTTGGAGCATCAAGAACTCTGCTATTCATTAGTAATAAGTAGACTGGGTAGAGCAATACGACCTACTTAAAAGGTGCCATTGGAAGATTACGGACTTCTTGGGTGACACGAGTCTCTAGAGTGATAGGTTAACCTTGCAGATTAGGCCAATAACCACAAAAGTGTACCTACTTTGATCTTGTGAACTCATTATCCACTCTGTGCCTTTCCATACAGTCTTTTGTTCCACACCAGAATCAGCTCGGGCACATACTGATGGCCGTTGAGGAGATGTGGTGCGTTCTCGAAATTCGAATACCCTGGACACTCTATCCAACTCTAGCGCCTCCGCCAATCTCCCCTCATGCTTTTCTGAATCTTCTTGGGCCTTTGGCTTAGCAGCAGAGAATGATGTAGTGTACAGAGGGGCATTGGTTCCACTACCAAGAAGGCGTCCTCTGCCATTCGAAACTCCAGATGTGTAGGGCGCTAGGCCACCGACTGACCACACTGTACCGACACTGACCTGTAAGAATCAGCATTTTGAGACATTGTGTTCGTTGTCACGACTGAGGGGGAGCGAGGAACATGGGGCACTTTCAATGTATGTATATATATAGCTATGTAGATTGGAGCAAGATTATTATGGGGTACTGCGAAGCTTCCGTGATCACCACCGGATGCCTTTTCTACTTACCTGTCGCTCGCCATTTGGTGATGCAGGCTCTCGATGAAATGTGAGTACACTCGCACCTGAAAGATACTTAGCAGGGTCCCATAATCAACAAAACAAAGCTTACCACCACCACCACTTCGATTCGCAGAAACATTACGCCTGGCTGCTGGTCGATTAGCGAGGGGTATTGGTGAAGTGACGCTTCTCCGGGGATTAAAGGCATCAAAGCTCGCTTCTTTATTCCTCAGCAGCTTCTCATCAAGGGTCAAGCTTTTAGGATCCTTGTTGGCTCGGAAACTTTGAGTTGCAAAATCCATCGCTGATCTACGGGTAGGCAAAAATCTATCTGGACTTCGAAGGGATCCGATTGACTTTTGAGAGGTGGTGGAATCATATGTGGTGAGTTGCGGTCGACGACGGAATACTGAACGAGGCTTAGTGCGTGGCAACGTCGCAGCAGCGGGGATTGAACATTCATCTGAAGGGCCGTCATATCTTTGCTTGACGAAGCTGGAGTGGAAATCGTCTTGGAAGATGCTTGTGGCCACTGAAAGCGTGGTCAATCAATCAACCTAGACATATCCTTCGAAGTGAAACTCACATGGCTGGTTGGAGTTGGCAGGCTTTCGACGTTTTCCTAGAACAATTCTTGTTGGTGAGGTGGAATTGGAAATGTAACCCAGATCCTCCGGAATATCCAGATCCAATTCAACAAGCCTCCTAGGAGGCCTTGTTGGCGAAACAGAGTCATAACCAGAGTCTGCAGGGCTTCCTGGATTACGAGGAGTATCACAGGCCACATTGAGCATAAAATCCGACATGCTGGGACAGAAAACAAGCGAACTTGCTGATATCCCGCAACGAGGAATGGCTTTCACTCGGCAATAAAATGAATGGAAGAAATGGAAATGATGGAAAATGAAGAAATGAGTGGACGGAGAGTAA
The DNA here is from genome assembly GCA_900536425.1 of Hymenoscyphus linearis. Classification (NCBI taxonomy): domain Eukaryota; kingdom Fungi; phylum Ascomycota; class Leotiomycetes; order Helotiales; family Helotiaceae; genus Hymenoscyphus; species Hymenoscyphus linearis. The sequence continues at coordinate 22,661 of UNPR01000182.1, forward strand.
AAGGAGAATAGAAACAAATTCGCTGAGAGAAGAAGTAGCAATATCCTGGGTAGTCCAATGGTCTGTTGGTTGCAAAGAGAAGGAGTGTCACAGTCACGACAACGATCAATCTGCTGGCGTTTGTCGTTTGATGTTTGGTGGTGGTGGTTGCACCTGGAAGCCTTAGGACAGGCTCTGATTAATTGATTCCGGGCAATGATGCTGGAACGATTGACTGAATCTGCTGTTAGTCTGTAAGTATATACGGGACAATGGACAATGTGGATGAGTTGAGCTCCATGCGTGTGAAGTTGTAGGAAGAGGAAATTCCGAGGGAGTGAGAAGTGGTTGATGACCTTCATGGCAGCTAGAGCTCAAACCTTCAAGGCTTACATGACATCAGTTGGTGAGCTCTTGGCAGAGATTCTGACTCGCCCTTTCCTAGGCCTCCACCCACCATAAGTAGATACCATCGCTGGCTGTAGCTTCTTGTTACCGCCTCGTGGTCCCAAATCGCTGGCATTTTCGCCAGATCCCTTTATCTTCCGCAGGTAAGGAATAAATAATGGCAAGCGTATGTGCACTCGCCGCCGTCCATCCGGATCATGGGCTGATGCCAACATAGCATGGGATTGCCCGCCCCGCAGAGAGTGTCCAGAGGACGGAGGAGCAACTACAAGAGGAGCACCGGAAAATCCAGGAGTATAGAGATTTGGAGGATCTGATACGAACCAAGGTGGGAGAATTCACGTCTGTCTACTCGTCTGCCCTGCCCATGCTAAACCAACTGCAGGTCGCCGAACGCCAATACACCGTTGAAGTCCTGAATCTTACGTCCAAACTCCTCAAGGCAAATCCAGAATACTACACAATATGGAACGTCCGACGCCGTTTACTAATCTACGGATTATTCTCCAAATCCTCGGATTCATCGTCGCCCTCGAAGGGGTCGCTGAGTACTTCGCAGACCGACATTACACCAGTCTCTTCCACGCAACCCTCAGACTCTGTTACTACCTCCTCAGAGGAGTCGAATACGGCCCTACCCGACCCCAGCTCCCAGAATCATGGGAAGAATGGTACAACTCTTGATTTAATCAAGGCCGACTTGGAATTTCTGTTTCCAATAATGGTTGGGTGGCCCAAATGTTATTGGCTGTGGAACTACCGGCTGTGGCTATTGCAGGAAGCAAATAAGAGGCTGGATCCAACCACCGCAAGAAATTTATGGAGTCAAGAGCTCACGCTGGTTGGGAAAATGCTGGTCAGAGATAGTCGGAACTTCCACGGATGGCGTTATAGAAGAATCGTCGTGGACGAGCTGGAAAGCCAACATTTGCAAGGCACGAGTATGATCGAGGTGGAATTCGACTATACCACAAAGGTCATACATGGCCAAGATGGGCTATCCAACTTTTCAGCATGGCACAGACGCAGCAAGCTTATACCAAAGCTACTGGATGAGCGTGGGACAGATGATGCAGGTAGACGCCAATTTTTGGATGATGGTAAGAATTCCAGGAGAGAACCGCAATGCCAAGACTGACATTGATGCAGAGTTCGACACAATTATAACCGCCATGTACACGGATGCCTTTCCGTACGCTCAATCTGTCTGGTTTTACTATCAGTTTTTGATGACTACTTTGACAGAGAGTGTTGGGCATGCTACAATCACGCCCAATTTCACAAAGCAGGATCGTATTGAATATCTAACGAAACAGCTGTTCATACTTAAAGAGATGCTTGAGGATGCAGACGATTGTAAATGGATTTATGATGCTCTGATCGAGTATACGATGTCATTGGGTCTCTTGGAGCAACGTCAACTTGAGAAAGATGAGATTGAGGATTGTAAATCCTGGTTGTCGAAGCTTCGAGAGTTGGATCCCTTACGCGAAGGAAGATGGGATGATCTCGATTTGCAACTTTCTGGTTCGCATATTATGTCAGATTGATGATAGTTCAATATACCCATGTTTTAGAGGAATGAGGTGTGACAATATGTGGATGAAAGGCATTTCCTATAATCCTTGGCCACACTTTTGGCTAGAGTGATCAAAGTGACCATAGGCCATGTTCATACATAATAAAACAAAAGCCATTTCACCCTGGTGATAGATGTAGTTTCAATGATTCCTCTTTATAATAATCCTTTATTGTTAAGTTCTTAAATGGATAGTAAGAAACCTGGTCGTTACTTTGGACACACCTTTAAGAATACTGTTGTGCTAGAAAGGCTTTAATAACACGATTATAAAAACGATATAAAACCATCGGCTTTGATGTCTCTTTATTGATTTTTATGATTTTGGTGGTTGACTTGTGCTAGACTTTTTACATAATTACTCTCAATAAGTAGTGTATACAAAGTAATGACTAGGTCTCTTACAAACAAGTCTTGCAATTACATCCCATGACTTCTTAGTTAATCTTCAACAAATGAGCTGCTAGACATTACATTCACACCCAGTTTGTCTTTATAGATCAGCGATCAATAGAAGCGCCTGACCAAAGAGACCATCACTGGATAGGTGTTTAGCCCTTAGACATGAAGATTTTTAGAAAAAGAAAGGGTATTTCATCAATAAGCAGGACACAATTTCCAGCGTCCTTAAAGCGGCAAACAATCATAGTCTTTGGCTTTCGCGACGCCTACCATCAAAGGTACGATATCTCCGCTCTGATCTGATCTCTGACTCTGATCGACAATAATACCTCTTCACTTCTTCCCTGGTAAAGCAAACAAGCGCCATTAGAGAGCCCTACGATCACTGTTATCGCAAAGAAAGAGGTCGTGTGCTCTGTCTTAAATCTGCGAAGTCTCAAGTGGTTAGTCAAGTCTCGCAGACCGACCGCGTTGTTGCGCGTTCATCTGCTCTCTGACTGACAGTATCATTATAGTAGGCTTCTCTCCACTGATAGAGTATCTTCACAGCCTATCAGCGGCAGTCCCACTAGTGACTAGTTGTTTCCTCTCACAAAGTCCGTAAGTCATCAAATCCATACACTTCTCAATACCTCTTGTTCTTCTAGCCTTGAAGAGCCTTATACTTAGGGTTGAAGCGCCAGCTAACAGCGTAAGCAGGGTCATTGGTTGGTTTCCTGGCGGAAGCTGTAATGCATTATTGGTCAGTCACCTCTTGTGTTCTCTGGATTCACTGGGTCTCTTCTCCAGTTGATTCACACTTGCAACGCACCATTTACGATTCGCCATTCACCATTCAGGAAGACTATTGTGGATACCAGAAATTAGCTTTTGGAGCTATTCATCAGCCCAAACCCTACTTCCTGACTGATCTTTCTTTTGAAAACCGCTGTTGAGAACGACTAGAGCAGTGTTGAATCAGTCATTTCCACCTAAGACATGCCCCTCTAGAAATCTCCCTATGTTATTGGCACAATTTACAGGTAGAGCAGAAGAAAATACTGATACTGTTGAATAGAACTGTGATACCCTTTCCGATATACCTCCTCACATTAGCCGAAGAACTCAGTTACGATGAAGAATCACAATCTCCAAGCACGAGAGAAGCCTCAAAGGTTCCTTCCAAGCAATGTATATGGAGATAGTACCCCACGGGGTAGACAACCGCACGAAGAACCCCAGGAATCTCAGGAATATACAAAACCTGAGGAAACCACCGACTCGGCTAGCGAGCATGGGGAAGCGAACTTGGAAGTAGGAGATGAGAATACTTCAGAACCGAATATCGAGACCCCCGAGGAAGTTATCGAACCACAATTCCATCTATTCCCGAGATTGGCACCAGAAATCCGCCAAAGGATCTGGGGATTTGCCGTACCAGACCCCGTTTTCGTAATTCAACGACGGGTGATCCGTAGAAACCGAAAGAGATTGACATACAAGCGAAAGGCACCCAGTATTCTGCAAGCATGTAAAGACTCGCGCCGGGAATTCCTGGACTTCGATACCAACAATCCTTTCGAAAGAAGTTGGATCGAAAGTAGACGAGCACTCCATGCTGTTTATAAACAGTATTTCAAACCAACCGACCGACGTTTCCGCTATTATCCGGTCTATTTCTCCTGCGAAATTGACACATTTTACGGGATCGCATATCGAGGAAGAAAGCAGTACGATGAAGGAACCACCGAAGATGAGAAAATTGCGGTGTTCTGGTCTGGTATTACGGAATTGGATGTCGCATCGAGATTGAAACACCTATGTAAAGACGAGGCAAGCTTCCATCAGTTTAATTTTCGCCCCGAAACACCCTCATACTATCGAATGAACTTTCCCTCTCTCGAAACATTGACGATTCTGGTCAAAAATTGCAATTTTGTCGACCATCTCAATCCCGTTAAAGAGTTTATGCTCGCTTATCCTCCGCCTTATAAACTCTTATTCGTCCCACCATCCGAAGTCGACGGCCAGATTGATATTGCGAATTTGATTCGTCCGTGGAAGGATAGGGTGGAAGTGATGATGAATGAGCTGAAGCGTAGATTTGGGGAGGAACAAGCGAAGTATCCTGATTGGAAGATGCCAGTTGTAAAACTGCGCTTTAAAGAGCAGGTTGAAGATAGTGAAGATATTGGGCGTCGTAAGTTGACGAGGTGGCAGGAGCAGAAGAAGTTTGATGATTATAGTCATGGGGATTATCAGGTAGCTCTTTTGTAGTTATTTTTGTCATGGAAATCTGTTTTTTATATTTAGTTTTGTATTCACTTTTGTGGTGCTTGAGTGAATGAGAACTCATTTCACTCTGAACTATCAAGAATATCCTTAGGCTCAGGTTTGTGGTGAAGTGACTAGATGGCTATCAGTGAACTAGAATGAATTCTCTAAACACACACTTTCTTACTTTAAACAGATTTCTAAGTAGCTTTGAGTAAAGATTTTAGGGTTATTACGTTAAGCACACTTAAAGCTCAAACTTTACAAGATACCTATTCAATACACTCTGAAAATACAAGAAAGAACTTTATTGTACTAAGTATTTAGCAAAAGTAAGTCAGTTGTCCCAACATACTAGGGCTAACAAGAGCAATACACTCTGAAAACACAAGAAAGAACTTTATTATACTAACCATCTAGCAAAATTAAGTCAATTACCAAAATACTAAGGCTAATAACAGAGAAGAGGTTTCATTATTTTAAACCAATATACAACTATCTAAGTTGTACGAGACTTTTTCAATAAATCTGTTTTAAATTATAAATTTCCGCTTAACTTTGTATTCTTGTATCTATATACCTTTTGGCTTTTAGGTTCGTCGTATCTATTTTAAGTCGTGGTACCTAATATACCTTGTTCTAACGTAGATCTATCGTTTATTATTTTTATCGTCGATTTTCTTACTACCTTCAAGCCGCTACTTAACTCATACCCTATACCCTTGATTTAGGTATAACAAGGATATTGTCAGAGTGGGGTATTAGGTTGATTGTTCGCAAGGGGAGAAGGAGATGCTGCTCCTCGCTACGAGACTATATAGCGAGCTAACCCATACCCCTATTCACTACTACCAGGCACATCACGTGCCAAATCCCAGCCAAATCCCAATTCACTGCTGAAATCAAAACCTTCACGATTTCGATGTTCGCGTGCTTCTGTATTTGAGTGAATTAGGCACTTTACTATGTATTTGATTGGCGGCTCCGCCGTCTGAGAGCCTTTCTCTCCTTGCGAACAATCTACTCTTCGATTCCTTGCCATACCTTGACATATTGTTCGCCCTCTTTTGCCTAAGTACGACCTACTATCGCACGCGAACTTCTCGATACTCTCGATTCTCGGTTCTCGACCTTTTGACCTCGATTTGACTTCTCGATTTTAACCTGTTTTATCGTCCCGCGACGACCTCTTCACTTCGCACACATCCTACCAGTGTGTACAACGATTTCTCGACTTAGTACGACTTACCAGCGTACGCGACTATCTTCTAGACTTCTCGTTTATTAGACTTTTCGACCTAGTACTAGTTGCCCTCGAGCTCTTGAATCCTTCTTGTGTAATTAGACCCTTCTACTTCGCGTAGAATTACAGTACTTCCAGGCTTTGGTCCGTGTCCGAGACTTAAGCGGAAAGTATGTGGATCGCTCTCGTCCAGGTCCGAGTTTCCATAGACACTGCCAACGAAAAACTGAGGAGTGTCGGGTCAAATTGTGGCTAAAGGAAATACTATAAGATCAATGTTGTTGTATTCCAAGTTAAGCTATTGATTATATACACCATGTAAAGACGTAGAGTGTACAAGGGCAACGCTATGCTATGCTATGCTATTGGATTGATGTACGAAGATACTACATAAGCGGGGTAAACATGTGGTATGCTATTTAATTCAATAGTATAGTACCTTCTAGTCCGAAGTTACTAGCTATTTACTCTAATAGCACTTATATTGACAATAACAGACTGGTAGTTAAAGTAACTAGGAGGGGGTGTACTATACACGACATTTCTTTAGGCTATTATCGATACGAAGGTAATGCCACTGTATTTGGTGGGGATGATAGGGAATCTAATGATATAGACAAAAAGATAGATTTAAGCGACAGCGGGGATTCCGACTAGTGGTTAGGAGTCAAATAGTAGACCTATAGTACGTTCTTATAGGATTTATAGTAGCCGACGGATTAACTAAGGTACTAGATCGAGTTAAGTATAAGGAGTTTATAAAGCTACTAAATTTAGTAGATTTACCTCTAGATTGAATGATTTGCGCTAGTTTACGCTATAAAGATCGTCCTACTAAAAGAGTTGTATTAGGCTTAATTGCTAATAATAACTAACGAGAAACTTCTTATCAGAGCGAACAGTGACCCACTTGAGCGAACGAGCTTTAGCGAGTGAGCGACGTGGGTCACGTCGTAAGCGTAACTACTTTAGACAGTTTGAATGTGAACTAAAAATAGATTATGTAGGTTGACCACGGGACGTCTCGGAGTGGCCAATCTGAATGGCGGCGGTGTGAGGAACTGGTAGAATTCTCAATTTGGCTATACTCGAGCGAAAGCCAGCCAGCCAGACAGCTAAACAGCCAGCCAGCCAGCCAGCCACCTAAACAGCCAGCCAGCCAGCCAGCCAGCCAGCCAGCCAGCCACCCAGGTAGCTAGCCAGCCAGACAGGTACAGAGGTAGACAGGTACACAGCCAGATAGCTAGCTATATAGCCAGACAGCTAAACAGCGACACAGCCAGCGAGAGAGCCAGCCAGTAAGCTAGAAAGGACGAGAAGTTATTTAAAGAATATCCCTAGGCTCTATTCTAATACGTCCCGGTTTTATACGTTTTTACTACTACTATAGGCGGGTCGAGTATACGTTTATACTAATGTTTATCCTAAAATCTGCAATATACTAATATGTTCCCTAGTACAAAAAAACCCTATATGCTTAATAGCGCTTACGTGACACTGTTCGCTCTGAAAATACATAAAAAGGAACGAATTTATGTCAACGTGTCTTGTAACTTAAGTACCTAGGTAGCTACGGCTGTAATAAGTGCGATGTTTGGTTATGTAAAATAAGGCCTTGTTTCTGTAGCTTTTATGAAAAATAGTACATTTTACACCTAAAACTCGTAAAACGAGCAGTTCCTATTGGTCAACCTTGATTGCGTACGGTCTAGTGTGATTCTAGCCGCAGCTAAGGGGATATAGAAAAACTCGACTGTCTAGGATTAAAAGAGGGGGGTTAGATCACGTTACAAGGGGGGTACAAGGGTTGAAATTACCATAAACCATTCTAGCTACAGGCTGTATGCCTTACTAAAACGTATATTGTATATATAAGCTGATACATACTGCTATATGCCTTATGCTGTATGAAATTAGCTGACACGTATCGTAGGCATTATAGGCTATAGGGCCTCTGGCCGTCACTGGCCGTTGCTGGCCGTCTTAAAAGAGTCTCAAAAAAGCCTATTTTTTACGTAGGATTCAAGTCTAAAAGATGGTGCTAAATCCGTCTACTGTAACCCTCGTATTACGACGGAATCTATGGTCTTATCGAGTTTTCTGTGACTCATCGGTCGAATTGCTGCAGAAAAATGGCGGGGGTTGATGTATTGTGATTCATTGTGATGTGCAATGTTTCCAGCTTCCTATCTTGGTTACACGAAGAGCAAGTAAGTAAGCTTAAGGCACCAGTTACCATCAGGTTGGTTACCGAGAAAGGTAATTCACATCACGGGATACCGGTATTGTGTCGATTATTACCGGATAAGCTGGATATCATAATTGACGGGGGTATTCGGGAAAAGGAGGTTGGGCGTGTACTTCTTCTTCTCAAGTCACAAGCAAAAGAGCTTGTATGTCACTTTTTGATTTGTGACTCTAGAATGAATTAACTGGATGAGGGCGTCTACATTATCCCCAGTAGCCACATGAAAAACGCAGAACGAAGAACGTGATATGTAGCGTCAAATTGCGCTGATTGGATCTGCGACGTGCATGTAAACATGTGGTATGGAATGGTACCTTGAGTGCACCCGGCATGCAATTCGCAAGCCGTCCTGTACCCCCTCTACGTATCCTGATTAATTGACCCAATTTGTTCCACCACTTTTACATATATAATTATTTATTAATTGATAAGATGCGATCGTTAAGGGCTCAAGGCATTATAGAGGAATAGATAGACAATCTTAGCTCATGGTTGTCGCTATGCGGAGTTCTTTCCACATCGACGGTTAATTCTTATGTGGACCATAGTTGAGACACTATATATATGAGCTGCTTGGGTATTGGATAATGAAACGCTACTTGGGCTTTCAGAACATTTCCTTGAACCAGAAATAGATCGTAGAGTGCTAGAAGATTGCCGCCCTTGTGAAACCCCCTCTTCCCTTCTCTGAGGCTGCTTTATAAAAGACATAACTCAATACTATAACTTAGATATCGGTACGAGGACTATTCAACAATAGTCTCCTATCCAAGCAACCTTACTCAGATACTTCAGATAACCTTACTTTCTGTATCATGCCACCAACCCAAGATCCCGAGCGTCCAGTTGCAAACTTGCCAATCATCAACTATGAAGAGCTCCTTCTCCAGAAGCCCGAAGAGATCGAGAAATTGTACTTGGCTTGCGACGACTGGGGTTATTTCTACCTGGATTTGAGTGGCGATAAAACAAAAGATTACCTTAACAATGTCGACTCCTTGTTGACTGCTTCCAAGGAGTATTTTGCTAAGCCACACGAAGAAAAGTTAGAAGACCAGAATATCTGCGGGTACGTAACTCTCGTTGTAGCATGGCCAAACTTGCTGACCCCAAGGTAGGTACAAACCCATGGGTTTTATTGAACTGGACACAGGCCCGCTAAAGGATTCCGAGGATTTGAGAGTATGTTTTTTTCCAGAGTCTCTTATTTATGAAGACGTTAACCAACCACCAGGTCCCCTTTGATGTCATCCACAACCCGACCTTCCATCCAGGCCTTTACTTTCCTCGAGGAATACAGACGCATGAGCAACAGTTCGCCAGCTTCCTCAAAGACTCACACTCCATGGCCAATCTGATTCTCAAGAATCTATCAGACTATCTGCACCTCGAGGGCGATAACAGATTTGAAAACTTCCACAAACCAAACGAACCATCCACCTCATCCGCCGTACTACAACACACCGAAAACCGCCTGTCACCCCAGATCATGGCCGGCCACTTCACCTACACCTACGCAGGAAGCATGACAGTCCTCTTCAACACGGACTGGGCACTCCAAATCCTCTCCCCGGAAACACACGCTTGGGAATACGTCCCACCCCGCAAAAACTACGCCATAATCAACGTAGGCGACACACTAAGTGACCTCTCCCACTTCCAATTGAAACCCCGTCTCCATCGTGTGTTCCCATTGCTCGCACGGGATTCCTCCTTCTCTCGCTACGACACCATTTTCTTCCTTTGCGCGACGGAAAATGAGGTGAAATTCCGTGATAGTGAGCGTGTGATGTGGACTGGATCTGTGTTTAGGCATCGTTAGCGTCATGACCCCCTTGATATAGCGGTGGTTCTACCGTAGAGTGTCAGTGGGTGAGATTAGTAGTAGTAGAGGTTCAACCAATTTTGTACAGTTGTGTAGAGCCTATAGTTAAGACCTAGTATAGCAGAAATAGTTTTTACTATCCCTTCCAGAGTATATGTGTCTAGCTCCGGACGTGCACCTAGAATGGAGTCAAGGAGTCTACTTTTCCAGCACTTTACGCGTACGTACGTACTGCTAATGCTGATCACAAAGTAGGGCAGCTAATTGCGCCGTGTGATTTGTTGGCGAGTCTGGTAGTATACTTAAGTAGCGTATAGTAAGAATATAGTAAGATAAGGACGATCTTATAAGGGAAGAATAAAGTAATGATTTCTATAGAATATTTAAGGATTTCTCTCTATATTTATACCCGTTACTATACAATTTATTACGTTATAAAGTATAGCGGTTAGAGAATATCTCTTATATCTTTATTGTCGCGTTTTTACGTGTTATAATATTACCAGGTATAAGGATATAAACCCACATTCTAGGTAAGCATTTAAGCCTCAAAACGACCCAGTTATCGTATCCACTTACGTGCACGTCCGGAGCTAGGAACATAAACTCTGGAAGGGATAGACTTGTAGTTATAGTAGAAGTTTGTCTTAGTAGATATATAGTTAAATCAAGTTTTACTACTATTTTTAATTCTACGGTAGAAAGAGACCTACGGTAGGAAAAGTTAACAGTAGAATAGATTTTATTAGCTGACTACCTTAGTAATACTTAGTTATCGAATTTATAGGATTTCTAGTTCTAGGTTCTACCCTCCTACCCCTCTACCTAGGCTCCTACTTCCCGTGGTCTAGTCTAGTTGTAAGTTCTAAGGAGGTTCTATTTAGATATTCTAGCCCTAGAGGTTCTAGATAAGGTTTTTAATATAACATATATAAAATAAATGTCCTAGTTAATATATAGAAGTAGCTCACCTAACTTAACTTCTAGAAGGTTTATAGAACCTAGGGAAAGTTGTTACCTATGTATAGTGTCTTTGTAGAAGGGGACAACGTAAATCATAGTTCTATATAATACTAGAGCTAGTAAACCGACGATTTCGTAAGAGCTAGACAGTTTAAACACTAGGCAGTTAAGGATTTTATTATTAGTATTAGTATACGTAACTAGTGTAAGTTTTACAAATACCTAGAGAGTTTAAAGAACTTCCGAGGTAAAGATACCGTTAATTCGTCTAATGTTACCTTTACGGTATTAACCGTTCTCGGCTAAGATTATTTTTACCGATAGATTAATTATAGTACTTCTACCGCTAGAGTGTTTCTACCGTTATCTATTCCCAGCGCTAATTTGACTATAGTTTAAAGGTTATATCCGTCAACCCACTACTAGAATGTTTCTACTAATAATTTATGGTATAAAGAATATGGGCATGACGCTAAGGATGTTTGAGAACTATAGGGTTCCTCATAAGGAGGAGAAGAAGACTGCTATTTCTACGGGGAAGAAGGGGTTTGTTGGACTGTGGGATCAGCAGAAGCAAGAGTTTTTTTAGTTGATATTTTGTTATCTGTTTAAATATCAATCGCAATGCTATAAATGTGCTTTCGTTTTGTTGCTGGTGTGACCTTCATAGACCTTAAATGGGATTATTTAGAGCAATTTCTGACTTGATTGGGGGCAGTGCGCTTGCAACCTCTCTCTTGCAAAGTGGATGGTGCCTTCTCCCTATTTTTCTTGGTTCTCTTAGAGCAAATTAGCAATTCAGTGCAGTGGGTCGCGGAAAAGCCTAATGCCCCTCGCTAAGCAAGTTCTAAAACAACAGCAAAAGTCCCAAAAAGCCAAAATTTTCTCAGAAAGCTCAACACGCTGGGAAAAGGATAAACATATATATTAGTAGTATTCTCCTACTAGGGCAATCATTCATGATCTTCCAGATTTTGAACTCTTGTTGTGGATTTTGAGTTTTGATTCTAATGCTTTGAATCTTTCAGAGATGAGGGGGATTGTGGAGTCGTTTGAGGGGTTTCAATTATGTAAGAGGCAGCTTTACTGAGGTCAACGCTACAAGGAAGTCGCAACCTAAGGGCTAGCCTTCCGGAATTTGACTGATAAGATGGTTTCTTCCTTAAGTCTCTGGATTGGCTGCGTCCCAATGACACCTCGGAGTTTGGCCGTGGAAGGAGCGAACTTGTCCTAAGCCCAGATCTCAAACCAGGCTGTCAACCTCGCCAAGGGGACAGGGAAGGGGGGTTCATAAGACTTGGAGGCAGTTGCTGGAAACCTCAATTATATTAGACTCTATCGAGAATTAATTATATCTAAAAGGTTTCCAAAGCTTGTCTATATCTTTGAATCTGAAGGACTTGCCGACCCTGAATTCTGATTCTGAGCTCGAGCACGTTGATAATCCGCGTCTGTCACATCTGGCCCACCCGGGACCTTCTCGCCTAGCTTTCCCATTCGTTCTAGATTCGCAATCATAGGTTCATCACCAATATGCGTATTAAGCTACATCATCAAAAATCAGTTCATATCCCTTTATCAAACATAGTCGAACTCACCTCGAAATTTGGCTCTTCTTCATACGCTATTCTGGCTGCGTCTACTAAGATTCTCGCCGTCATACCCCATACTTTATATCGCTCCACTACATCCGTTTCTTCTTCAACATGCTCCGGTATCGCACCAGGTCGAATCCTGGGTTTGGTAACTTTCTGATTGTTCACTGGAACAAAGAAAGAATGCATACGCCATCGAGAATCATTCCAATCCATCCACTCGCCTTTATACCAATCCGTTAACTTCCCAGCGACGGGGTCCCCTGGTCTCACTTCATCTTCTTTGCGTAGAAAGTTGTGGAATGGTGCTGAGAATACAGCGGCAACTTCTTTAGCATCTAGTCTTGGAATCATATTCTCCTCTACATCAGAGTGTTTATTCCCACTTTCGTCGTCTGAATGTAGGAATGCTACGCATGGTCGAACGGCTAATGCCGTCCTTGCTAGCGAATATGGGAGTTCACAAAGGTGCTCGATGCGAAAAGGATGGGGTAGGGAAGCAGAGGATACGGGAAGTCCAATTTCTTCAGAGGCTTCGCGTCTTGCTGTCTGCCATGGTGTTTCTGTAAGGGTATCTGCCTTTCCGCCAGGGAATGCGGCATGTCCAGAGTAATTTCGCAGGGTGGAAGCTCGCATTGTTATTACAACCCGTAAATCACCATGTCGGTCTGCGAATAAAAGGAGTAGGACGGCGGCTCGACGGCTGAGAGGTAGACGATCCCATACTGCAAATGGTGGGGGTTTGTATGCTCGCAATCTGGCAATTGCAGCCTGTGAAGGGGATTAGAATTGGGTAATTGTAGCTGTGGAAACAACAATTACTAACCATTGAGGCGGGGGTTAGAGGAGCCATGCTGCTAGCATCAAAGTATTGCGATTCTTGGATACTCGAGATGAGCTCAGCTACTTCCTCGGCATCGATATTGATGCTCTCCTCATCGTTGTACTCGGCGTCTTCTTGTTGTTGTAAATCGGCCATTCTCGTGTTGCGAGTCAATGTTTTGTATGAGTGCTCGGCGGTGACGTCTGCGGGGAACCTCGGTGCACTTCTCGGGAGGCCGGGAGTTTTGGCCCGACAGCATGGGTTACCATACTGTATCTTTGTTGCAACTCATTGATTGTCCTCAATGACTCTCGATGTAATTTCTATTTCTATTTATGCTAGATACAAAAAGTGAGAGGGTATCTTGACGTTGTAGTGTTGAGATCAATATTCAACTGTACATAAAAAAACTCGCGTCTCTCGCTACCACGTTCAATTCCGGGAAATCGATGAGTGATCTCTTCTATTATTTTCACACCTCTCCAGTTCAAGAACTACAAACGACATACTTTCTCAGCTGTTTCCAATCAATCTACAAAGCCCGATCAGACCGAGGATTGAATTAAAGAATATCTCTGTTAATAAGAGAGCTGAACTACTCGAGTACAGGCGGTATTGTCTGGTTGCACGGCCAAGCATCAAGCATCAAGCATGAAACTCCACAAACCCCGCGCGGCATTGCTCTCAAAGGCTTCAAGGTAAGCAGCAAGTAGATTATGATATACATCTTTTCACACTCAGCAAAGCATCATAGTTGAATTTCTACCAAATCCCGGGTGGTCAACATTCGATCCAAATCTCGAAAACGGTTCACGATGGCGCAATTCCGCCATTAACAGCCACCATTGCTTTGTCAACCCGATGAGGTCAGATCGCCCAGATCTCTGGAGAGTTAGTAGATAAACTATATAAAAGAGGGGTTAATATGCTTTGAATGAATAAACCTATCTTCCATCACAATTCTACAGCTACAACACTTCTCTAAAGTCTTTAAGTACCTAAGTACACTCTCTATTCAAACAACAGAAAGATATTTGCAATGGCTACACCAAATCAACAAAAACTGGTCGATTCCAACAAAGTCTATGCCAGCAATTTCACCAAGGGAGACCTTGCACTTCCTCCTGCTAAGAAGTATGCCGTTGGTAGATGCTCCTCTTACATTTATATATATATCCAAACTAAATCCGTATCTCAGTAACCTGCATGGACGCAAGAATTGACCCCGCTGCTGCATTTGGTATTGATCTTGGAGATGCTCATGTAAGTCACTTCTTCATGAAAGAAGAACGCAAATACATATACAGATTCATTCGCCATTTTTCCATAACCTATAAACGTTGTTCTATCAACTAACACCAAGAATCAATCGCTGACCGTTTCATTTTTAGGTAATAAGAAATGCAGGCGCCTCCGCACAAGACGCCCTCCGAAACCTTGTCATCTCCCAACAACTCCTCGGCACCAAGGAAATTATATTGATCAAACACACGGGATGTGGGATGTTGACCTTTGAGAATCACCAGGCTGCAGAACTTGTCCGCAAGAATCTGGGAGAGGGCGGTATCAAGGCGATAACTGAGGGGTTTGGGGGGCAATTTCTGCCGTTTTCTGACTTGGATGAAAAGGTGAGAGAGGATGTTGAGTGGTTGGAGAAGAATAAGGCTATTGCGGAGGATGTGAAGATCAGCGGATGGGTATATGAGGTTGAAACGGGGAAAGTTAGGAGTGTGAAATAGGATGGTGGTGATACAGTATGAGAGTGTGATGGAAATTGGTTATGGAAAGGGTTGCTTTTGCATAATGGGATTTCGATGAGTTTAGTAGGGAACGCCAATCGGACACTCGTATCAAAAGCAAAAAAGTTAACTTTCGAAAAGTGAAATAGTGAATTCTGAACTTCCGACTTCATATTTTTACAACCAACACTTACACTTTAATTCCACCACAATCAATTCCACCACCACAATCAATTCTACTGCTATCAATTGTATAACAAAAAGTCCTTTATAATTGTCGATATTATATTAAATTAAAGTGTAGATTTACGAACGAGAGTTCTCGAGTTATCGCGTTATCAAAGGAAGTCAACAAAGTGGCGACTAAGGAATGTAACCGCGTCAACATTCGCGTCACTTTGGCATGTGGAATGTAAGGATCGGTCGATTTGTATAGATGGGTATTCCCTAACTCGTTATCGTAGATTCTAAACTCTGTTCTGAACGTAAACAACAACAACAACTCAGGAGTATTAATCAAACCAAATTATCCTCATGTTGATTCAATATGCCACTATCCTACTGTCTAGCATATACTACTGTCTAGCATCCGAAATGCCCTGGCTTCAAAACGTGGCGTATCGACAGTGTTTCTCTTACAAATCCAGCGTGGTGGCCTTTAGAAGCATAGAATCGTTACAATTCAGTTAAAAAGTTGGAATTTTACTTTTCAAAAGTCACTATTTCACTTTGATACGAGTGTCCATTCCGCGTTCCGTAGTTTAGTCAAAATGTTTTGGATTCTGGGACTAATAAAATGATATTTGAGACCAAGAAGAAATAAGTTAAACCAGTCAATATATGACCTATCAGAAGATCAATTCATAGTGATTCTGGTGATAGGTGCTGACTTGAGGGTGTTGTACCTGCATAAAGAAAGCTGGTAGTTCCCCTCACTTGAGGCGGCAGGTGATGACTTCTCATGACCTTGCGTATCCGAGTCCGCGCGACTTCAGATTGAACAGCTTGAATACAATGTATATATAATACAATATATATGTCTCTCTCTTTTGAGATAATTCACTAGTAAATCTTCCACCTGATATGATCTGAGTTTGAAATAATGGATCTGTTCTCCACTTGATCGACCCGCCGTGCCCGCGTACGTAGCTTCCCCGCATTTTGCATTGGAGCTCGAGCTCCCCTGACCTGAGACGCTGGAGCTACTCGAGTACTCCATAACGTCAACACCTCCCAACAGCCTCACGGAGCTGTGTTCCTCAACCACAACACAATTCAGTAATAACAAAATCACCGCAATCATGGGAGGAGAAACATTCGAAGTCGTAAAACACAAAAGCACATATCCCAAATTGTCTGCACATCCTGTCGGACAATGGATTCCAAATATCTACAAGGATAGGATCGGCATGTTCACTGGAGGAGGACAATATGAATCGAAGAATCTGCGGGCGTAAGGGCTTCTTTTTGCCGATGATTTTCTAAGAGAGACTAATCTTTCAAAATAGAATGCTTTCCGAGGGTTCCGCCTCTGGAAGCCCACACGTAAAGCTCTCTGTATGGGATGCTCCTGACCTATCCAGACCGACTTTTGATGATGCCACCAAACACAAATTCAAACCGACGGCCGTAGGCGAGTGGTTCGGTCCATCATGGTCAACGCATTGGTTCAAGGTCCAAATCACAGTTCCAAAGGAACTTCTGAAGAAGGACCTTCTCGAACTCCACTGGGATGCAAATAACGAGGGAATGGTATGGACCGAGGATGGTAAACCACTCCAGGGATTGACTGGTGGAGGAGAAAGGGTGGAATGGATACTGCCGGAGAAATTCAGGGACGGCAAAGAGCACATAATATACATCGAGATGGCATGTAACGGAATGTTTGGAAATGCTCCAGGCGGAGATTCCATTCAGCCACCAGATCCAAACAAATACTTTCAATTGAGCAAAGCGGATATTGTTGCCATAAATGTCGAGGCCAGGCACCTCTACATTGATATGTGGGAAATTGGCGATGCCGCGAGGGAGTTCCCAACGGATTCATGGGAACAACATAAAGCATTGAAGGTTGCCAATCAGATAATTGATACTTTTGAATTGGGTAGCCAAGATTCAATTCTCAGAGGTCGAAAGATTGCCCAGGAGTATCTAGGCAAGAACGCCAGCTCAGCAGAGGTTTACAAGTCTGGAACTGAACCTATTGTTTACGGAATTGGTCACTGTCACATTGATACTTGTTGGCTTTGGCCTTGGGCCGAAACGAAGAGAAAGGTAGCCAGATCTTGGTCAAATCAATGCGATTTGATGGATAGGTATCCTGAGCATCGTTTCACTTGCTCCCAGGCACAACAATACAAGTGGCTCAAACAGTATTATCCCTACGTATTTGATCGTGTCAAGGACAAGATCAGGAAGGGTACTTTCCAGCCAGTTGGAGGTAGTTGGGTTGAGCACGATACGAATATGCCAAGTGGAGAGTCTCTTGTTCGCCAGTTTGTGTACGGCCAGCGATTTTTCGAAAGCAATTTCGGAGAACGCTGTAAAACATTCTGGCTACCGGATACTTTTGGTTATTCAAGTCAATTGCCACAGCTGTGTCGATTGGCTGGTATGACCAGATTCTTCACACAAAAGTTGAGTTGGAACAACATCAATAAATTCCCTCACACCACCTTTAATTGGGTATCTCTCGATGGAAGTCAAGTCATTTGCCACATGGCTCCTGCTGAGACGTATACCGCCGAGGCTAACTTTGGTGATGTGAGACGATCCGTGACTCAGCACAAATCCATGGATCAAGATAATACCTCTCTTCTCGTCTTTGGAAAGGGTGACGGCGGTGGAGGGCCAACTTGGGAACATTTGGAGAAACTCCGACGTTGCCGTGGAATGTCTGATACCGTCGGTCTTCTACCCAGAGTTCACATGGGAGAAGGTGTTGAAGACTTCTTTGATCGACTCGAGAAGAGGGTATCTGAGGGTCTCGATTTTGTCACTTGGTACGGGGAGCTATACTTTGAGTTGCACCGAGGCACATATACTACCCAAGCCAACAACAAAAAGAACAACAGATTCTCAGAGATTATGCTTCGAGATATCGAGCAATTGGCTACTTTCGCAAGTATCAAGTCGGGGTTCAAATATCCAAAAGAAGACATTGACGATATGTGGGAGGCTGTCTTACTCTGCCAGTTCCACGATTGTCTTCCTGGTAGCTCAATTGAAATGTGTTATGATGACAGTGATGAGGTATGTTACTCTTGCACTTTTATAATCAAACTACTAACACCAATATAGCTCTACGCCAAAGTATTCAAGACAGGAGATAAGATCCTGAAAGATTTACAATCTTGCTTGGGTATCCAGGCTGTCGAGAATCCAAAGACCAAAGAAAACCTCGTTGCTTTGAATACCTTGCCTTGGCATAGAAGAGAAATAATTCCAATCGGAGATAACCAAGCTGGTGTTGCTTGTGGAGAAGGAAACTTGCTCAATATCAAGACTTTCAAGGTTACGGAGACACCTGAGGTCACTGTCAAAGAAACCAAGAGTGGTATTTTTGTTCTCGAGAACGATCAACTTCGCGTCGTCGTCGAGGACGGATATATTAGCTCCATCTATGACTCCGTTGCCCAAAGAGAAGTTATCGCCAAGGGTGGTAAGGCCAATCAACTTGTCATCTTTGATGATAAGCCATTATATTGGCAAGCTTGGGACGTCGAAGTATTTCACTTGGATTCCAGAAAAGAACTTTCGCCTGGCACCACCAAAATTGTCCAGAGTGATGCTCACAAAGTGAGTGTTATGACCGAGACAAAGATCAGCGATAAGAGTTGGATCAAGACATACATTAGCTTGTCAGCCGCCTTCAAGGGCCAACAGTCTTATGTTGAGATGCATGCAGAGGTCGAATGGCGCGAAAGCATGAAGTTTCTTAAGGTCGAGTTCCCAGTCGACGTTAGAAATACTGAAGCCTCATATGAGACACAATTTGGCATTGTTCGAAGGCCGACTCATTATAATACTACGTAAGTTCTTCGTCATTATGAGTGAGCATATTCGCTAACATAGAACAGCTGGGATATGGCTAAATTCGAAGTTTGTTGCCACAAGTTTGCTGATCTTTCTGAACATGGTTATGGTGTATCGATCCTCAATGACAGCAAGTATGGTTTTGCTACCTGCGGTAATCTTATGCGTCTATCACTTCTTCGAGCTCCTAAGGCACCTGATGCCCATGCTGATATGGGCCGACATACCATCCGCTGGGCCATCCTTCCTCATCAAGGGGATCTTGGATCTACCACCGTTCGTACCGCGTATAATTTTAACAATCCGTTGAAACTTGCTCAATCACCAGAGACTCTCAAGCCAAGTGCCTTTAGCAACCCAATCAAACTAACTGGCAATCCTTCTTTGATCCTTGATACCATCAAGAGAGGCGAAGACGATTCCGACGTCTCCCGAGGAGAATTCTCAAAGAGGAAAGGCAAGAGCGTCATCTTGCGCATCTACGACAGTCTTGGAGGAACAAGCAAGGGAACGATTGAAACAACTTTGGATGTGAAGAAAGTGTGGAAGACCAATATCTTGGAGGATGATGAGGAAGAATTGGAAATTGAAGCTGGCAAGGTGGAGATCACTCTCCGTCCGTTTGAAGTTGCTACTTTCAGACTGCAATTGTGAGTGTTGGAAATGGGAAATTTGAAATTGGATGATGGATTATGAAAGGATACGAATTTTTAGGAAGAGGGATGATGATGAAAGCATTATGAGGAAAACGAAAATAGGTAGGAGCGAGTATTATTGATTTGAAAAATTGTTTATACGGTTTGCGGCACGGTTTTGCGGCACAGTATATAAAATTTGTGACCTGTAGCGTGCGATGGGTCTGCTTCGCCCCGCATGATGAATTGGATGCCACGTTCGTAACTTTGTGCCGCTGAGCCAGAAGGTTCAGTGGATAACGATGAACCATGATGATTCTTCTACTCAATGCGAGACTCTGAGTAACAATTAACTTTTTGTATCGTGTTGCTTTGTATGGTTGGCGCCATTCCTATAATACTGGTCCAGTATAACGTATCCTGTAAACCACTTACAAGAAGGAAAACCACTGCTTTTACTGTATTGTAAGTACTCCGTACTGGAAGAGTACAATAAGCTTAATGATAATATCCATCTAATCGTCATCCCGGCCCTCACATCACATCACATCAAAACCCTAAAAATCAGACCAAAGAGGTTGTCTTGGTGGACCGGTGGTGATGAGGCGGGAAGGATTCTGCAGCATAGCCCTCTTTGACAAGGAATAGCCGGGTACTCCGCACCAAAAAGTGGGGTTTCAGATACTGGAATGATGAACTTCTTATTGGTGCATCTAACCCAGGAATTTTTTAAACCTCATCCATCGGGGATTTCTGGCTTTCCTGGTTTCATCCTTGAGATGCGTGGGGGGGGGATTGGGGATTGGGGATTGGTTGGATTTGGAAGTCAGCTTGTCAGATGTGGGGCTGGGATCCTTTCGATGATGGGATCCACGCTTGGGGTGAGGAGGTTAATTTCTTTACGAGGAGGAGGCTCTATGGTGTCATTCTTTTTTGTCGGATACTGTACTGCAGCTGTTCGGTTCCTTCGATGCTTTTTTGTGCCGTACGCTAACTGTCATGAACCACGTGGAAAGCTCCTTGGGCGTCCTAAGAATAGAGTCAGGTATATTTCAAAAATTGGTCAGTCAGGTCAATTTATAAGATCCCCCTTGTACTGGTATTTGGGAAAGTACCGTACGAGCTGTACTCGAGTAAGCAAGCAAGACAAGCAAGAATCTTTTGTATAAGATGTGTTGATGTTCGCTGTTTTGTAAGACGCCACTCACCAACCAATCCCATCCTCATCTGAGTGAGTTTCTTGTCACGGTCTTTACTAATTCCTTTTGAAGGAAGTATACGATATATATATAAATTTGGTTCTCACTCTTTACCAACTCCATCATGTATTTTTCCACTTTCCTCTCTGCTGCTGCTCTAGCGGTCTTACCATCTCTCGTTTCCTCCAAAAGCGTATTCGCCCACATCGTCGTTGGAAACACAGCCGCACACAACGTAGACACCTGGAGCAATGACATCTCCCTCGCCAAAGCCACAGGAATCGATGCATTCGTTCTAAACATCGCCTACCCCGATTCCAACATCCCAATTCAAGTCGCGAATGCATTTCAAGCAGCCGAAGCGGCGGGTAGCTCCTTCAAGCTATTCTTCGCATTCGATTATCTAGGTGGTGGTCAGACGTGGCCCGCTACGGGTAGTGATACTACTTCGGTCGTGGGGATGATTAATAAGTATAAGAATAGTGCTGCGTATTTTCGCTACAATGATTTACCTTTTGTGTCGACGTTTGAGGGGGGGACGACGAATATGAATGATTGGGCGCCGAATGGACCGATTCGGTCGGGTACTGGGGGGGTGTACTTTGTTCCTAATTGGGATGGTTGTAAGTTTTCAAACATCTCCCTTCTCCAAAAGAAGAAAAAAGAAAAAAGAAAGAAAAGCTAATTGGGATTATAGCTGGAATGGATGCTGTCAAGGGTGCTCTTGCTAATATTGACGGTTTCTTCTCTTGGAACATGTGGCCCAATGGAGCAAACAATAAAACCTCCGAGAACGATATAGCATGGAAAACCGCAATCGGTTCCAAGAGCTACATGATGGGTGTCAGTCCATGGTTCTTCCATAGTGGTGCTGGATCTTTGGCTCCTTGGGTATGGAGAGGTGATGATCTTTGGGCCGATAGATGGGCACAAACACTCACCGTTCAACCCGAATTCGTACAGTAAGTTCTCTCCTCATAACAGCTCAAAAATAATATCTAATAAAACTAGGATTGTCACTTGGAACGACTACGGTGAAGCCCATTACATCGGTCCCATCGGCGCCCCAAGCGAAATCCCCAACGGCTCAGGCCAATACGTAGAAAACATGCCCCACGACTCATTCCGAGATTTCCTCCCTTACTACATCTCCCAATACAAAGGATCCTCCTTCACCATCTCCCGGGATCAACTACAATACTGGTATCGACTCTCCCCAGCAGCAGGAGGCCAAACCTGTGGCGTCACCGGCAACTCCGCAGCGCAGGGACAAAACGTCCTTTCTCCCAACGACGTCATGGAAGATGGAATTTTCTTCTCGGCACTACTTAAACAGGCGAGTAAAGTTACCGTCCAGATTGGTAGTGGACCGATCATTGAGAAGAGTGGGAAGATGGGGATTAATCATTGGAGTGTGCCGTTTAATGGGCAGACTGGGGTTCCGGTCCTAAGGGTTATGAGGAGTGGGGTTACGGGGAGGGGGGCGGCTATTACTGCTTCTACGACGCTGGCGAGTGGGTGTACGAATTATAATGTTTGGGCTGGGAGTGCTTAAATCTACCAAGGTACGGATACTGTGTTGGATTCTTGGGAATTTTGAGGAAGGAGGGATGTGGTTTCTTTGCTTTGTTGGGATTGCATGATGGTATGGTGTGTATTGCATAGATACCCGGGTTTTTTCTGTGCTTTGCTTCTTCTTTTACTTCACTTCTTTTGAGCGGACGAGTTTTCGCAATTTTATATTATCTTACCCGGAATTTTTGGCGTTTTTCTTTCTGTATGAGTTATGAGTCTGCTTTCTAGGGATAGGAGTAGGTGAAAAGAAATTAGAATCTAGCTTACACTTTCAGCAAAATCTCAATTGGGTATCACGTTTGTTGTAAGGATTATTGCTATAGTATCAGTGACTCGTAAGTCCCATTAAATACCAAACTCGTGGGTTCGCAACCACAGTCGCGAATCCACGTCCAAGACTATATTTTCTACCTCACTTACAGAAGTTGAACACCAGGGAATTTCAAATGGATGAGGAGAAGTTATGTGTGTCCCAGTCAAAGTGCCATAATCATCATCCCCCCATCATTTCTCAAATCCATCACTTCATTCACATAAAACATCTACAATACATGTATCCTCCAAGCCTGCTTTGCCTAAAGCAAAGAATCAGATTACCCTACTCCTACGAAGTTTCGAAAATGGGAAGCTCGAAGAACTTATGGATAAGCTTGATTCTCCAGGTTTTATAAGGGGGTCGAAACTTCGTAGGAGTAGGGTAATCGGATTCGAGATGCGGAAACGCGTGAGCTTATCAGGAGTTGACCTGAACTGAAATCCTGGTTACTGTACTGATATGCAAGCCATCTTAAATATCGACAGTGAAAGGAATATCGACATCAGAACCCCGAAAAGAAAAAAAGGAACAGGGAGGTATATCGTGCGATCTATCAAGGCTCCATGACGAGATTGTGACTGTCTGGGACAATGCGTGGACTTGACGGTATACTTGTCTAGTATAAAAGGAAAGAATCTGGATCTAAGGGGTCGAAGACTATGAGAGTCTGTACAATAAGATGTATTTCCTTGTTGGATTGTAAATTGCGTGCGAGGAGAGAAGGAAGAAAAAAGAGGGTGCGAGGCGAGACGCAAGGTATTTACAGAGAGAAAGAGGTGAGGGTAAGTCTCGTGTTGTAACCACATAACCTTGGAGACATGTAGCCATCTAGCTTTTGCACAGTACTCAGCGATCCCCTCCACGCGTCTAAACCCCTCTCACGACGCCAAGCCCTCGCGTAATCCAAAAAGATACTGTAAACAAACGCCAAACCCCTCCAACCTTCACCTCAGCGCAGCAAAAGACAAAAAGAGTTCAGGCCCAACCCCCGCTCAACGGAGGCAAGGCCCTACATCTCTCGGTCCCGTGCAACCTATTCAACCACTACATTATTAGTCTTTATCAACCCAAACAATCGACGAAAAACATACCTTGAATATTATCGAACACCGCGGATCACGGATTGAGTAACGAAACAGCTTCGTGGTGTTGGCGCTTATGGGTGAACACCACTAACTGACTGGGCCAGGCGCATAGTTCCCAGTTTTCGGGGGGGAAATGTGGTATTTGGGGTTGTATATTGGTGTTTTGTCATTTTGTGGGGCTGAGGGGGGATGCGGGGGGTTTGATTGGTGGGGGGTTGCGCCTTTTCTTCGGGAGGGGGTTGTGGTGCTAGTGCTGAGGAGTGCTGGTTGCTAGTGAATGTCTGGATTGTGTGTGCTCTTGGCTTGAAGGGCGAGTTTGGGGGTTTTGTAAGGCGGGATTGAATGATGTGTATTCTGGCTAAACATGCGCATTATCTATGGCTTCTACCCGTCCATCTTCAATTCAATCCGTTATATATGTAGCGCGTGTGGGGATACATAGACTCTGTTTACACACTTCTCTCTAGAAGAGTGTTTTATGTAGTAAACATGTTGTTCCTTGAGTTTTACTTGACTTTAACTCTAGTAATTCCTCTACTGATCTTTTCTTATCTTAAGGCTCTATATTCTTTGTAAAGATTCTCTATTACGCCACCGAAAACTTGGTGTCAACTTTCAATTACTGGTTGAATCTTAGATTCTCTAACTATCACAAAGCCAAACGGCAAGAGCGGAACTACCATCCTGATAGGGGTTGTAGAGCAACTAGCAAATTTCGTCAGAAGTCGATTTAGGAAATGGGACGTGGTGTTCTCATTAATGAATAATTTTCCACTATCTTTTTGATGTGGCTTGGAGTTGAGTTGACATGTGGCTCACCAGCCATATTTCGTTAAAGAAGATTTAGAGGGTCGATGACAGGTCGAAATAGTTGACACTAGGAACTCGAGTGCTTACTAGCGCTTTTCCTTTTATCACAGATTGACTGTGGCTCTTTATCTCTTACAGGTGGGGGTTCTTGATATTAAAGCTCTAAAGCGGAAGCTGAGTTATCTCCGAGTTACATAGAAATGAGGATTTTGTGACATAATAACTCTTCACTTCAAATCCCGTTGATACGGATCGTTGGAATAGCGGGTAGACTATCGTATAGAGATGCAACAACTATGCCGGAGTTTTTCGGTTACTGCCTGAACAAGACTAAGACACAGCAAGCCTCGTGTTATTGCTATATTGGTTTCTAGATTACAGTTAGGATTGGTCTCAGGTGATAGACTTGGAGATACCAGCTTTACTCTCTCTTAAGTTGTACAGGCCCCCCAGATGCAATGTAATGTAAGAGATGCGGTCACTACTCTGCCAGTATATATACATCTTACGAACTCCTCAAGCTTTCATTGCTATTAACCCAACTATCCTAAGCCGTTCACATAAGGGTTTTCGTTGTTCATGCCCTCTAGCATCACGTTGGTCTTCATTACTTGTACGCAGAGTAATGACATGAATTCTTACTCCGAGGATTGTGAATTTTATATAGAGTACGAACTGTACGAATTCGGAACTCAAGTTACAGAGAGTTTGTTCCAGAGCCAAGTTGACTAGTTACTTGCTCACAGCCATAATTCCTTTGCAATACCCACGTTTCTACAGTATATGAAAAGAAATTTATCTAGACTTTTCCAGGGAGCTAAATGGAAAAGTCATGTTAGTCTCAGACTATCAAAAGACCTTGGGAGACTAGTTTAGTATTCCCAGATATATAGGGATTGTCTAGACTTGTTTCTTAAGCCATTAACCAAGATATATATCTAAATGACAAGTAATTTCCTCCTGGTATCCTTCTTCTCAGATTGCCGAAGCTTCTACCTATTCTCAATTTTGTTCTTCCAGACCTGTTGATCAATACTAGATCTTCCTCCCACAATCCCTTCGACATTAGTCCCTTGTACGATCCTCTAGCTTTGACAGTAGCTTTTCTAGCAAGACCGTGAAGAGCACTTGATGAAGAGAATAGCCAGAGACTTGGTTGAGAGGATTCAAAGGCTATTATTTCATTCTCTTATTCCTTGAAAAACACTTCGCGGTCGCAATTATGAGAGGCACTTAAATAGCGGATTAGTACGCAAATAGCTCTCCAGGCTCTAATCATCAATGGATCACTTGGAAGTAAACTTGAAAGGTTTTTAACACGCATTAATCCTCGTCTCGCTCTTTCAACTTTGTACGGAGTATGAAAAACCGTCCATCCCGAAGTACTAGACCAAAATAACCAAATCAAGCATCCCCCCACCACCAAGAATAGAACAGAAAATCCACAGTAGAAACCCAAAACCAAAAAACTCCCGCGAAAAAAAACCCCACTAAAACACCTACCCTATTCAAAAGCCCAACATGCGAAAAAAACACAATTACCATCACATCCCCCATCTCCCATTAATGCAATACAACCTAGGTAATATAGCTCAACCCAACACGTCCCACCCCGCCGCGAATATCCCAGTCCTTAATTGTAGTGCCATATCCCCTGGATCCGCTGCCATGTCTGACCTACCCTACCCTGTCCTGTCCTGTCTATCCGTGGCATGGAAAACCAAAACCAGAACGGTTAGATGGCACTCGAGTACGGTCACACAAACGCATCCCATCCCATCCACCACCCCACCCCCTCTTCCTCCTGTCATCTTTATTTAACGTCCGTCATTCGAGCGCATATAAAAAAGGCGTAAAGGTTAATTCTAATTCTACCACAGGTCATAGGCGGGACATCAACCGTATCCGGACTTTTTATCGACCTTCCGTGATGGAGGGATCACGGGGATTGGAAGGGGGTTTGGACGAATGAGTAGTGTGGTTGTTCCAATTGTTAATTTTCCAACAGGACCAACACCGAGGAAAGAAAGATCTTGGGTTTGGAGCGGGTGGGTACCTAGGTAGATCTGATCACACGTGCCTGACCTGACCTTGGTTGGACTGGGTTTGGTTGGTACGGTATGTACGGTATATGGTACAGTAGATTTGTCAGATTAGATCGCTACAGACTACAGTACGGAGGAAGCTCCACCTTGCTTGTTGGTTGAGTTGGTTTCTAGAAGACAGCGACTTTTTGGATAAATTTGTATGGAATAGATTGGGAGATAGGGACTCAGGAAGTCCAAGCTTTCAAGACAGATTGGCGCAAACAGCGTGAAAGATGTAGATACCCATGTAATCAAGGGGGTTTATATCAAAAGCTACTGTACTCGAGTACCGTTAAACACCCGTCCTTCGAACGTGGCAAGTTGTAACTTTATTTGATATAAAAAGCAAAAAAGGTGGTTCTTTCGGACCCGGTTTTCTATTTGTCTTTTGTCACCTAGTTGAGTACTGTAAATCCATCCTTATCCGAACTTCCGAAGAACTTACCTACACTACCTACAGTACTTCAAAAAAAATTATCAGCGAAAAATCAGCTCACCCGTGCTTCAACAGGCCATTTCCAAAGATCCTTATTCGAAATTCGAAAGGATTAACCCGGGAAGTCACAAGACGTTTACACGCAAGAACAATGTCCTTGGTGGGAAATCCCCTGGTTTTTTCCCAAGTACCGAAGGATAATATCGATACCCCTGCTTGAAGCTGCTTCCCATTGGGTTTTCTCCTCTACGTCGTTTCATCTGCCGAGCCTCCCCTCCACAACGACATTAATACTGGGGGTTTTGGATGACCTTCTTTTTTCCTTCTGTTTCTTTGATGCCCTTGGTACATACGGTACTACTTTGATATTTGTTCTACATCTGGAGCTTCGTATATCTAGACAAAATCTATTGTAGAGAGAGCTTCAGAGATGTGGGGTGATCCTTTCATACAAGGCTTTGACAACTATCTGACAGGTAAAGTATCGAGAAAACATACTTTCCACCGACGTGTCAATGTCGATCCATACTAGTACAGTACCATTCCACCATGTACCTCCTTCATCCGATCAATGACAGGCCGCTCACTCGCTAGAGAATGATGAAGGTACCTATCTACCTATCCCGAACGCCAATATTCCACAATACCCTCATCCATCAACCCCCACAAATCCCCACACTCCCAATCACCTCTCCCAATCCAATCCACCAAGATCCCAATCAGCCTCCTAAGAAGCAGAAGCATGTACCCCACAAAGGCACCCAGCATGCAAACGCGCCCTCGGAAATATTTCTTGCGGAAGGAGCATGGCATACTAGACAAGTCATCTATGAGAGACCGACCCTTCGGAGAAAGAGAGATCCTCATTACAAGGAAGCCCTCCTGTCACAACCCACAACAGTCCACGGTCGGTCCCACTAGACAAAATGCCAATTCCCCTTTATCAAGATGGGGAATCCCAATTACCCACGAATGGAAGTGCCATAGGTACTTCTTCCCCAAGCCCCTCCGCATCAAGGTTTCCTAAGGTAAGGTAAATAGGTGGTCTGTCCCTCATTGCTTGTTTCTCTTTCTCGCTAGCACATACATACATTCTTTTTACTTGCAACTTGCAACTTGTAAAGATGGTATCCTTCCTAAGGTCGTTGTCGATCGTTTCACTGGCGGCAGAATTGGTTCAAGCATATTCGAATCCTGGATCTTGTTCTGGAGCTTGTTGGGCTCATGATCCCGCTGTGATTCAAGGGAATGATGGGACGTATTTCAAGTTCAATACTGGACGGTCGATTGAGATTGTTACTTCGAAGAGTTTAGCTGGGCCTTGGACGATTCAGGGGAATGCTTTGCCGAGTGGGAGTTCGATTAATAACCCTGGGAATAAGGATTTATGGGTATGTACTCCTTATGACTTTTGAAGTCTACTTTGATTCGATTCGATGGGGATGTTGGAAGAGAAATACTGATGTTTTAACTCTAGGCTCCTGATGTGACGAAGGTTGGAGATCTTTATTATATGTACTATGCCGTCTCGCAGTTCGGTTCTCAAGTTAGTGCCATTGGACTTGCAACGTCTTCTACCATGATGCCGGGTAGTTGGAAAGATTTGGGAACAACTGGAATCAGCTCTTCCGCTGGATCGGCATACAATGCCATTGATCCCAACTTGATCAAAGTGGGCAACAATTACTTGATGAACTTTGGCTCTTTCTGGGGTGGTATCTACCAAGCTCCCCTGAACGCCGATGCGAAAAAGGTAGCCAGCGGTGCTAAGAATATCGAATTCAAGAACGGAGGAGAGAGACCCAGTGAAGGAGTTTACATGTTCTACTACAGTGGTTTCTACTATCTCACCTGGTCGTACGGAAAATGCTGCGGACTCGATGCGTAAGTTTGTGGACTGTCATTGCTGTCCCAACCCTCAAAAGTCAACACTTGCTAACCCTACACGAACTCCAGAAACAAACCAGCTGCTGGGGGGGAATACAAGATCTTGATGTGTCGATCGACATCTGCGACCGGGGGATTCGTCGACCAGGCAGGTGTCTCTTGCACCGCTGGCGGGGGAACGACCTTACTCGAAAGTCACGGAAAGATTTATGCACCTGGAGGACAGTAAGTTTTCTCCCCTTTTCTCTTCTCCTGTGTATTTGTGATCAATAATTGTTACTGATCAATAATCTCAGGGGTGTTTTCCAAGACTCAAAGCAAGGACTTGTCCTCTACTATCACTACGCCAACACCGATGTTGGGATCGGAGATGGACAATATCTCTTTGGATATAACGCTTTGAAATGGTCAGGTGGCTGGCCCTCGGTGTAAATTCATTAGTTACGGAGTAACTGTTCTCGCTCTCTCCCAGCTTCTCGGAACGATGGTGCCAGCGGCTCGTACCATCCGAGGGACGATCTTGTGGTCGCTGATCAAAGTTACAGAATAACTGTTTCTATGGCTGAGCTGAAAGGTCTCTAATTCTTGAGGAGGCTTTTTGGCTGCGAAAAAGTTTCACGGATAACGACATTCGTTTGATTTGCTTCCGGGGTTCGCGGAGATTTTGTTTTGAGGGCGGTATTTCAATTCTTGTACATAGATTTTTTCTCCTTGGTCTCGAGGACAGTACGTAGTATTTGTTCCCGTATTATTTGTCGATATCGGTAATTTCAATATTGGTAATTAAAATCAGATTTTTCGTCGATAAATGAGGATATATTATTTTTGTTTGATGATCGACATATGACCCAGTATATGGTGGTATAAGCACATGTCATGGATGTCGGAGTGGAGCGAGGAACGATTATGCATGATTTATGAAGATTGCGGGTGGAGCTGGCTGGGAAGAGTCTGCATTGTGACGAAAGCTACGAGAAACAGCGAAAGCTGGTGATTGGTTTGTGCCTGGACCGAGATAGCTACAGCCCAGCACCTGCCCAGCTACAGCACGTCAGAGCCTATCAGAGACGGTATTGTGGTGGGATGAACAGCAAACGGGTGATCTGTGGTCCCTGATTGACAGTGATTGTGCCTGGCAGATGCCTGTAAGAGTCATCCGAGCACCCACCAACAGCACCCACCAACACCCTAATTGAGTCTGCAAACGGCCCTGAGTCGGCCTCAAACCTGGGTACGGGGTACGGGGACGGAGTACTCGAGTACGGTCATCGTCCTGAGGAACTTCCCAGGCTGCCAGCCCAGCTCGCCCAGCTAGACCTTCTTGGTACAGTATTATTGGGACAGTCCTCACTTCTTCACTTCCCCTCCAAGGACGGACCCTCGAAACCTAAATTCACCCCGTCCTCGTTTTTCTTTCCTTCACCATCCCGTTCACAGTCCACACAGTCCACACAATACCACAATAATCCACTCACCAACACCCACAGCCTGTCGTCGGGGCCTCGACGATCATCACCCTCCTTTGGACCCATTCCCCTACCATACGTATTCCATTCATATCAACTATACTAGTCTCTGTGTCGCCGCTATGGTTCACGTACTAGTAGCACACGACACAGAGTACGAGAACACCAGAACGCCTCGGTAGGACATCAACCTCATCAACCTCAATCGTTACCGCGGATACCGCAATCTGGAAGAGACGAAGGCGAGTGAATAGCTTCACAGCTGCCCCCCAATAGAAATACCGAAAGCGAAAGCGAACAAAGCCATGGTTCAACCTGTGGAAAACGACGCTATGGGTGACCTGATAGGCCACATTCCACATCACAGTACGACAGCGACAAAGCCGACCATACAGTGTTGCTGTGGGCGGCAAGATTGCGCATATTTGGAACACAACTCCTCGGCAGTCGAGGAGCTGGAGAGGGAGCTCCATACGGCCGCCACACTTGGTCAGGTAAACATTCCTCGTCCAACCCTCTTTGTCTTGTTTGGAAATTGCTCGTTACCGTTACATCCGGAAGTTGGCATCGTGAGATTTGACGTGAGATTGGAATCCTTCAAATGCAGAGCACCTTCCTGCCATATTTGTTTATCCAATTGCTTTTGATTTATGAAGCGACCATGTGTTGAATAACAAAATGTCCAAATCGCTGACCTTTGCACTGCAGGCGCTCCTTGTGCGCCATGAGGCGTATATGCACGATGCCGAACGAGATCGCATGGAAATGAATGGGAAAATCGACCAACTCGAGCAAGAAAAGAAGCGATTGGAGGAGGAAAGTGCACGGAGTGCTGAAGAGAATCAACAACTGTCTGCTCAATTAGATGGACTCAGCACCACACTCGCCGATTCCGAAATCCATATCAAGTCTCTCGAGTCAACCCTACAGTCCACACGCCAGGAACTTCGACGACTGGAGATATTAGCTTCTCGAACACAAGATCTGGAGATTCAGTTGGCAGCAGTGGAACAGGAACAAGATATTTTACAGAAAACTGTTGCGAAAAGCGAAGCAGAAGAACGATCTGCAATCCAGCGATGGAAAAACGCCGAGCGGAGATTACACGAATTACAGGACCAGCTGGAGAGGATAGAAAACGAGGCCCGGGAAGAACGGGAACGGCATGTCGAGGTTATTGGGCGCATGGAACGACAGCGGGCTGTAGAGAATGAACTGGGAAGTGCTGCTGGAAGACTAAAGGCGGCTGCTGCCACTACGGGTGCCACCAAGAATGGATCCAACGTAGTATCTCACTTTGTTAAGGATATCCTCCAAGATAATGCGAATTTACAACTGGGAATCATGGAGCTTCGAGAGATGTTGATAAATTCGAATGACGAGGTCCAGGCTTTACGCGAACAGCTGTTATTGCACCAACCACTCGATAATACCGAAGCAGAGGGAGGAGAGAAAACCCCAACTCTGGGTGCTGAACTTGCCTCGAAATCACAACCGACAAGTCTCGCTCCACCACCCGAGCTGCATATCCATCACCATTATCATGTACCGAAGAAAGAAGACAAGCGACCAAAGAAGAAACGACTTTCTCTCAGTGCGTCAATCTTTACTCCCCCAAGGAGTGGTCAATCACCCATATCACCAAGGACTCCCCGAAGTCGAGATACGGCAAGTACGATACTTGCTCAGACCTCGGTAACTATTCCGGGTCCTCGTACACCAACAAACCGCTGGTCTATGCAGTCTGCTCTGTCAGACTTTGCTCCCTCTTCTGTACCTAGTTCCCCACAATCGGCATACCGTAGTAGCACTCTCTTTGATAGAAATTTCGATATCGATTCCTCACGGCCAACATCACCCGGATCAAGCATCGATCCATTGTCACCGCAATTTGCACCAAAGCGTCACCGAAAGAAGATATCCGAAGTTTCGACTAGAAGTTTTGGAGGGACGAACTTTCAACCTCATCATGTTATACATGAAGAGGACGACGATGTACCAGCGATAACTAACCTGAACAACGCAAGCGTTCCATCACTGCATCTCGATACCAGCTGTGCTCAAGATGCCCAAGTTGCAAACTACCAAACACCTACCGATGACTGGAACGAAACATACCGACCTCCCCTTCGGCGCACTTCATCACACGAGTCCATTCTTTCTGTGTCTCGTATCGACATTCATGCCTTGAAATCCCGTCCTTCACAATTCACTATTGGATCAAATAACTTGCTTTTACTTCCTCGAACACGCAATAGTCCGTCTTCAATGGTCTCTGTCAATACAGAGGTTACCGCTCATCCAACCATTTCTCGCTTCGGGCATGAAAGTACATCCCATCTTCGCTCCAACATTCAGGGGCACAACTCAGACGCACGATCCATCAGCTCGGGTGGATCAGCCGAAAGTACGAACGCTCGTGTGGGTGGAAAACTAGGTGGATGGGTATTCGGACGATGGGGAGCGACGCCTACGAAATCCGCAGCTCCTGTTCCACAGAGAGCTGTGAGTACACCGCAGACACAGGAACCTCCTTTCATGACCCGACCTGCGGGCATCAATCAAAAGGGTCCGATTCCTGGACTGATCAGGAAGATTTCTAAGGCGCCCAGTAAGGTCCGATCGAATTCGGTGGATCGCGAGGCTTTGAAGGAGATTCTGGATGAGGTTGCGGGTCTTGGTCTTGGGTAGATGAGAAGACTATCTGGCAATGATTTGAACAGAGACTGATTGCATAGACTGCGATGGATAAGTACCGTACATATTTTTTCTTTTTGGGTTGGTTGGGTGGGTGGGGGCTAGGATGGATGGGATGGGTGGAGAAGATTGCATTTACATATATTATAATATTTTCTTCTTCTCATCTTTTTCATTCCTTTTGTCAGCTTTGTTTCTCTCTCTTTTTTGGGCGTATGGATGGCATGGGATTGTGTGATTAGGTTTAGGATGGAGTTTTTTCTAGGATGGGATGCGTTTGTGATTGTGGTTTCTTTTGTCTTTTCTTGATTTGTCGTTTTTTGTGGTGCGAGTTTGCGAATTTGGGATATACCCTGTCTGGATTGAGGAGTGTCGCTCGCTGTTTTGATAGATGGATGGTGGTTGGGTGGTTGGTTTTGACATTGGCAGTGTGTTGTTGTGTTGTTGTGTTGTTGGTTGAGTGTGTGTGTAAATTGTTATTGTGTGTGAGAAGGGGAAGGGGAAGAGAGCGAGAGCGAAGATGGGAAACAGACCGACCTACGTAGTAGAACGTATAATATAATGTTTGACCCAGTACTTGTTTTTTGAATTGTCTAGTGTGCGAGTACATTACATGGTGGTGTGTTGTTGGTTTTTACTTTGATTGCCTTGTAGCTTTTGTCACTATATTTTGCCTCGCTTCTTTTCTTGATGGATAATAGGGGGAAGTGGGGGAGGGGGGGTGAATTTATTCATATTCATATTCATATTTATATTTATATTCTTAAACGAACCCCTATTCCTTCGCACAGACGCAATTATAAATTGACGTTATTGTTACTTACTCTGTCACTATACCTCGCTTACGGGTAGATAATAGGGGATATTGAATTTATTCATATAATCATCATATTCATTTTCCTATTCATATTCATATTCCTAAACGAACCCCTATTCATTCACGCAGACGCAATTATAAATTGATGTTGTTACCAGCTCTGTCACTATGTCTCGCTTGCGGGTGGACAATAGGGGACATTGAATTTATTCATATAATCATCATATATTCATATTCCTATTCCTAAACGAACCACTATTCATTCGCACAGATGCAATTATAAATTGACGTTATTAATATTACTTGTATTTTGGACTGCCTCTGTCACTATGCCTCGCTTGGGGATAGTGGGTAGGTAGGTTCATTGAATTTATTCTTATTCATGTAATCATATTCCTATTCGCACAAGTGGCAACTCACAATCACAATCATAAATCCTAACTAACTCACTAACTTCATTACCAAGTCCTTGTCTGTTTTCCTTGTTTCCATATCTTTCCTACCAAATATCCCATCATATCCCATCCCATCCAATCACCCCTCATAAACGTAAATCACAGAACCTCAAATCGTAACCTCAGCAGGAACCTCAATCCCAAGTACATCAACACCCCCCTCAACTTCCTTTTTACCAGGCATCTTCCCACGTCTCATAAGCTCCGAACACTGCATAACAACAGGATCAACACCCATACTAGCAACCGCAACGATTTCGTCCCCCTTCGCATAATACGCGACGAATTTCCCTTCTTCCGGACTACCTTTCAACACAAGATCATCCCATCCATTGACCGTATTTCCACAGTATCTCAATTGATTCCCAAGTGCCGACCAAAAGATAGGGATAAATGCTTTCGCAGGAGAAGAAGGATCAATGATATGTGCAGCAGCAGCCCGTCCAGCATTTTGCGCTACATTCCAATGTTCGATTCGGGTTGGAGAACCGGAGCCACCGGGTCCGTGGTAGGGGTATGTTGCTATATCTCCGATGGCGTAGATATCCGTTTGATCTTTCACGAGGAAATGTTCGTTTGTTTCTAGAGATCCGTCTTTTAATAATTGTACCGAACTATTGTCCTTGAGGAATGTGGTAGCAGGTGCCACACCCGTTCCAAGGATCACCAAATCCGCTTCCAGGGTCGTCCCATCTTTTAGGAGGACACCACCGACTTTTGATGGGGAGCTTTGGGAAGGTACGGCTTTGACTACTCCGGCCGACATTTTAAATGTTACGCCGGCTTTTTCGAGGGATTTTTGGAAGATGATTCCTACGGAGGATCCCATGATTCGTTCCAGAGGTGTGGATTCCATTCCTACTACTGTTACCGTGTTGTCTTTTGCGACGGCGTTGGCGACTTCCATGCCGATGAAGGAGGAGCCTATGATGACTATCTTTTTGTTTTTTTCGCCGATGGCGGCGAGGATCGCTTTGACGTGGGGGATGGTACGGAGGAGGAAGACGTTCTCTAGTTCTTTGAAACCGGGGAGGGGGAGACTTCTTGGTGTTCCGCCGGTTGCGAGGACGAGTTTGGTGTAGGTGTATGAGGAACCGGATTTGGTTGTTACTTTCTTGTTGGGGAAATTTACATCTGTGACTTCGTCGTTGACGACGTCTATGGAGCCTTCTTTGAACCAAGCTGCGTCTCGTAAAGCGATTTTTGAGGGGTCGTCGATGAGTGCTTTTGAGAGCTTGGTGCGGTCGATTGGTGGGTAGCCTTCACTTCCTATCATGGTGATGGAACCGCTGAATCCGTTTTCTCTTAGTGCTTCGAGGGTTCCTAGGGCTCCGCTACCACCTCCTACGATTACGACTTTCTCGTTTCCTCCGGATTTTCCTGAGATGCGGATCTTGGGCTTTCGACGGGAGGATTTGATGTGTTGTTCCTCGCCGTTGATGTATACCCCGCCGCTTTTCTCGGAGAGCTCGAAGGAGGGGAGGGAGTCGATGGCGGGTGCGTTTTCGATGTCTCCGTTGGAGGCTTTGAAACATGCTATATTTATATCTCATCAACATCCATCTTCCTCAAAAAGAAAAGTACTAGAAGAATAATTGGAATGAAATAAAAAACTAACCACCATGCCAAGGACAAGTAATCCTTCCATCACCCGTCAAAACACCTTTCACGAGAGGAGCACCATAATGTGTACATTTACTACCCACTGCCGTCGTCTTTCCACCACAATTAAGAAGTAACACTTTTCCTTCTTCAATACCTTCTACTTCCACTTCTCTCTTCTCGCCCGGCTTGAGGTCGAGCGAGGTGAGACCCTTGAGTTTGTATTGTTGAGCCATGGTTTTTGTGGTGTTTGTGAAAGCTCGGGAATTGCGGGGAAGTGGGAGTGTTTGACGAAGCAGTTGGAGAAGTCGGGGTATGGGGGGCATGTAATAGTTCTTCTATTAAGTACCGGATGATGTATTTGAGGGATTTTTTTCTTCAAAAAGAAAAGTAAGACGGTGTGCGAATTGGATTTCAAATTTGTTGAATACAAAGTGAGGAGTAACGAGAGGAGTAAGACTGGGGGTGGATTGTGGGATGTCTTACTTGCAGATGGGCTGAGCTGATTGATGAACATGGAAGTCGATGATGGGTTCATTGCATGACGTGTGGGAACGTGTGGGGGTTGATGCGGGGTTCAGGGGTGAGATGTGTTGGTAAAATGGTAATGTCGAGCTTCTTATTGGTTGGTAGAATTCAATCAAGCAAACGGAGACAGGGGATAAAGATCTGGACGATTCTTGACTTGGGAGTGGGAGCCGGGGACTCCTTACGAGTGCATTTACGGAGTACTACTTCTTTTTTGAAGGACAGCGGAAAAATGTAACGGTCGAATAATACTGCAACAGCCTGATATTTCAGAAAAGTCAATCAATGAATATACTTTAAAAAGGTACAGTTTACGGTGGAAAGTATGAGAATGTTCTGTGTGATTGTGACGTAGGTGGCTCGCCATAAACTGTGAACCGAATCAAGCCAGCTGCATATTGTGTTGCATATCGCAGGTTCGACCGATTTTCTGGACTTTCTTGTCCACAGTAATTTCATAACCAATTGTATGTAGACAATATTTTCTCAGGTTGGGTTTTCGCGAAGATCTGGTTTTCATGATAGTATATATTATTAGGGGTGACTAGGTAAATTTGATTATCTTAGAACAATTGACAAAGTACTTAATTGGTTGTTCTACAGTTTTAGCATAAACAAGAGTTTTCCCAGAGAAATGGAGTAGTGAGGCAGGCTGTTTATTGTCGCTTTTCTTATTTACTAGGAGAAGATACATCTTGTACTACTCCCACGCGAGTCCGGATGTTGAAAGTCTTTCGCGAGAAGGATGCCTATGTGTAACCCCTGAAAGGTGTTCGCAAAAAGAGTTGGGCATTTCTTCGGAATAATAATCACACAAGCCACCGCCATCTATCGTCGCAGGAAAATCGATTCCTAGAAAAAGAAATCTAATTAAGAATCTTTATCCTGAAGGAATTGTAATAACATCTCAATATCTACAAAAGACCTTCCCTTAACCCGAATCCAAGAATCGAACGAGCGACGTACTTCGAAGAGATAATACAAGAAGCTCCTACGAGAACCCTGTTACAGATCTACCTATATCTAAAGTGTCTTACCACGGAAGAAAAATCAAACACGGATATTGAACATCATTCCCATCTCAAAAATCAAAACACTTGTTGCTTGCTATTCCTCCTAGAATTGTCATAGCCAATAAAACAGCGCATTCCATTCGTTGCATTCCATTCGTTTACTGTTTACTGTCGAATTCCAAACTGCTTTCGTTTCTCAAGAATACACTTTCAACAAAGGCGAATGGGAAAGTGAAACTCATGCACGACATCTATCCGAAAGGCTGCTGTAATACATCTTGTTCGAAATCGTCAATTCATGCCGAGTTTCTAGGTTGACAATTAAGAGCCATGCTTTGAATGAGGTTCTTTGCATCCTAATATGTGTACAGTACAGTAAAACTCAGACTCTCTGAAGCGAAACGCATTAGTATTATCATACTATTATGTAGACTCGAATTTGATGTGTGAGGGAGGGTGTTGAACCTATAGAGAGAGTAGTGTTCAAACATCTAGCTATGTAGAATAAACATATTAGGAAGAAACAGTATACTGGCTAGTATTCAGATAGCCTAGTAGTGTTCCTACAACTACCTTACCCCTTCCCTCCCCTACAACCATCGCCCCAAAATAACAACTGTAAGATCGCAATACTCAGCGAACCCCACATCTCAAAACCCCTCTCCCTTAACTATGTAGCCTCTTCGGAACTTGACTTGTTATTCAATATTTAGACTCATCATAGTATTATACTACCTAAACCCCTACGTTCTCGTGGATCTTCCTAAATTTGAATGGAATTGAATCAAGCTGCAATTTCGACAGTGAGTAGAAATTCGATAGTAACAGTATTCAAACACCATGATTAATACATCAAACCCTTCACCATCCAACGAATTCTAAGACCTTTCTAACCATCCTCCATAAAAATCGAGAAATGATTATCCTTAAACTCTCCTTTTCCAGATATACTCTTTCACTTTCTGTTAATCTGTCTATATCCAATAGATTAACCAAGTGAGGAAAACGATATCTTTGCTTCGCTGGCGACATACACGGAAACAAGAGTTTATATAAAGTGCTTGCTACAATCAAATCAATTTAGAAACATAAGAGGTTACGTTATTAACAACCTAACCTACGTAACCTTACTTATAGAATGTACTGTCCATCTAACCAGCAAGCGCCCAGCGATGAGAGAACCAAGAATCCACTGATCTGATATCACCAACAGCCGCCCACCAATCATCAGCGGGAATATCGCAGATCTACATCCCCCGAATAATTCTTCGAGACTTTGGGTATGGTATTGAGCCGTAGAATTTCGTCTCACTTCTCGTTGTCTTCGTAATATCGAGACGAAGGTGATGTCACGGTCACTTGAAGAAAGAGGTTGTACAGTACAGAACCAGATTCAGCTTACTGTATTAAACTTGTACTGTAGATCTCGAGAATGAAATACAAGAAATAACGCAAACCGCGCTGGTAGATCCGTTTCAGATCATCGATTTATCTTTGCCTAGGTACGTACCCCGAGTCCTTGACCTCCATCACCACCAGTCATCCGTCCAAACCCACCAGGCAGGTCGATACTTGTGACTTAAAGCGTGACAACCCAACGATATCTTCCTCATTCCTAACAATAACCTCGGTATCACCCCTAATATCGAGGAATATTCCATAGATACTTTCAAGATGCTACTTACTTGCATATGATTGAGATATAAACGCTTAATGCGCTGGAGAGAGGAAACTCGTTGGGATGGTAGATAAGTAAGTAAGTAAGTAATCCACGATTAGCGATGACTGCCGTGGATCTGGTCACATGTCGTTGGTGATAGTGACTGTGACTCGAGTATGGCAACGTCGCAACGGGCTCCGAGGACCTACATTTAGGGGAAAGAGACAGACAGCGATGGGATTATAAAATCCCGATTTAGATATCCATCCATCTGTACCTGAAAGTGCTGCGTCACAAAGTACTCTACAGTGTTCACATTCAAGCTCCTGAAAAGTAGACGAGAAGTTCGGGGATTCGAATACGCGGCAAAGGCGGTGATCGTAGCCTCATCAGATGAGGGAACAAATAGATGAACAAACACCTCGGTTCCAAGACAGAAATACCTCATAAAAACCCCCGGAAAGTTACACGGAATAATTTATAGCGGTGGTTGGTGATTCATCTGATATACTCGAGTACTCGTACAACCTTAACCTTGAGGTTGATCCGATTCCGATGGGAAGACAATGGATCAGTGTTGGGTGGATGGGTGGAAGCTTAGAATTATTCTGGAACGCTGCTGTGTTACTGTATGTATGTTGTGTTGTGTACCCTGACTCTAGGTAATTGGGACTGGACTGGACTGAGGTTGTACAGTACAAGGTGTGAAACCGGAACTCAATATATCTAGGTAGATCTTGCTCATTTGGGGAGCAGTAAAATTTCCCAGGAATTTCAGGTATACGCGGGCGCGTAAGTCCTGAGATTACCAGGAATTTTCCGAAAGAATCATATTCCATCGATAGTATGGTACTGTTTCGATCATCTGCAGCTAGCTGATTCAAAAAAGCACATACTCGTACATTCACACCGCTCCGTAACCCGATCTCCACGTAGCTCTGTTCTCACACCTCACTTCCCCGATCAACCTATGTATATGCAAAGGCCCATGATTCAAGTGAGGATAATTGCGCGTTTGG
The DNA here is from genome assembly GCA_900536425.1 of Hymenoscyphus linearis. NCBI lineage: Eukaryota > Fungi > Ascomycota > Leotiomycetes > Helotiales > Helotiaceae > Hymenoscyphus > Hymenoscyphus linearis. Next base: position 63,040 of record UNPR01000182.1, read on the forward strand.
TATAGATTGCCAGTTAGTTTCCAATCCATACTTGGGATGTGATCAAATAACCTGGAACTTCACGAGATGCTGAGATAAAAGGTTAGTAAGGTGCAGTTACCCACTCCACTGTTTGCACGAGTAACCTCCCGAGGCTCCAACTATGTTCTTTTGTTTTTTCCAAGGACAGGCATCGGTGGCAAAGGGAATAATCTGCAATTATCGTGCTATTTTGGGAGTATGAGGTGATTTTCCGGAAAAAGTTGGCATAAAGAAAACCTGACTCTTGAGTCTTGAGATACGGCTTTCGTTTTGACTGTAGAGCTTGAGGAGAAGAGGTCAAGTCACAGAAAGTCAGCAGTTACTGGTACTGGCACTGTACAAATGATCGGATCGATCGAACTCTCCAGAAGCTCACTGCTCACTGCTCACTGCTCACCCCTAACATGAAATTCGTCTCGTGCAAGGTACCGTACCTACAATTGATAGGCAAACAAATTCTCCATCATTGGTTGGTGGAATCCACAGCCACGGATTCCACGGATTCCAACTGATAGACACATGACCCCACTAATTTTGTGGCGCATACAAGTGTGGCTATGACGCGACCGTGAAAGCGCTGCAGCTGCCTTGGTTGGAGAAAGCGCCCGTGTAACACCAATCAACGCCCTCGCTCGTTTCCAAAAGATTCACTCTTGGAAGGAATTATGGGACTCGTGTCTTACTAAAACCTGTGACTCTTCCCTTGCTCTCCTGAGGCAGAAGGAATTTCTGCCGGAGAGACCTCCGCTGGCACGTTATTTGATGAAATTCATGTAAATCGCAATTTGCCAATCTGACATACGTCAGTCTGATAACTGGCTTCTTAAAGGCTCTTTCCTCGCTCCCTTGTTGGTCATTTTGTTCCTTCTCTTTTCCGTGAATCGAACAATCGAACTCTATGAGTTATTAACTTTCCCGAAACTTCTATTGTAAGCCAACTTACTCACCTGGAAAGTCGGAGCGATACTCCGGATTGATGGTTCTATAAATTCTATCAATCACACCACACACGAACCACTTTTGGAATACAACCCAACAAACGAACAAGAACAGAACGAGAACGCTTACTCCTCTTATACAAAACAAAAGGAGAAGTACAGACAACATGAATCCTACACAAAAGAATGAAGAGCGTGCCTTCGCTCTCCAAAAATATCTTCTTCTCCACTCACAACACGATGCCATCCTCAAACACCTCAGCACCTTACCAGGCAGCCAAACAACCTCTCCATCTCACTCCCCAAACGGACACCGAGGCTCATCAAGATCATCCTCATCAGAATCCGAGGAGAACTTTAATCTCCCATCCGTTCCACCTGTAGGATTTCGACACCATCGAGGAGGTAGCATTCCAGCTTCCCGCTTTCGACGTCCACAATTGAAGACTCGAAGATCATCACTCCCAACCGTCATCGACGAAAGCATTCTCCATGAGATTGAAGAAGATCAAACAAAATTGAAGGAGGTGAATCAACAAATCAAGACAACTTTGACGGATTTGTTGAATTGTGAGAGTGTACGGAATGACGACCGCTATCGAAAGTGGGTGATGGAGAAATTGATGACCGCGGAGAAAGAGTTGAAGGAGGATAAGAGCCGCAGCTGTGAGAGACGAAAGAGCGTGGATCTCAATGGCATGAAACTTTGATTGGTCGACGACACTGGACAGTGTAAATGGTTGACAACACTAGCAAGTGTGAATAGTCGGGAGTACTGGAAAGTGTTGGAGGACTTTATGGAGTTTTTGGAGGATCTGATGGAGTCGGATTCGGCATTTGCTTTCTTTAGCGTTGGGAGTCTTCGGGATGATGGCATGGCTTTATGACTACAACGATACCCAGGATTCAATTCCTTCTAGCAAATGCATTCTTGCAATACAAAGATTTATTGTTCCTACCTGTCATCTTTCTCGTCAGTGTGATGATGTCTTTCTCCTATTATTTTTCTGTGTGTTGTTAATTGAAACGTGGTTTACCCTTGATGACAGCGGCCAATTTTGGTAACCTTGGAAAAAGCTTGCTGATATTGATTGCTTAATTCGTTTCGAAGCTTATTCTCTGGAGCTCACTGTCACAAAGTTCGAGTCTCCCATCTGAATGAATCGATGACGGCTCTCAACGGGATTCGCATCGCAACATTAGCGTTTTATCATGCGATCTCGCAATGGGATAAACAACTCTCTGATTTCCCAACATTTCCGTCCATTCATGTCATCGCACTGGAAATAGAACACATGTAAGCTGGAGCGCTGGCAGTGACAAATAAACGTGACCAAAGTCCGCCCAAAGCGGACTAGTCAGCCCCTGACCCCTACATCATCACAAGCCAGAAACAAGTTGGGTAGTTGGGTGCGAATCAATTGGTGTTTCGTCTGTGGTTAGAGACCGGACGATCGAGCATCCGTACAATAGCCACAACCACGGTCCACATCCACTGCACAGGCATGGCATTGTGGCTAGGATTGACTCGTAAGGCTCACCCAGTTCTTTCTTTCCCACGATGTAATCACTTTAATTTCATTCACAATAGAGTATTGACTACTTATCTTCGTTCTTTCTGCTGGTCAATCATCTTCCTAATTCCTAAAACTTCTAAACTTCTTCTGTGGCGCCTTCCCTTCCCCTATTACTCTCTTTTTCTCCCTGGTCCGGTGCTTTAGAGTATACAAACAAGTACCGTACAAATCCAAATTGGAACAATTGAATTTCGTCCATTAATCATGTCCTCTTCTGAGAAGATTTCACTTCCTTCCACCCAAAGATCGGCTCTCTTCTCCTTCATCAAGGTCAGTACACCAAAGTATAAGCTTAGATCTATCTAGTCATGTCATACAACCAATATTTAGTTGCACGACAGGATATCTATCTTATTTGCACACGCCAAGCTGACACTTTCGGGAATCTAGTCGATAGCTTCATTCAAAGGCGACCTATCTTCCATCACCGCTCCTCCCTTCCTCCTATCACCTCAATCCGTCACTGAATACTCGGCCTTTTGGGCAGAACACCCAAGTTTATTCGTTGCAGCATCTCACGAAGACGATGCTCAAAAACGCGCGTTATGCGTCCTGAAATGGTTCCTGAGTACGCTCAAGGAACAACATAGCAGCAAAGATGAGAATGGAAAGCGAAAGCGGAAATTAAAGCCGCTGAATGCTTTTCTCGGGGAACAATTTCTGGGGAAATGGGTTGATGAGTCGGGAACAACTGAATTGGTGTCCGAACAAGTTAGCCATCATCCACCAGCCACAGCCTTTAATGTCTGGAATAACGACCATGGAGTTCGGGTATGTTTTATTTTATCTCTCCCAACTTAATAGTAGAAATAATCTAATACGCGTATACAGTTACAAGGATTCATCATACCCAAAGTTACATTCAGCGGAACCGTCAACATCGATCGTAAAGGCTACGGCGTTCTCCACATCGACAAATACAACGAAGACCATTTAGTAACCATGCCCAAAGTCCACGTCGAAGGTCTCGTCACCGGTGCACCACAACCCGAACTCTCTGGTACCTCCTACCTACGAAGTAGCTCAGGATACACGACTAAAATCGAATATTTTGGGAAAGGCTGGATTAGTGGGACAAGAAATGGATTCAAAGCGACGATATTCCCGGATAACAAGGAAAATGAACCAATCTATATTGCTGAGGGTACTTGGAGTGGGAAATATACAATTAAAGAGGTTGCAACGAATACGATATTAGAAACCTTCGATATCGATACCATCCCCAAAACACCTCTCGATGTCGCCCCTCTCGAACATCAGAATCCCATGGAATCACGTAGAGCATGGAGATACGTAGTTGACGCCATCAACGCCGGAGATATCTTTGCAGTCAGCCAAGCGAAATCCAAGATTGAGAACGAACAGCGACAATTAAGAAGAGTTGAAAAAGCTGAAGCTAGACCATTCTCGAGAAGATACTTCAGTAGGGTCCAACGGGATCCCGTGGCTGATAAACTTGTTGAGGGTTTGAGGAATACTTCGATCATGGGGGATTCGGATGCGAATCAGATGGTTTGGGTTTGGGATGAGGAGAAATATCAGCAGGTGAGGGAATGTCTCCGGAATGGGGTTAAGAGTCCTACGCATGCGAGGTTTGACTCTGCTGTTTCGGGGATGGATATTGGAAGGATGGGAATGACACGTGCGGTCTCGTGAGAACAAACCCGTCTTTTTTTTTCGATGTTTCTAGGCCTGGTGCTTGCTTGTTTTTTATAGATCGGTGTTTGTTGTTTTTTTATGGGAGTACACACCCCATGCCATGCCATGACGGGATCGGATTAGATCAGTCATGAGAAGGAGTTTTTTTCCTTTTTTTTCTTGTTTTTAAAAAAACCTTGTGCCCTTCCTAGATGTATAGGGACTAATGAGAACGAATGTATCACCATATACTATATACTATATACTATACTATACACTATAGATTACATTGCAATCGGTCTTTGTGTATGACATCGAGGTGCTGTGCTTAACGCGGGAAACTGGATATTCCTTCTTCGTAAATGCAAGTCTCTATGAGCCACTTGATCCTCCATATGTCTATGTGATAGGAGAAGTCTCTGATCTAAGTAGTACTACCCGACTACCTACTGTGGATCATCAAGACAAGCTTTCTGAAGGTGTATGTGTGGTGGCAGAGAATAGAGGAAGCGTAGCGTACGAGTACCTAGGCTAGGTAGCTTTTCTAAAGTAAAGCCAACCATCCAGGTACTACTGTGGTGTACCACCTCTCTGGAAGGGCTCTGGAAGAAAGTCAAAAATCCTTAAGGTGAAGATTCACCAGACCAGACCCGATTCAGCCTCTTACGTAGATTTGAGACCCCCCTTTTTGGGTGTCACTTCACTCCCTGCAGGTCCTTTCACTGACTGCGTGGGCTAGTGGGCTAGTTAGTGGGCCCCACAATAATGATCGCGTTTGGGGGTGGGTTGACGCAATGGGCCACAAGGGTGATATGATGTCATTGCATACCACGAGGACGAGAAGCTTTGAGAAGCTTCGAGTGATGCTTGAAGCTTGTTTGCTTGTTTGTTAGGTAGGGGCGATTCATGGAGGCGTTGGAGGGGTTATATAATAAGAGGTCTACTCCTTGGAGAGGGAAAGGGTTTTTTTGTTTAGACAACAACTACTCTACGAGTTACGAATCTGAGATACAGTACATCAACGAGATTGATATTACGAATACAAACACGAACGAAGATAAGGAGACCAATACAAGAAGACAAGACAGCAAATATGTCGGACAAGAATACCTCCACAGCACAATCTTACATCGACTCTGCCGCTGGCGCGATCCAATCCGCAGTCGGCAGTGTCTTTGGAAATGCTTCTGATGTGGTATGTCTCCCTCCCCTTCCCCATCCCAACTTCCTCTTAATAACATTATCACTAACTATCCTCAGAACGCCGGCGAAGCCAAAAAAGACAAAGCAGAACTCGAGAAGGAAGCCTCTCACGCAACTGCCAAACTCGGTCCTATCACTGCCTCTTCCTCTGGTGCCATCACTAAGGACGATCCTAATCGACAGGAGGGAGCTTGGAACCAAACTGTTGGATCGGCGAAGGAGACTTTGGGAAATCTTGTGGGTTCTGAGGTATGTTCTTACCACCACTTCCTCTCCCTTGCACATAAAACTAGAGGTAAAGTGCTAACAACATTATGAAATAGAACCTCAAACGCGAAGGTGCCCAACAAAACGCCGAAGGCAAAGGTCAAGAAGCCGAGGGCCAACTCAAGGACTACGGTTCCGGCATTGCAAACCGTGTTTCTGGCGCTGTGGGCGGTGCCGTCGCGGGTTTGACGGGTGATAAGGAGGCGCAACTTGAGGCGGAGAAGAAGCATGATGTTGGGAAGACGCAGCAGAGGGGGGCGGAACATGATATTCAGAAGCAGAATTCTTAAGCTTTTTAACTACAAAGAGTTTTGCTGAATAGCTTAGGTTTGTGGATGAGGGTTGTTTGGTATGATGGGAAGGGAAATTGACATGGTGATATGGGAATGGGATGGATGGGATTGGGATGCATGCATGGCTTTTTTATGAATTTATGATGCGATGGCGTTTGTTGTTGCATGTTTTGCTAGTGGGATAGCTGGTGGAATGGATGGATGGTGATAGGAATATACCCCAATTTGAGACCACTCAGTATTCTACTTTGAAGAAATCAAATGTGCACTTATATCGTTACTTATATAGAAGAGGTTCTGAATTCCATCTGTCCAAAGTTAAGGTTTTAGCCAGGAGCCAGGAGCTAGGCTAGCGTTGCCAATGGTGGATTGAGTGAATGATTTCCTCAATATACTAATAGAGCTTATAAATTCACTATACACCATGTTAATTTTATTCACCCATCTTTAACTACCTAGGTAAATTCACTCCATATCACCTCAATTAATCTCAATTCACTATATACCATTTAAATTCACTACATATATAATACCTCAATTCACTCTTATCAGGTATTATCCCTATTCACTACATATCCCTATTCCCCACATATATAATTATTCACTATATAATATTCCCATTCACTATTTGCCGCCTCTATTTACGGTATACCATATTAATTCACTCTAGCCCCATTCACCCACCCCTATTTACTAATACCCCTCTACGCCGCAAAAAGAAGAATTACTACGCGTAGAGCCTACCAGCACCACCACTGGTTTTGAGGCCCAAGCCCAAGACCCTGCCAGAGCGGGAGGTGGTCAAAATGACGCCTGAACAGGCATGCCCCCCTGGAATACCAAGGGGCGCAATGTGCGTTCAAAGATTCGATGATTCACTGAATTCTGTAATTCACATTACTTCTCGCATTTCGCTGCGTTCTTCAATGATGTCAGAACCAAGAAGATCCGTTGTGGAAAGTTTTAACTAACTATTAAACTCATAGCTTCAAATGTGCTTTGAGGTGATTATAGAAAATGGAACGCTCTTAAAACTTGGGATGTCTGTCTAATCATAATATTTTGAGAGCATTTGTAAATACTTCGAGATCACCTCTGCGCTTTCTGCTACTCATTCCAAAAGAAAATATTCTAAAGTTGGGCCACATGGCCCTAGGGAATCGCTGAGAAGGCTGAAGGTAAGTTCCTTGATCTTGATGAGTAGTAAGGTGTGTGTAGGTGTCTAACTTATTGCTTTACACCGTAGGGCTTTAATGACAAAGGTTAGTTATGTTATCTATCTATATGAAAAGACACTTTACAGAATCTGGATTGTGTATTTGAACATGGGATTCTGGGAGGATGTAGTTGAGAGATAATAGTTGGATAGAGGGGAAGTAATGAATTGAATAATGGTGATGTTGATGGTAGTGTGTAGCGTAGTAATATGATAAGAGAATTTTATGAGATAGTAAAGGTTTGGTTTTTGGGGAATTACTATAAGTGACTCAGGGGGGATTAAGTGGTTCGGTAGTGAGGAAAAGAATATTTTCAACTGAGGGAGGGAGGAAGAGAGAGAGTCATAGTTCTGGGGATGCTTGTGGTGAATATTGATAGTAGTAGTACTTGCAACGTTCCAGAGTATTTAAAGTCATTGATCTGAACTTCTGGCCTAGGTTAGTATTACCAATTACTTCAGGCTGTTGGTATAAGCTCTTCGGTTAACTTCGAAGGTTTTCTACGGAGAGTATATTTATTATAACCTTTATCGTCCATACGATGGAACAAATCAAAACAAAAATATAGAGGACTGACTCGTCATAAACTTCTGCCCCCCCTTGGTAATCAATAACCTACAAAAATAGATTCCAAAGGCTAGCTCTGGGGTTCCGGCACTGAGAGTTCATGTTGAAATGTACTGTACTCTGTACCCCGTACCAAGTACTGGGTACTTCGTAGAACTTAAGCTGTAAGTTAAGCTTTTGCGTCCTCACGTGGTTCCCAGCTTCCTGGTCAGAAACTCCGCAAGAAAAAACTTTCATAAGCGAACCCATTTTCGGTTCGAACATAAACCCCTTTAGGTATCTCGCAATATTCTGGGGTATTTACTAATGAATTGCAGGGTAGTTTGTATGCGGATTGCTTATTTCCACATGTTCTGAGGGTTGCGAAACGGGTTACTAGCTTTGCGAAAGGGTTGCATGTCACATGTGCACCGCATTCGCCGAGTACAGATGTAGTAAGCTCACTCTCAACCTCGAAGGCATATGATTATTTCTTTTCCAGATTCAGCCTCAAAACCTCTACTCCGCCGTGCTACGGAGGAATCAGCAAAGGGTTAATTTCACCGCCTACACTAATGTATGTGACTGCGAACATTCCTGATAGGCGGCAATAACGCCTCAAACCATATGCGTAAACTGCCAAGAAATCGACCTTCCGGGTTTAAGACGGATTACATGATCCTCCATTACTGGTGCAGCCGTGTACTGTAGCCTATCATCATTTCGACTCATACGCGATCATGGTTACAAGGTTTGATACCATCGCCAGACCATATTAGCTCTGACTGTGCTTTTCTGGGCAGATGATAGGCGAACTATCAATTTTAGCGAACGTGAGAATTCGTATAGTACCCATCGAATGAAATGTTTTCGCGATTGCGCGCATCAAGCGTTCTGTTGTCGATCCATGATCCTTTATCTGGTGCCGTGATTGTTTGATGCGAGTGAGCAACAACTCAGCGAATATCAAGCCTTAATTAAGCTATGCAAGCCATTATATTGTCTCGGATGTAGGCTTGTTATATCCACCATATCTGTTCAGTAGGGGTCGGACATGGATGTGGAGGTAAAACGTCTGACAAAGCTTCCTTTTTTTACGCTTCGCTTGCAGTAACATTTTTTTTCTTTATTCGCATGTTTGTGGTTTAACTAGTGAAAAAGCGCAGGTGTATTGTCTCGGCAAGCTGGCTTACTCGAGTAGAGCACCGTTAATGGCGGAGCGTCGGAGGGTACCTTATTTCCGCTGCAAAGGGTTTAGTTACTATCACCGTATGAGTCTAAATTTCGAAACTTGTGGCTGAGAAGGCTGTGATACAAGTAGTCCTTGCGTCTCCTCCATTTTTGCTGATAAGATTCTTTTTGTACTTCAATTAGAGTTCCAGTACTTTTCATCTACATCCTCGTGCAGTCTTTGACATCTGGAAACCGTCCTTTGCGAGAAAACTTGTCGGTTCCACAAACGCAACGATGGTTGACACAGATTCGAGATCGGCGACGCTTGCAGAGCCCGCAAACGAAACTTCACAATCCCCACGAGTATCTTTGAACAAGGAGGAAAAGGAAAACACCAACGGCGAAAAGGCAGGCAATGACAGAAATGTGGAACAAGAAACAGTTGAACATGAGGTGAAATATGAAACTGGTGTTCGGTTGGCATCTATCATCGTTGCACTGCTTCTTAGCATTTTTCTGGTATGACGTCTACATTACCCGATTAGCTCTCACACTAAAATCTTTAGGTTGCGCTTGACATGACCATTGTCGGTACGGCAATCCCAAAGATTACAGATGAATTTAAGGGTATTGATCTTGTTGGGTGGTATGGGAGTGCATTCTTTTTGACTGTCGGTGCTTTTCAGTCGACATGGGGAAAAGCATATAAATATTTCCCACTGAAGATTACTTTTCTTACTGCAATTGCTATTTTTGAATTGGGCAGTTTAATATGCGGTAAGTGAAAAACTCTGGTCTCTGGATCCCGCATAGTTACTAAGTTATAAACAGGTGTCGCTCCCAATAGCACCGCCCTGATTGTTGGACGTGCAATTGCTGGACTAGGTGGTGCGGGTATTTCTTCAGGGGCCTACACGATTATTGCATTCGCTGCACCTCCAGCCCAGAGAGCAGCTTACACTGGATTATTGGGTGCGGCTTATGGATTGGCATCTGTCATCGGTCCATTACTTGGAGGAGTCTTTTCTGACAAGATTACTTGGAGATGGTGTTTCTATATCAACCTACCAATTGGAGCTGTCTCTGTGGCCATCATTCTATTCTCTTTCAAGACGCCCGCACATTCCATTCCCGCAAAAGCATCACTTACGGAAAAGTTTCTACAGATGGATTTGCCTGGAGCTTTCGTTGTTCTTGCTGCTATTATCTGCTTCCTCTTGGCAATTCAATGGGGTGGGCAAACAAAACCTTGGAGCAGTTCACCGGTCATCGGTTTACTTGTCGGTTGCGGGCTCTTTATCATTCTCTTCTTCGTTGTCGAATACGTTCAAGGCGAACGTGCTATGGTAGTTGGACGTCTTCTCAAGGATCGACATGTTAATGTCGGAATGGCATTCATTTTCTTCTTGGGTGGAGCATTCTTCATTTTATTGTACTACCTCCCAATCTACTTCCAAGTTGTGTCCGGCGTGTCAGCCTCTCAATCAGGTATCCGAAATCTTCCTCTCATCATCGCAGTAGTCATTTCCACAATCGCTTCCGGTGCCGCAATAAGTGCAACAGGCCACTACGTCCCTTGGCTCATCGGGGGTTCTGTCATCGCAACCATCGGATCAGGACTCATCTTCACACTCGGCATTGGAACTTCGTCAGGTAAATGGATCGGATATCAAGTCCTAGCTGGTCTCGGTCTAGGCGCCGCCTTCCAAGTTCCCATCATCGCAGGACAAGCAGTCGTCGCACCTTCCGACCTTGCTAGTGTAACTGCCATGATCTTATTCGCGCAAACCATTGGTGGTGCTATCTTCGTATCTGCCAGTCAGACGGGATTCACGAATCAATTGCTCAAAGCTTTGCCCTCGACCGCCCCAACAGTTAATCCTGGACGTGTTCTCGTTGTTGGTATCACGGAAATTAGATCGACCTTCGCTGCCAATGAGGTAGAGGGTATTATAAGAGCCTATCTGGATGGTCTTCATCTTTCCTTTGCGTTGGCAATTGGTTGTGTGGGTATCGCTGTGCTTATTAGTTTTGCAAGCAAGTGGACGAATTTGAAGGGGAAAATGCAGCCCGGTGGTGCTGTTTAATTTGTTTGTAATTTCTTGGGGGTGTAATGCTAGATGGATTGGGAAATGGGGATAATTCGATGGGTATTTGGGGTATTTAGCATGGCGTTGTGGTAATGATAGGATCGCTTAGATTCGTAAATGGGTACATAGATCTCATTTTAATAAAAGTTCAACTCTTCACAGAAATCAGAGGGGCAATATGATGTCTTGAGTAAAATGTCCTCAACTCTATTCTCATGTCATGATGTAGCCTGTTGAAACCAAAGCTTTTACCCTCGTCCCTGAATCTCGCTGAAAAGCTTCTGGAGCAATACGGTGGAATTTAATTGATGCCTCCATAGAAGGTAATAATCCAATAAATTACCTCAAGAGAACTTTGAGACACTCGCCCTTTTAGACATCAAATATAGTCATGTGATGCTTTACCAGTGTAGTACCATTACTCGAGTACCATGACGTGAATGGTTACTATACCACAGTAGCCTCCTCACTTTAACTACCATCCTAAAATCTCTAGCATACCACACCAAAATCCCCACTACTATCAATACCCAAGAACTAAATCTAGACGCCATGGGACATCGTTTCTACCTAGTGGGGTTCGCTTAAACAGCGCACCGATATTCCGACGGTCTCGCTTAGCACGGGAAAAAAATTCAAATTTTCCGATCCACACTTCAACCCACAAACGAGTAGTGAAATAAGGAAAACCGACACATCAAAAACAGTAACACACTCACAGCCCGGCTAGCTCAATCGGTAGAGCGTGTGACTCTTATTCAGCATCTCCTGATATGAGTCGAGATGATCACAAGGCTGCGGGTTCGACCCCCGCGTTGGGCTCAATCCCCATTACATTCTGTGGTTTGTTTTCTGTTTTTTTTGTTTTTTTTTTTTTTGCTGTTTTTTTCCTTGTGCTATTGGAGTTTTTTTGTGATGTATATGGAGGGAGAGAGTTTTATGTGGGTCTGGGTGAAACTAGTTTCCTTTTTTGTTGGGGAGGATGTCAGAAGTTAAATGTGAAGGTGCATTCGTCTAGCCTCTGGAAGAATGTGAGAAGTTTCATCAATCTTGGGTTTTTTTACGAAAGCAAGACTATATTGACTGCCTGGAAAGAATAGTTGAGATGTTCCTCCATTTTAGTAATTAATATTGTGAAACGCTGCGCTCTTTTTTCTTCTTCCTTTTTTTAAAAAAGAAACATTGCATCGCCCGTCGAGAACTCGATCTATCCCGAGGGCTTTGCACTCTTTCACTTCTAAATACCAAAAGCATATCTAGAATTAGTAGTTCCCGAAAGGTTTCACTGGGATACGTTCTAAATACTGAGGCCTAAAGGCATATTTTGCAGTGTATTCCCGCTGCCGACAATTTGATCATAATACTGTGTGCCCTGAAGATACAGGCTTCGCACGAGCAACTCACTTAAATACTTGGAAAGTGGCTGTCTCCCAACCTCTACTATAGGTTGCACTCGTGTAGTTTATGGGCCGCCTAGAATGATTTGCAGCAGGGCGCACATCTAAGAGTCCTGATTAAATCAACTGTGAAAGGAATATACTAACCGAAAGATTGAATTGAAGGAGAATGGTTGGCAGGAACACGAAATATTTCCGCCTTCAAAGAAAGCACAAAATCACGAGATTGCTAGACAAGTTTCATCACTTTCTCTCTATCGCTGGGTATTCAAAAGATTGCAGGTGTATAAGTGACAGCTTACTAAGGGATGATGGATGAGCTTCCAAAATCTGTCTAAGCTCTGATTGTGCCTTATAGTGAATAGTAAACAACAAATAGTGAATAGTACATAGTGAATATTCATTGGTGGATGGTGAATAGTAATTGGTGACTGGTAAGTAGTGAATTTCGAATGATATAAAGCCAATAGTGACTAGTAAATAGGAAGAGGAAGGGGTGAATGGTAAATAATAATTGGTGAATAATATAGGGCACGTGGTGTGTAATAATGGGCGCATGGTGAATAGGAAATAGTAAATGGTGAATAGCGAATAGGGGATCACAAGTAGTGAATAATCAATGATCAATAGTGAATGGTAGAGTATCATAGTGAATAACGAGTAGTAAATGGTTTGTATAAAAGGTTGAATAGTGGATAATGAATGATATACTAAGAAAACAGTGAATAAAAACTAGTGACTAGTGAATAGTAATCCTAAAAAATAGTGAACAATAAACAGTCTTTGGGACCAAGGAATACGTTGAGATACTTAATAGCTAGTATAAAATCGGCTCTTGTTTATGTCAATAGCATTTCTTGTTCTTTAGGAGAATTTCTTGTTTTATAGTAGACCATATCCGCATAGTCGAGCTTCCAGCTTCTTCTTATACCACGTCAGGGTTGTATAGCCTTATTTGCGCTTAAACCCCTATCACCACCTAAGCATCGACGGTTGGTTGAGGTATTCAGGGCATTTACTGAAACACAAAAACAATATTTGAACAAGAATAACCTATTTATCTTTAGTTGAACCTTGTTTTTCAATCGCATTGATATTTACAGTGCCTGCCGCTCTCTGGTAAGGCTATTCACAGCATTGCAATTGTTCGAAGATCAAATTATGGATCTTATCCTTTGAATAAATATGATATTCTCACTGCGTTAGTTGTCTGAAATAAAAATTTAAAAACTATCGGTATATATATGAAAGCAAACGCAATTCCCATCGCGGCTCTTAACGTTCGTTCCAGACAGTTTGCTTTGAGATATCAAGTCTTTCCTAAGCAAGTTCCGCCTGAACTGTGGCACAGATTATTTGCACAATTCTCTTATCTGACGGATCGCGACCCGGTTGAAAGCCAAGAGCTTCTTGTAAGCCTTGTAGGTATCCAAAAGCCGAGAATTATGGGACTTCTCATCTCACTTCTTTAAATAATAGCCGAGAACTGTTTATTTACCACGGTTTTCTCTGTGCGATAAGGCTTTGCTAAGAAGAAGTCCATAGAGTTATGATGTACACTTTAGATGTTTTCTCAAGCGAAAAAATGTCACCAAAAGCTATTACGATAACTGGCAATAGTCCGCAAAGTAAGATTCAACAGAAGATCATAAATCTTCATACAACTTATCTACAGAGTTTTCACAGAAATTCCCAAGGAATTCGGATTTACAGCTTCTGCCACAGTATGATGCAGAGTAGATGAAAAATGACTTGAGGGCACTTAAGTAGTTTTTTTGCTTTCAAGAAGTCCTTCTAGAAACACGAAAGAAGCCGATTGAAGAGAGAATGATGAAGAAGGTCAACCAATGACATACCTTGTAAGTGTTGTGGATCAATAGCCCGAAGCGGGGCCCCATGGGCCATGAGGGATTTAAAGTTTCACGATCATCGATTCGATTTTTTGAAGAGGACCACTCTGTATTCCGTCCAGTGCGGAATCCGCCATTTCAATATTTCACTGACTATTCTACCTCAATGAGGTCCTATACAGCTTCAGTTCTGCTCGATTCTTCAATCTTCTGACTACAAGCCATACTCTGCTTTGCAAGATCACGGACGCAAGATGTATACCGCCGTTTACCCCCTTTCCCCTTTTCCCAAACTAACTCTCTCCAAACTCTTTCTTCAACCAAACCCCTGAATTATTGCACTGATGAACCGGTGACTACAGCATTTGCTCTCGTCGTCTTTATACCCAAGCGCGGCACAATGTTTCAATGCTGGGCGACTGAATCCACTTCATATCTCTAGCCTTCAAAGTTTTCCTATAGGCTTGCAGGTAACTAAATTTTCCTTCGCTAGAGTAATTTTAGAACCATAAAAGCGACAGTATTGGTACAACTCATGATTACTACGTGCAATCTCCTGGCGCAACCGATTAAAAGGCTGAATCTTGTTGATCTCAAGCTGTAAATCTTGCTCCTGACCAATTTATCGGGACCGGCTTTTCGTCGCATTGAGGTGGAGCAACATAGGCCACCAATATCCGTACACCAAACCATGGGAATCCACTCAATGCGTACTGACATTTCATAATTTACAACAAGAATCCCACATCCCCTTTCTTCTTTTCCTTCTTATTGAAGTCAATCAGCGCTCTTTTTTGGTTCTTCAGTGTCATTCGTTGGTCAACTCAGACTTAATCAAATAATTTAAAAACTCCACCACCACCACCACCACCACCATGTACACCACACTCTTTGCCATAACCGCTCTTGCAGGGTTCACATCTGCTCAGAGCACTACTTCCCTCTTTCTGGGGTTGGCCGGGACAGATCAAATCTTATTCGCATCTCCCATTGCATCTGTAAGTTAAGTGTTGCTAGTAGCACTTTCAATGCTGATCTTCAAAAGGACAAAACCGCAACAACATACAAGATAGTATGCCCGCCATCAACGAAGACACTAGAAAAAGAGGATTGTGCCTATCCTCAAGGTCTCACCCTCACTCATGGCCCCACCAGCATGGGATTCACGATGACTGAGGCAGTCGTGCTCTCTTCAACCACCCACACTCTTTTGTATGCCCAACTTTCTGGTTGCTTATCTTAACTTGCTCTAACCACATTTTGCAATATAGCTCAGCAGAAGTACACTGCTCACTTGGTTCCCTATCAGCGATCTGCACTGCATCCGTCGCTGGCGAAGCAGCGAACTCCCCAGGACTTGCAACGGAAACCGTGACCGGTAAAGATTATGCACCTCAAAGGCTCACCCTCACGAACGTAATGCCTGCGGCCAATACAGCAGTACCTACGGTGTCAGACCATGATGAGGTTGATGATTATCTCACATCAACGGCCAACGCTACCCCATCTTCAACATCTTCAACATCCTTAATATCTTCAACATTATCAACATTGTCAACACATTCAACCGCATCAAGAACCGCAAGCATAACCCCAAAAGTTACCCGAGCACCATTTGGAAACCGCAATGCGACTACAATCTTACAGAGCACAAGAACACCATCAGTACCAATCCCGATCTCAAGTTCGAGTCAAGCTGGTGGAAAGGCAATGGTCACACCCAAACCGGAATGGATAGTGGGAGGTGCTGCTGTGGCATGGTGGGCAATGATGTAAAGAGAGTCGGATAAACGAAGTTACGTTGTGTGTAAAATATGAATTTTCAGCAGAGACCAGGAAGATACGAGATATGTTTGGCGTTTCAATATGGCCTATAGTACCAGGAAATACTTTGTTCGGAGTATAGGAACTACGCTAATGATTACAATTGGAGCCACCCTTCCCCCGCTATATCACTTTTTCTTCTATTCTCAGTTTTCATTCTCAATATTTGTCCATTATGAAATTCTGCTTGGGTTTGGGAAATTCACCATATCCTACCTATCGTGAAACTCTTAAAGTCGCCCGAATTGCCTCAATATCGGCGTCGAGGAAGTCTTTCTGTGGTCAGAATAGTGTTTTCTCATATTCCCCTTCCTGTGCCTGCCTAGCTTTACCACGACCCCCGGAGAAAAACAATACTCCTGGTCAGAGAGCTTCAGATTCGTCCTCCAAGGAGCTTAAGCGAGAGTATCGAGTACAGCAAGGTCTCATTACAGCAAACATGGATATCCGCAAAGACCTTAAGTTCTTCTGTCACCAAAATAGAATTTCCACCACAAACAACTACTTCCACACAAACTCCCTCCCAGGATGTCCCTCCCTCAATCTCGGACCCTGCCCATCACCGGTATAATTTTCTCTCATCGAACCCCCAACATTCTCATAATCCTCCCAAAACACACCTCTCCTTCTCAACTCGGGCCATAGCCACTTAATCATATCCTCAAAAGTCCCCGGACTAACAGCATACGCCAAGTTAAATCCATCTACACCCGCAACATCAATCCAATTCTGTAGGATATCCGCAACTGTTTTCGGGGAGCCGATAGCTCGAGGATGAGCACCCCCGAGAGCAAGTTCTTGCAGGACTCTTCGACGTGTCCATTTCACGCCATCGGTTCCAGGGATGGTGGAGGACCAGGTGTTGACCATGGATTGGATTGCGCCGTGACCGGTAAATTTGAAGTCATCATCCTCGCCATATTTGGAGAGATCGTGATTCGTCCAGCCACCAAAGAGGGCAGCGATTCCTTCTAGATCTGCGTACTTAAGGTAACTTTCATATTTAGCCTGGGCCTTTTCATCTGTTTCGTCAACGATAATAAGGATTCCAGCGATGATCTTAATATCCGTTGCTTTTCTTCCTTGGGATACTGCTTGGGCTCTGCTTTCATATCAGCCAGAGTTCGCTTGTGAGTGGGGGGAGGGCTCGTTTATTTACCGAATCTCATCCGCCTCCTTTCGAACTTTCAGGGGGTCGATTCCAGGCAAGAACATAGCTTCCGAGTGTTTCGTCGCGAATGCCTTTCCAGCTCTATACAACCTGTCAGTCCGAAAGATAGAAATAGACTCAAGCAAGTAACTAACGTCGAAGCTCCAGCCTGCAACAAAAACGGCGTCCTCTGCACAGAAGCATGAAGCTGATGCAGCGCCTCACACTTAAAATACTTCCCTACATGTTCCACCTTCCTTACCCCCTCCTTCAAACTATACACACCCGTCTCCTTATCCATAACCCTCGCATCCTCCCTCCAACTCCCCTCAGTCAACTTATAAACCACCTCTAGAAACTCCTCCGCCCTTTCATAGCGCTCATCATGAGGAATTTGGTCGGTCAGTCCGAAACCTTTGGCGGCACTGTCGAGATAGGATGTTACTATGTTCCAGCCGACTCGTCCTTTGGTCAGGTGATCGAGCGAGGAGAAGCGGCGGGCGACGGCGTAGGGGTGTTCGTAGGTTGTTGAGGAGGTTATTGCGAAGGAGAGGGAGGTTGTTACTGAGGCCATGGCGGAGATTAGGAGGCTGGTTTGGATTGTTAGCTATTTCCCTCTCATTCTTTATCTTCTCCTTTCCCACCAACAATCCGCTCATCCTCCCCTTCTTTTTTGTCTCCTTCCACCCCAACCTCATATCTCAAAGAAAAAACCCAGAGAGGAACCTACAAAGGATCCCCAATCGGAAACTGACTCCCACTTTCCACCGCTGGTCCAATATTCCCAGGTCCCTTATAAACATCATAAATCCCCAAAACATCCGCCAAAAACAAGCCATGGAATTTACCTTCCTCCAGGATTTTAGCGAGGTTCGTCCAGTAAGTTAGGTTCGTGTAGTCTCCTGCTTGGTCGTCGGGATGTCGCCATTGTCCTGGAAGATGTTGGTGAGTGTGTGTATAATGGAGGATGGATGAGAAAGGAGAATGAGAGAAGGGATGGAGAGGTATTAATGGGGGGAGGGGGAAAGGGAGGTACCAGGTGATAAATGACCAGGCGCAAACATAGCGAAGGCATTCATGATCCATTTCTTGGGTTTCTGTTCCGTCGTCATATTTACGATTGTTCGTATTAATCAGTCAATTGACCCGTTCCACTCGTAGTTCTCCAATCGCTCAATCAATCAACCAGTCAGTCTCTATCAGTAAACCTCAAATAACCTGTTTACTTGAATACTTCCTTCAAAACATCAAAAAAGATACGAAGACAATCAAGACGTGAAGAACAGCCTCCACCTAATATACCACACTCCCCACTACCTAACGTCACCAAAACTCAATCCATCCAAACAATGACAAACATCCCAACATCCCTCCTCCTTATCAGGGGTGACAAAGCACCTACATCTCATAACCGCACCTTCAACCTTCCCCGCCTTGTCTCATCATCTCTCCCATCCAATCATTCAATCCATTCATTGTGATACACCCCTTATATCCCACTTACGAGGCGTGTTGAAGGTATACCAAAAGCGTGAAATACACCGTGTTGTGATGCTTTGATAGGACCATTGTCATTTGACCCCACTATGTCGTGCTTCAAGTGGTAGATTCGCGAACCCCCAAAGCCCCAAACCCCCCAAACATCCCAGGTCATTCACTCACCTAGAAATAGAGAGGTGAGAATTGTAATTTGAAGATATATAAGATATAGAATTTAAAATGGAGAGAGAGCGATCAGTTATAACAACATGATTCATATTCAGAAGGAAAAAAAGTTTTATATGGTCACAACAACTTTTGTATTCACCAACAACTTAATTTACCACCTATCAATGCTACCCATCCACCCCCTTTTCGTAGAACACATTCCTAAAACATAAGTTCCCAGAATATCTCCTACCCAGTTCAGATCAACCCCTCTCACTGAACACTCATCTCTTCGTATTCGTGTTGTCGCCAAATTTTTGTAAACAGAAAAAATAAAGATAAAAACAGCCCACACCTCTCCCGCCCTCCAATCTGCCCTTCCCATCTCCCCCAAAATTTAAGATTCCCGGGTATAGCAAAAAGGCATTATATAAACAAAAAAAGACAATAGGATACCCCGGCCACACCAGTAAAACACAACCAAGATTTCCCAACTCCGTCTTTATGAAAACGTGAGATATTGTAACGACAAACTCCCTCCAAAGGCGAGGGAGACCAAAGACATGCATATGGTACAGGGAGAGATGAATTAAGACAAAAATGAATTGGCTGAACCGGTTAGTATATGCGCCGCGCTGAGATAAATACTGTTGGGGTGGCAATGCGATATGTGGTTGCCAGGGCCTCGAACGGATTCGGCGAATCGCGACACGTTCAGCGCATGAGCCGTGATGCTGATACCAATCTTTTGTGGCATGTAACCAGGCACATCAAGGCTATCGTGAGAGGCTAGGAAACTGACGGCTAGATCAGGGCCCGTTAGGCTTCTGTCTCTTCGTTATTCTTGGACTCGGTCTAACGGCGGTCTTTGATTGAGTCCCATTAGCTTGAGCCTCATCTTCTGTCTTTACGGTGCTGGGCCTACGGCGTTTATTGCTCATATTGGGACTTGTGTTTGCACTGGGGCCACTGGAACTCGTACCATGTTGACTCTGTTGTCGTTGCATGCCAGAAGCCTGAGCTGGACTACCCCCAATACGAGGTGAACCCGGAAGCTGAAGATGGGCAGCTGCTGGTGAAGCCCCCATTGGAAAGTTGGACATTCCAGGGGTTCGTGGACCAGCTGGAATCTGCTGTTGACCGGAGGTGTTTGGCACATTAGCCACATTGATAACGTACTGCTCCAGTGCAGCGTATGGGGCTAGGGATGAATGTTGGTGAGCGTATGTGAATAGAGGATTCATTTGTCCCATGACTTCCGCGAGCTATAATATTTTAGAGGAAATGTTTCAAACTTCAGGGTGGACCTACCTCAAGGAATCGGAACACATTGGGAGTGATTCCCATGCTTTTCTTGACTTTAGAGTCGGGGATATCAATCTCGGGTGGGGCTTGAGGAGGCGATTTCATGGGCCTGGGCTTCTTCTTGTTCAATTCAGGCGATTGTTTTCCTTCTTGCGGGGTATTAACTTTGTGCCATTCTTTACCCCACTCATGCAGGGGCCTGGCTGCCTCGATAATTCGAGATCGAGGTAGATACTCCTCATGGTTACTTGTTACAAATTCAAGAAGGCCGATTTTGGGTGTGGGTTCTGAATCAAAATGTGCACGTAACGAACCAGTCGCAACCAACTAACGACACTGTTAGTATGTATTTGGTTTCATAAGAGACGAATAACTTACTTGTGACGCATTATCAAACCAATAGACAATACTCGACTTTCCACACTCGACATAACATCCACCATCGGGCAGGTCTTTTTCCGAGCTGTTCTCCGTGATGAGTTGCATTGTTTGAATGCCACTTTCAAAGTGTGTGTGGAAGTATCTTGCAAGAGCAGGAGTCGTGATTTCAAACTGTTTGTTCGTACGTTGATCTGCATCCCAAAGTGTATGTCGTAAAACTCCCTTGTCGTTGAAGAATTTCGAGACAAAGCGTGACCAATAATCTAAATCATCTCGTTGTTTCATTGCTTGTGCGGCCAGCTTTTCAACACCATTGTTGATATACGTTTGTAGAGACTTTGACTTTGCCCTAAATTCGCTCAGATCCGACGCAAATGACATCAATTTCATGATACACTGGCCCCGCATCTTCTCGCCATTTTGATGTGCTTGTGCTTGTGCTTGTGCTTGTTGCTGTCGCGCCAACATAGCTGCTTGCTGTTGCTGTTGGAGAACGGGATTTGGTGGTTGTACCTGCTGGACCTGGGGAGGTTGGCCTTGTGGGTTAGGCTGCGTCGGGGGTTGAGCTTGAGACTGGGCTTGTGTGGGCAAATTTTGCTGAGCAGCGGCAGCGGACTGTTGTTGCTGCTGCTGCTGCTGCTGCTGCTGCTGTGCATGTTGTTGAGCTTGTGCCTGAGCCTGAGCCTGAGCCTGAGCCTGAGCCTGCTGGTGTTGTGCTAATTGAGCTTGCTGTAAATTATGCATTTGCTGCGCGTTCATCTGGTTCGGTTGACCTGGATTACCTCCTCCCTGTACTTGAGCAGCTTGCTGTTGCATAGCAATCTGTTGAGCAAGAAGCTGCTGTTGGTGCTATAAGCTATGAGTATGGGATAGAGAAATTGGATGGCTTGATAAGAGAAGGGAAAAACTTCGGGCGAGGTACGTACCTGATGTTGTTGAGCAGCAACTTCTTGCTGTTGCTGCAACGAATGCTGAGCTTGCGCCTGGGCCTGTTGGAGATGCTGCGGTAGATTGACCGGTCGTGCCATGGCCCCCGGGTTCGCTCTCTGCATCGCCTGGTATTGCGCTTGAGTGATTTGCATCCCATTTTGGTTCGGCATACCACCACTATAATGCTGCTGCATCATCATCTGTCGAGCCTGTTGCTGCCGAAGAATGTGCTGCTGCTGTTGCTGCATGTATTGGGGATTCTGCTGGACTGGATGAGGGGTCATGTTAGCACTCGGAGATTCGTAGACATCGACGACCATCAAGAGAAGGGATGAAAAAAGAGCTTCAACTTACAAGCCATCGCCTGTTGCTGCTGGATCAGAGCTTGTTGTGCCTGTGCAGCATTGGGGTTGAGATGTTGTAGTGCATGTGCACTTGGGCCCCCAGCTCCAGGTGGCATGCCACCCATCATACCTCCTGCCTGGCTTACTTGAGGTCCTCCAGGGCCTGAGACTGCCATATGCATCTGTTGCGGCATGCCTGGCTGACCCGGATTATGAGGCGCCATAGGGTGGCCCTGGGGGACGACGCCTGGATGCTGTTGAATGCCCCCGTGTGGTGAGTAGGCCTGGGCGAGACTCGTCATCATGGTGTTGAAGGTCGACTCTCCACGAAGTGGAAACCGACGATCGCCAATCCTACACCACGCATGCGCCTACGCCTACGAAAGGAGTTCTCCTCCTACTGGTCAAGACCGCTGCTACCTCTCTAGGTAGTATTGGCGTGTTGGCGAGCTTTTTATGTCCGCTGCGCTGCTCTGGATATCAAAAAACAGTGAGCAGTACAATAACACTTTCTCTTTTGGACAAGGTGATTCACGAGTCTGTTCGCGAATATTCCTCTGGAGAGCAACGACCGGCTTATTCACGCGCGTGGAATAGTCGTTGTCTTGTTAAAGCGCTCGTGCTTGTTCTTGTTCACGGTCTCGCAAGAGTTGAAGCAAAGCGATTTGTGTAATGCCTGTAATGCCTTGGTGTGGTCGGTATTAGGCGCGAGTGCGACCAGAAGAGGGTGTGAAATGGCGCAAAGTGATGTTAGGAGTGTCGCAAAGGCTGAAAGTCCCCCAACGCGATTAAGTAGAGGTACTCGCTGGCCACACCACGTCAACAGAATCCCAAAGGGTGTTCTGCGGAGCGCATGCAACGATCGTTCGTTGTTTTGTTGGGTTTATCTGACTCTAGGGGGGAGTGTGTCGTGTCGGCAGAATGGGGGATTGACTGCGAGTGCTGGCTGCGCGTTGGTGTCGGTGTCGGTGTCGGTGTTGGGGGTCGGTTTGAGGTGCCCTGGTCACGGATATGGTGGATGATGGGGATGATGGAAGCAAGAAGATAGAAGATGGGTAGATCGGATTTGATTAATAGGACATGAACGAGAGACAGGTCGCTTCTGGAACCAAGCCAGGAGAGGGGAAGTGATGCGGAAGTGAATACGCGGGATTGTCGCAGTGGCAGTGGCAGTGGCAGTGGCAGTGGTAGTAGTGAGGTAAGTAGGTGGAGGTGGAGGTTGGGTGAGGTGAGGCAGCGCGCTGGTGAATGTTCGGGCGATGGAGAGAGCCGGAGGGAGAGAGAGAGAGAGAGAGCTGCAGTGCAGGTGGTTGGGGAAACACCGTGCGATCAGGAACAATTCGGGGCGATGGAGATGGAGGAGATGCAGCTGGAGGCTCGTGAGGGAGAAACTCGTGAAGAAATATTAGAATACTAGAAATAATATAATCACGTAGAGGGTGAGTAATGGAGTAGATAATAGATTCGACGGGATCTTCAATCTCCTGTACTTGAATAGGGTACTGACTGGTACCGGTATTCGGTATTCAAGTAGAGGATGTTTTAAGGGTAGAAGGGCAGGTACGAGTAGTCAGATAGCCTTTGGACTAAGTTGGGGATGCCCCAGGCCCCCATGAGAGATGAGAAAACAGGTTGGGGCCCTTGGGGGGGAGCTGACTGAATCCTGACTGAGCCACCAGGAGCGGTCTCGGCAGCGGCCTCTTCTGGGTCTCCTGGCCCGTTAAAGGCGGCGAGCAGCATGTAAGTAACTTCCCGGCGGCGATGGCCATGCGAATGAGGGACCTTTACTCCAAAAATATCCAAAAATATAGCATTTATAGCCCATTGATCTTCGGTCCGCTATTAAAAACCATTAAAATTTATTCGCTTTGAAGCTTATATAAAATTTAAAAATATCTGCAGTTAGGATACCGGTACTCGTACTCGAGTACCTAGGATATCTGCGCTGATGAATTGCCTCATTGGTACTTGACTTATTCTACCGAGGTTGAGTGAGCCTGGTTTCTGATACATTCAGATTTCCATTATGGAAAACACGCAATCTGATTCTCCTCGCCGCTTTTTGCGAGTTATTGGCCTAGCATCCTAAAGCGGTTAGTGCGAGTTTGGATTACAATGCTTGTTGGCAGTTTCAAGGCGGCAACACTTTATTTATCTCCTGGTGCAGTGGTGAGGTTCCATTGTATGGTTGTAGTACCACCTAGTACACCAGATTGACTCTGTGAATAGGTCACTTTCATGCCTACCTACCTAGGTAGGTAGGTACCCCGCTTACAAATAAACCATAAACATAATAAGAATAAAAAGAGAAATAAGAGTTTACTCAATTACAGATTAAAAGTTCATATCTTATAGGTAAAGTCCTGGATTTTCAAAACTATTACAATCATCTAATAATCTGTACACATGACTTCCAACTCCCCTGGGGCCAATATCAGTCACTCCCTTTGGCTCGCTGCTTTGTAGCTCTCCATGAGTCTATGGTGGCATGGCCACGTTCACCAATCAAACCTTAGTGTCATAGTCATGTGAAAGCTCACGTGATGACTGCGAAGACTGATACACGCTAGGACAAAACGAGGTTAGATCCGGCCCCGCGATAAATTTTGTTCTACAAAAATACTTCGTCGCGGCCTCCAGCAGCTCTGCCCAAACCTTCCTCAACATCCTTTCGCAACCACCACAACATGCTCTCCGAGGGTCCAGAACAGCTTTGAAGCAGCTTCGTAGCTTCATCCAGCTATCAATGGTATGTATTTGATTCCGTCGCGTCCTCCTCTTCCTCGCGCACCACGTTTTCGATGATGACAACCCGACACAACTTCTTTCTCCTACTTAATCGTCCATGATGAAGTTTCTGATGTCCGGGCATTCCATTCGTGGTCTGCCTGTTACTTGCCAGTACTTTTGTCTGAGAAACATCCACAGCAGCTCGAGTTTCGATGCCATTGCTTTCGCGCAAATTGCTGACTTGCAAAGATTTTCTAGGTCGTGTCTTCACCCTCGTGGCCTTGTGCCAGAGCAACGTGCTCGAGGTAGGGCAGAGTCGTGCTTATGCCACGCATACTCTGATCGCCTCGCGCATTCCTTCCATCGGCGAACATCGCGCGCGAGAGGCCCATTGCTATACAACGAATCAAATAATAACATACTTGGCTCACAGCGATCCATTAAATGGTCAGTCAAATTTTTACCTATATTCTCCCTCCCCAGCTTTTATGATGAAACACATACCACATTCGCAGTTTTCACTCGAGGCCCAAATTACTTAGAACCTAGACCGTGGCCGGTGACGGTTATATCTTCCTTGGATGTCTGATCAAGCTTCTTCATTTCTCAAAATTTGCATTTCTTATTTGCATGGAGCATAGGCTAACATTGTTTTGCTTTAAGACAGGAACATATACCATATTTTAAATAGCAATTCATATTCCAATTGAACAGATACTTTCCTCATACCTCAAATGCTGTGATTTTCCTCGAATGCCGTGACTGCCTTGAATCTATATTCGCCCAAGTTTGTCCCTTTGCGCCATCACCCCCATAGTATGCGCGACAAGTCCACTTTACTCAAACCTCGTCGGCCAATGTAACCCCTGGCTTAGCTTCTTGTGTTATGAAGCCGAGAGAGCCTCATCCTCGTACTCAAATCCCTGATTTCCGAAGATACGTTCAGACCTGCCCTGTCTCCTCGACTACGTCGGTCAGATTACAGTTCTCCTTTCAAGATTCCTATTGCTTTTACACTTACACTTACACTTACACTTACACTTACACTGCCTTACTCCTGTTATACCGGTGTCTGTCGGAACATAACATAAAAGACCTACTTTTGAAGTTACACTGTTGCTAGTTTACCTACCTGCCTGCCTACCTGCCTGCTTGGTTTTTTGCTCTTTCTTATGTTCTTCTACGTTTTTTTTTTCTTTGCTTTCGGAATTTTACTATGTAAGATCTTACAAGACACGTTGACATGAATTCGTTCCTTTTTATATAATTTTAGAGCGAACAGTGTCACGTAAGCGCTATTAAGTATATAGGTTTTTTTGTAACAGTACTAGGGAATATATTAGTATATTACGGATTTTAGGATAAACATTAGTATAAACGTAGACTCGACCCGCCTATAGTAGTAGTAAAAACATAAAAAGTCGGGACGTTTTAGATTAGAGGCTTGTGATATTCTTTAAATACCTTCTCGTCCTTTCTAGCTTACTACCTGTCGGGCTGTCTAGCTGTCTGGCTAGCTGTCTCGCTATTTAGGTGTCTAGCTGGCTGGCTGACTGACTAAGTATAGCTGTCTGGCTAGCTAGCTCTCTCGCTAGCTCTCTCGCTGGCTGTCTCGCTGTTAAGGTGTCTCGCTGTTTAGCTGGCTGTCTCGCTGGCTGTCTCGCTGTTTAGCTGTCTGGCTGGCTAGCTTTTACTCGAGTATAGCCAAATTAAGAATTCTACTAGTTCCTCACACCGCCGCCATTTAAATTAACCACTCGGAGACGTCCTGTGGTCAACCTATATAATCTATTTTTAGTCTATATTTTAACCCTCTAAAGTCGTGACACTTACGTAACCTACGTCGCTCACTCGCTGAAGCTCGTTCGCTCGAGTGAGTCACGTTCGCTCTGATGAGGAGTAATCTCAAGGCATGTATGTGAAGGGGGGGTGTGAGGAAGAGGATGAGGGATTTAGGATGAGGGATTTCTGTTCCGATGTACTCACCATTCATTATTTTTATTAACTAATAATATCGACTTATTAACCAATTCGGCGCGAATCAATATTCGGCGTTTACGAGCTCGCTGTGACGCTGTCTCATACCTAATTAGCCTAATACACCGGATGTATTCCCCCCGCCCGGGTATTTGAATGTTTAGTGTGAGTACGGTACTTCGGGACGGGACGGGATAGGACGGGAGCTAGTATACGATATTAAATTACTTACCAATTTATTTATTTATTTTAACTTTTATGGGTCTGTCTACCTAGTCTTTTAGATTAGATTCCCCCCTCTTAATAAATAATAATTAGAGGAGAGTAGAGTAAGTGAGGGAGGGATAGCGAGAATTTAGTTTAGATAGATATTAAGAATTTTTCCTCCTTTCAAGGGATATATTGAATACTAAATTAGAGCTGGCCTAGAGTACGGAAAGGGCTGGAAATGGATGGGTATAGAGGGGAGAACAAGGGTTATAGACAGAGATTTAAGTTAGGCCCCTTTTTAGGGCTTTTAGTATTTAGTTAAGGATGGATAGTAGATGTATTCTATAGATAGTAGACTATAGGTTCTAATTTTAGCGAATAGCTAGAGTATTAGCGTTGAAAATGTGAAAAAGTAGGTCTAGTGTTCCTCTAAACCTAACTTACTAATGTATGCCTTTAATGTAATACGTACCTTCTTAGAGAGTAGATTAGTAGAACAATATTCTAGAATCTAAGTACTAGTTATAAGTCACCTATCGCTTGCCCCTCTAGCTATACTTAGTCTTATTTTCAAGTTATTAGTTTCTATTACTATGTAAAACAAAGCCTTGTTTTCGATATCTATTTGCTCGAGATCTATTTTATAATAATCTTATCTACTCTATACTCTTCTATAATAGCTATTACCTTTTAAGCTTTAGCTTTAGAGGACAAATAGGTTACTTAGAAGTCTTTTATGATTAGTCGAGAGATTAGGTAGCTATAGACGATAAGTGTAACTTCAATAGTAGATTTAGTGTAAAGACCTTACCTTATTGTTACTTATTATCTACGCGAGTTCCTTAAACAATAGATAGCTATATTGAAACCTCTATTATATATTAACTAAAGTTCTCAATATGTAAATGAGAGAAGACTATATAATATATTCCTCTTCGGCCCTCTAAAGTAATTAATAATAAATAAACCTTAAGACAACCCCTCTATACACGGACGTTCGATACCCAGGTATTGTGTATTAGACCTCTTTCGATATACTAATTTGGCGCTAATAAATGTCGGCGTTTGTGAGCAAGCTAATAGTGTTACTATTATTACTTATTTAGGTAAAAACAAAGCTATTACCACTTTTATTTATATACAAACCTATCCTTTTCTAGCCTTTTCCCCGCTCTAGGCACGATTTATTCCTTTTAAAGGAGGAGATTTCTTAATATCTAAATTCTCGATTCTACCCCTTACTCTACTCTAATTAATTGTAGGATTTTTGAACCCTACTTCTAGGAGGACTCGGCCCTTTAGTTAGGCGTATTAAAAAGACGATTCCTTATTAAAACGACCACGATCAATTGGTACTTATGCGACCACTAATCTTACGCCCGGGTGAAGGTACAAGCTTATTATGCCCTATAAAAAAGTGGTCGTTTTAATGAGGAATGGTCTTTTTAATGCGCCCTACGAAAGGGCCGAGTCCTCTCCGGAAGTAGGGTCTAAAAATCCTACAATTATTGAGAGGGGAATCCAAAAGACCCTCAAAAGTTGAAATAAATAATTGGTAATCAATTTAATATCGCATACTAACATCCGCTGTTATATACACGGTAAGGATATTAGGCTAATTAGGTGCGTCAAGTGTTTGGCGATAGTCAAAAGATCGTTAGCGAATGAGACAGCGAGCTCGTAAACGCCGAATATTGATTGGCGCCGAATTGGTCAATGAGAATAATGGTGAGTTACATCGGAACAGACCAGCAGAATAAACGAACTTCCTGGGGATACAATAACCAAGTACAGAAAGTATTCCCTAAGGCATGGTTCGGCACTTGGAATTCCATTCCATTCCAAGAACCCCCCCTTGGAATATTCTATACCATTTTGAAGAGGTCTTGGAATATGCTAACAGAAATTTCAGCTTGGAATTGGGAATTCCATTTAGAATTTGTCACATAACATATAAAATAGTTGTTCCGTTCCGCTCAACCAATGGGAAGCCTACGTTTGACCTTAGCACCGCATCGGATATATTAAGTGAATTGACGGATGAGGAGATTGAGGCTTCTATTACGTTATTACCACATTCACTCGTTTGTACTTACTAATTTTGTGGGGGGGCAATCAGGTAGCCTATTATATCACCTACGAGTATATGTAGAACCCGTAGGTCACGTGGGTTTCCCCCTTACAGTACAGTAGCTGAAACTGCTACTACCAAGACAAGTACAAACAAGTGAATATAGGATTATCGCAATAGCTTTAGAGTCATTTGCAGGAGTTAACCATGAGTAATTAGGTGTAGGAAACAATTCATCCACTTGTCACTTTGGTACAACTAGAGCCCTCTTATTGGTCAATCTATATCTCCTGGTCTCGACATATGTACTTAAAAAGGGTTAGAAGGCAAATTTGAGCCTATCCCCTCAGCTGCGGCCAGGACCTCCCTGGACCGTGCACAATTAAGGTTGACCAATAGGAACCGCTCGTTTCATGAGTTTTAGTTGAAAAATGTATTATAATTGCTGAAAACTATGGGAACAAGGCCTTTCTTTACATAACCACACGTCGCATTTATTACAGGCGAAGCTTCTTTAATGCCGTACCGATTCTCGTTGGTTATTATTAGCAATTGTACCTAATACAAGTATTATACAACTCTTTTAGGCTCATAGTCTATAGCAGCCTCTTTCAAGGGCGTAACATCTAGACGGCGAGTTTTAATTTCCGTAGTATCTACGTAAGTCGATTTCTAGTATTATAGTAGTAAAATAATATAGGATTGGATCGATAATAGTAGTGTTGTTTACACTCTAGAAGTTGGTGTTCCTACCTGACGCACGGACCACCTAGGGAGGTCCTGGCCGCAGCTGAGGGGATAGGGAGCAAGGTCCAAGACAAAAAGTGGATATCGCAAACCTAAAAATCGAAAAGTACATATGTCGAGACCAGGAGATATATATTCTAATTGGAATTCCAAATTCCAAAGCCTCACACCTTGGAATATTCCACCTTAGAATAGAATCTTAGAATCCTTAGAATCGTATTCCAAGTGCGGAACCATGGCCTAAGGTAATTTATATCAAAACCACCGTCTACGTGTAGCCAAAACCATTCAATTCATTCTTCTCTCCCTATTGAAATAAACCGAGAGACCCTGTATCCAAAATTTCCTGCTCAAATCTCAGAGAAAGAAAACCATGAGCCAAAAGAACTTATGTCAAAACTACCTTAACAAATCGGTACCTCACATCACCGAATACGCTACTGTAAACGAAATACTGCAGCTTGTTGTGGGGGAGAAGAAGCTATTGATCACCGAGATTGTAATCTTACAGTTGTTGCTAGAGACGTAATTGTTAATAACTCCTACCCCAAACGATCTAGAAAGGGTGTCTGCTGTCAAATTTGGCTTTTTCATTCTATTAAGGTGGAGGATGGGAATCTCCAGGTAGGAGGAAAAAAGGCGCATTTTGACAAAGTTAGCTGGGCCTGGGGCAATCATTGTGATTTTCTGCCAGCGAGAGAACTGGACACGAGCTTCCATCCTGAGGGAGTGACATGTTGAGTTTGATGTTCTCGCCACTTTCCTCGAAAGGGAAATACTCGTTTGGCGAGGTTGAAAACGTGTTAGAGGGGATTCCCTTTTTTTGCACTAGGTAATTTAGCTGAAAGGTTGCAAGGCCGAAACTGTATCTCATCTCAATCCCTTGACAGCGAAGAAAAAACAGTCTCAATTTTGGTTATTTTGATTTATTGATTTATTAATGTTATAGCTAATTCTGTCCCCATATTTTAAACTCTATTTGCCCGTTGAAATGCCCTTGGAAGTCAGATACCATGAGGTATGAAGATAATCATTTCTCGTCAGACATTTTTGTGCTACCCCCCAGAGCCATTGTGCAATAAGACATGGTATATCATCCATCCACCACATTTTCACCGTCACATTTCCGCACTGTCGCCCTTACCATGCCCTCTGATTCCTCCCCAAAGTTATTGCTGTATAAACGTATCCTTTGACACTTCCTTCGCAGTAGCCTTTGAAGCCTCCATTCGCATATCACCAGCACCTTCCTTCGGGCTCTCCATAACGCCTCCCTTCAATGTCTCGGAAGTCTCCTGCTTCACAGCCATCAACGTCGTCATCATAACCCCCTTCTCCAGCAAAAACTCACTATCCGCCCTAATCTCATCCCCAGGATACTTATACAACTGATCCTTCCTCACCTTAATCAAAAGATCCACGATTTTGCGCTTCTCCGACGACGACTTGCTTCGCTCAATGGAATCCAAAGTATCATGACACTTACCACAAAGATAGAGACCACACCCGATAAAATCAGGATGCGTAGTATCGGCCAAGTTAGCAATTGGGTTTTTGGCAAAGGATTTAGAGGAGTATTTATGGGGTGCGGTGCATTGGTATTCAGCAACTGAGGTACAGATGGAGCACCATTTCGTGTTCATGGCTAGATTTCCTCCTTCGTTGGAGGGACCGGCGTTCATTGCTTTGAGGGATTTCTCGAGTTCTGCTGCGCTGAAGGAGCGTTGGTCGTAGTTCTCGATTGGGGCAATTATGTGTGTGACACATGTCGTGATACGAACTCGGTAGTAAGTGCAAGAAGCGCACATCTTGGAATTGGTACCTTCTTGAGCTAAGTGTCCTCCGGAAACTTCAACGTTGCCTTTAGAGCCCCCGTACGGAACGACTTCAACCTCGTTGATACCGTAACCCCATAGGCCGAAGTAGGGAGATTTGCAGAATAGACATGGGTCGCTGCCGTCCTTGGGAGTTTCATGGTTGAATTTGATGGGATGGGCAAAGGATGTTGATATGATTTTATGATGGATGCCATCAGTGGTAGCTGAGAGACGTGGCGATGTGGGAAGTCGGAAAGTCTTTTTTCTAGGTCGTTTCTCGAAGCCCGACGTCTCAACCCTCAAGCCATTGGGCTTCTGTGGTCTGGCAGATCGCGATAGGGGCAAGATGGGATCTTCTACTGAGTTAGTAAGTAATGTATTGATATATCAATACAATCTTGGAGGGTATAAAAAGGAAGAAGTATACGCAGGGGAACCTACTACTTGAAGTCTCCTCAATTGCCGCCTTTTCCTTCTTGTTCCTCTTCCTCTTTGCATCCTTAGCTGCCTTCTTAGCTGCTTTTCTTTCCGCTTTCTCTGCTGCCTTTTTGGCTTCGGCCTCTCTTTCCGCCCTTAATCTCATTTCCGGAGGGCACTCTATGAATTCGCATTCTTTGCCAAGTTTCTTGCAGCGACCACATGGTCCCTTGTCCGTTTTGTTCTTCAATGAGCACCTCTTTTTATTTCCCCGACATTCCTGGCAAGGGACATACATTCGAGGGTATGGGTCAGGCGGAGGAGATGGCGATTTAATATTGGCGAATCTTCGACCGTACTTTGAATCCTCATCCAATGGCCCAGCAATACAAGGCACGTCATCCTCTTCGCAATTGTCACATTTTGGAACTCCCTTCCCACTAAATATCATTAGCATACCTTCCAACTCGAGAAGAGGGAAAGCTATTTACCCATTGAGTACGTAGGAGCACTTAATCCTCTCTTGCTGGCAATTCTGACAAGCCTTCTTAAGTTTCGGTGGAAGAATGAGCTCGCAATCACTGCCAGCATCATCACAGGCTGCACAAGGCCAATCTAGTGGATGATCGATGAGAGAGCAGGAATCGTCACTACGAAGGAAACAAGACTTGCAACCTCGAATTTGTGGGTGTCCTTCTGTCAAGTCCTCGATTTTTCTGCCATCGCTTCTATTTAGGGTCAGCAAAATATTAGGAGCTTCACAGGATACACGCACCTCTGAACTGGAGCAGTAGCCACTCTGCGACGTCGCTTAAGTTTCCGGCGAGGAAGGGGAGCGTCGCTGTCATCCAAAGGGTCCGAAGACTCGCCATCATCCCTACTGGACTCAGACTCGGGATCATATGGGCCTGGTGTGATGGTTCTCAAATATTCCTGTCCAGTTTGCCCAGCAAATGTGAATGACATCAGAAAACTATAGCCGACTGGAATCTTTTTGATTTGTCCTGTGCCATTGTCGCCGTCGTTGTTGCTTCGCTCAACTCGGGGCTTCCTGACTTTGGGAGCAGGTGGTGTTAATCTCCCTCCTCTTGGATTATACGTTCCACTTGTGTCCTGATCAATCCATGAACTTGTCATGCCAATGTTGGTTGTGGCTACTCTTCTCCGTGAGTTGAACTGAATGGCAAGCTCCCGGATTTGAGCATTTGCAGATAGTCCTTCCCGTTCTGCTCTCCTTTCTGCCAACGCATTCTGAAGGAAGTCCGGCCCGAAGGAAGGCATGATGAGAGCGAACAATCCAGACGGGTGTTCGATGAAGCTTATTGCAGGTGATGTAAAATTACTGCGTGTTTTTTGTCAAGGAACCAAGCAGACGAAAACATCCCCAAAAGTCCCTTGAAAGAAATGTAAACTTGGTGAGTTGTTGTAGTGGAAGACGAAAGAAATGTGTTGGGAGAAAGGGCAGCTGGGTTCCACCACAATGAACTAAATGTTGAACGTGAAGGTGAGGTTATGTTGAGCTCCAAGAGAAATATCTTTTTGGAAATGGTGACACAGCTACCTGGGAGTTTGAAAGACAGCGAGCGACCAATGGTCCTTTTAATGTCCCTCAGGGTTCTCAATATTGCTCAGCTTCAGCTTTGAGCGGATGTTGTATTCACTCCTTAGTCAGAGTGTTACTGCAAGACTGAGACTATCAATACACCTCTATCTTGGACTTGTCTCAAGACTGAGTGGAAGTGATGAATAGAGATAGCTCAGTTAGTGAGGTAATTATAGCCAAAATGGGCAATGTTAACTGAAAACCCCGGACAACTGAAAAACAACCAAACATTATCAATGTTTGACCTTAAAGAAAACAATGAATTTCGACAAAGTAATTTACGCGAGGCCTTCGTTTGAATTAGAGTACATCCAACCAGCCTCTGACGGAAAATATGATGGATAAAATAGCCTCGTCCATATTCCAGCAAAAATCATAACCAAACTCCATGGCGTAAAACATGAAATATACAGTGAATATCATGTACACGAGATCTTCAATAGGATCCTCATTTCGAAAGAGGCGGCGCTGTAAAAGACCGAGATAGAAAACGTAGAGGAGAAGCGTTATTACGCGAAAAATGAGGTGGGCGAGCGGTCCTTCAGTGTATTCGTTACGATTCATGGGGAGGAGGTATGAGATTAAGAAGAGGTTCATGAGACCCATTTTGCTGAGATGATTGATGCATGCCCTGAGTGAATATCGCTGTCTTTCCCGAGATGTGAGATGTTGGGACGAAAATGAGATGGACTTGAAGTCTTGAAGTCTTGAAGTCTTGAAGCCAACGAGGTCCCAAAGGGTCCACGGGTATTTCTCGGATTTTCCGTCGGATCCCCACTTTTACTCGTTCTTGCCAGCCAATCACAAGCTATACAGGATGCACTAGGATGCGCTAAAAGATTTGCAGTTCCTTCAAAAAGCTTTCCCAAGCTTCAGATTTTACACCTTCACCAGCTTACTTTCAAGCATGATTACCAGCTAAACAACACCACCATTCTCTCCCTCTGCGGCGGGATGAGGCTTCTTTTCATCAGACACGGTGAGACCGTCGACAACGTTGCAGCTCTCTAGTATGTTTACTCAATCGCTGTCGCGCGACCCGCCACCCTTAGCTCGTGCTAATTATTGCAGTGCTGGTGTAAGAGATTCTGACCTTACGAACCATGGCGTCCTTCAAGCTAAACGGCTCGGAGCACATCTCGCTGCAACTGGCGTAAAGGTTTCCCATATCTTCTCGTCAGATCTGCAGCGTGCCGTCGTCACTGCTGAAGCAATTCGCGCAGTCCAAGTACCCTCTCCACCGGACACAACCCAACTCATGATATTGCGCGAGCAAGATTTTGGATACTATGAGGGAAGGCCATACTCTGAGCTTAGGATGAACCAAAATGCGAACTCTGAAGTCCGCAACATCCCTGGATTCAAGGACGTCGAGTCAAAGCTAGCAATGAAGACACGGATGGAAAGCTTCATTGACCTTCATCTTACTGGCTTAATTACAGAAGCTGCTCCAGAACATACAGTGGTAGTAGTGGCACATGGAATCATCCTCAGTCATCTATGGAGATGTGTGCTGAATCGTTTCCACCCTTCCGATGTTGTTGTTTCTCCTAATGCACTATTCGAGGATCGAGGATTAGGTCTTCAACGTCTAGGTCGATGGTCCAACACTGGGGTTTTAGACCTTCAAGTTAAGCACAAACCAGTTTTGGCTGAGCCATCTGACCCTCCATCAACAGAAGAGGACACTGTCACAGAAGGATCGCAAGTCGCACCGGCTGTTGTGCCTGCTTCTCCACCCCCAACTCAACCTATTCTAGTTCCTGCAGCACCCCCTCTGGCTACAAGGCCCTCCTTTACTGGTTTGTCACTCTGCGTAGAGGCAGTCAACAATCGGGATCACCTTAAAGGTCTCAAAAAGACTCGAGGCGGCATCGGGAGTTTGAAGCATGATTCGAGCCAAAAGACAATGGACTCGTTCGTCAGGAAGAAGCCGAGGGTGGAATAGATCTGCCCACCTATTCTGGGGCAGGTCAACTCTTGATCAAGTAAGTTTGAACAATATTTCCATTTCCTCAATTTTCTGTGATATGATTCAAAACCTTATTCACAGACCTGTTCGGAGCTTCCGCCATGAGGACTCACAAAGTACCAACTGCTGTATGATCACAATCTATACAATTTCTCAATACAATGCATTTGATGATGGAATCATTGCTAACAAATTGTCTTTAGGTCTCGATTTTCGTAATTTACCGACAGATCTTTTCGTGGGCCTCCATACGGTAGGGAATTGGTTTCTTTCTTAATATTGCTTGCGACCGTAGACTTGATACCGAGTAATAGAACAATTGGTACCTCAGTTCCGTAATAATAAGAATCAATTATTATGACCATTATCCCGTTTCGCTGCTTGTGATTCCTTCCCCTTTTGATTTCCAAGTATTCCCAATCACTAAATTAACCTTTCACAATCCCCAAGATCACTGTTTATATATATATTTCATTTTCCCGGGGAAATAACTGTTCGTGCCCTCTAAATGCCTATTTGGAGATTCTTCATCATGCCTTCCACTACCTAGACCACCTCCGTACCATAAGAAGAAATGGTCGTTCTTGCCTCTTTGACGGGTGTTTATTTGGTGGAGATGTAGGAATTTCTGAACGTTCTTCCCATCCCTTGACCTCTTTCTTTGGCTTAATTGGCTTAATAGGACTGGAGGTGGGAGTATGGCAAGTGCTCCTTCCCTCTCAGTAGGGGCAACAAGAGCAAAAAGGGAAGTTACGACCTCTTTTCCATGTATATAAATTTGAAGTTCTCTTCCTTCTTTTTTCATCACCGAATCATTTCCATTCCAGTACTCCCGTCGTACCATTTCCAGGTGTCCCATCCCATCCCATCCCCACCATCCACCCAGGTCCCAGGCACTTCCTTACTCATACATTACCTAACCCAAACACCACCTGCAGCCACCAACCCCACCCACTTCCAAGCCCACACAAACCTAAAATCCCCCAATTTCAATTCCCATTCAAATACTCAAATAAAGAAACGATCACCATCCAATCACCTCATCAGTGAAAGAAAGATGGGACTGCTGGCGCAACGGCAGCGCGTCCGCCTCCAGAGCGGAAGGTTATCCGTTCAAATCGGGTGTGGTTCAATACCTCGCAATGTACCTTGCTATATTTTTTTTTTGTGTTTTTTTTTCTTGCTTGAGGAGTTTGTTTGGTTGGGAGAAGGGGAGAGAAGGGGAGAGAAGGGGAGAGTTTTTAAAGCAAGGGTTTGTTATAAAATATACCCAAGTGAACACCCTGATTCGAACAGGGAACTAATGTACCACAAACATATGTTCTACCCTTGAACTATATTCACTAATATATAGATCTATTTAG
>UNPR01000049.1:0-245797 GCA_900536425.1 Hymenoscyphus linearis
CTTCCCTCGCGCGTATAACGTAGGCTAACTCTATACTGTCTAACGATATTAGCGCTAGTCGTTTTATACCCCTAATTATAGGTGCTTCCTAAGGTGACTCTAGACGGTCTAAGACAGACTTAGAGTCAGGCTCCCTTACGGTAGCGGCGGTAGTAACGGTTACTTTCTTTAGCGGTATGTTAGATGTCCTTTACGTTCGCTTAGCACGCTATAAAAAGGAGAGAATAAGGATAAGACAAGATAGTAGAAGAGCGAAGACTTTAAGGATCTTATTCTACTTTATAAGAGCTAGTGGTAGACCTAGGCTCTTATAGAAGGCTCTTCGAGTAAAGGTTTTAATAAGGCGTACTAATAGTAGTAATAGTAGAGTAGGGGTCCGAGGAGTCTAGTCGTTAAAGAGTGTAGTCTTTAGATACTACAACGTAGTTAAACCGGTAATATTATTAAAGATTGTCTTGATCATTAGTATAAAGAAGTAATTTAAGGTAAATTCTAGGCTTGTATAGGAGTATAGTGTGTTATTCTTTTAAAGTGTTATTGTAGGTATTATAGGGCGGGTCGCTTAGTAAGGTAGTATTATAACGTAAAAAGACAGGGAAAATTTTTACTAAATCTACGTTATAGAACAACGCTGATTAATCCGTTCTTACACCTTAAAAAGTTTATAAAAAGTATAAAAGAATAGTCTAATTTTAAGTTCTATAGTAGAAGTGTTTGTCTATTAATATCCGTAGTGTTTTAAGGGTCTTTACTAGTCTACTGTTCTAAGTCGATTTTTAGGACTTTTATAGTATAAGTGTTTTATCGTTTTATTATTTGCTTAAGCTTAAAGGTACTTAATTAAGAGATCGAGTTCTAATTGTCTAAGTAAGTAGAAATAGTAGGATGCCTTCTTAGGGTACTATTTTAACTAGCCCTTCGTTAGCAAGATAGTAGGATACCTTCTTAGGGTACTATCTTAACTAGCCCTTTGTAGTTTCCGATTTTGTTGTCGTTACTATAGTAGTCGTCTATTACGTAGTAGGATGCCTTCTTAGGGTACCGCGTAAGGACGTACTCTTTAAAAGCTTTAAAAAGGTAATATATATAATCTTAAGATAACTGTACTTTTAATAGTTTAGCCGTCTATTTAATCTATATATATATACTAATCAGTGTTAGTGTAAAACAGGGTAAACTAATATACTCTCTTTATAAAGTATAATAATCGATTAAAGGGCTAACTAAGGATAAAGTGTTCGAGGACTTAAGTACTCGAACGCTTACATCATATGACTATGTAAACATGTGACTTGTGAATAACATATATCCCAACAGTAATCACCGTAATAGGGGCACTATGGGGGAGTTATAGTAGAACTGTAACTGAAGCTATTAATCACTTCTCTCAATAAAAAAGTAGATATTTGATTAAACAACTAGGGTAGCCACTCTCTATAGGGTTATAACTTCTCTAAAGGAGCTAGACTTGTAAGTCGGTATCTAGGATATAAAGGCGGTTATAGAAGTATAGGCGGTCTTCTTAAATTGTATATTCCGATAAGGACACCTCTTTTAAGTAAGGAGTATAGTCTAGACGGTTCATTTTAGCAAGGAGTACGAAGGAGTAGGTAGGAGTAGGAAGGAGAGGTTAAAATAAGGTTAAAAAGTGACGTACGTATATAAAGTAAGGTCTGTAAAGTAAGGTTACTAGTAGTACGGCCCTTTTTATTCCTAATTATACCTCTAATTCTATATTTGTTGCGATATACCTCATCTCCCAGGCTAGCTACAACCGCTAAATTCTTTGAAACCTAGGCGTCAAGATCACTTATTTAGGCTGGCTATAACCGCTAGATTTCCTCGAAGCTTTAAATTTACCTAGGCTGGCTATAACCGCTACGTACTTTAAAAATCGTTCCACGCTCTTCCTTAAATCTGTTCGACTACGTTACAAAGTTAAACTCGGAGCCTCGCTCGCTCAAGTAACAACAACAACTCTCGACCTCTTTACTGAGCCTTTACGAGAACTCTCAACTCTCGATTCTTCGCTCGATTACTAGGCAGGTCTAGAACCCCCGGAATATCTTACTTCTCTTCTCGTTTAGCTACGTTGCAAAGTTGAACTCGGAGCCTCGCTTGCTCAGACGACAACAAACCTCGACCTCTTTACTAAGCCTCGCTTACTTAGACAACAACAACAAGGCTACACCACCACCAATTAAGTTCAATACCTCTCTTCAGTACCACGTACAAAACAGTTTCAGTCCATAAATAATTCCGTGCTCCAGCAATGTTCACATAAGAATAATACAGAACACTTAACCATCATAAGCATTAAAAAACACAATATAAATTCTCTTAAAGATATCGTTACATACATCCAATACATCCAAACCACCTTGCGCCATCTAACCCCACGTCCCACCTCCACCACCCCTCCCTTGCCTCTTCTGCGCACTCAACCTCCAATCATCCTCCACAGCAAACTTATTATACAGCGGCTGAATCCTCTCCGCCTTCTTCC
This sequence comes from Hymenoscyphus linearis, assembly GCA_900536425.1. Taxonomy (NCBI): domain Eukaryota; kingdom Fungi; phylum Ascomycota; class Leotiomycetes; order Helotiales; family Helotiaceae; genus Hymenoscyphus; species Hymenoscyphus linearis. The sequence goes on from UNPR01000049.1 coordinate 2,507, forward strand.
TCTTACTCAACTTATCAGTAGGCGCAACCTTAAAGAAACTCGGCGCCGCCTCAACCAGCCACTTCGGTTCAATAGCCGTGGTACAATGCATATACTCCTTACTCGTGAGGATAAGTTCGTGATAAATGACCCATTCAGCTTGTTTCCCAAAGAGTGCAGAGGATGGATGGAGATACACCGGTGTTCCCTCAATGAGAGTTTTGTATCCTTCTTGTGGATCTTTGCGTGCGGAGTTTCGGAAGAGACCCGCGCAGAGAGCTTGTCGGACCCGTTGTGTGTCGCGACCGCAAGAGACGATGGGGTGTTTGTAGCGTTGCATGATATTAGCGAGTTGATCGCGGACATCTTTTGCGCGACGCATAGAGCGGGCTTGTAGGAAGTTCTCAAAGCACCAAGGGTTGGCGTATTTGTTTTGTTTCCAGCCGTTGTATACATTAAGGAGGGTAAGATGGTCACCATGAGGGTCGTGGAATTTGGCTTTCTTTTGATCTGCTTGAGTCTGTTTGTCTTTGGGTCGGTAGAATGGTGAACCCATAGATAACATGGCAACAATGCTCAGAACTTCATCAGAACATTGTAAGTCAACGGCCGCGATCAGCACCTTTGCCAGGGACGGTTCCATTGGGAAATCGGCCATCTTCCGACCTAATCTTGTCAGAAGACCTTCATCGTCAAGAGCGGATAGTGCGTAGAGCTCTTCGAGAGCCGTCAACATCGTATTGGTAGGAGGAGGGTCCATAAAATCAAAATGTAAAAGGTCATTAATACCCATGGCCTTCAGCATCAGAATAGTGACCGCCAGATTTTGCCGTTGGATTTCAGGAATCGAGGTAGGCAACATCTCAGATTGGAAAGCAGCTTCCGTGTATAGACGGAAACATTTTCCAGGTCCAGTTCTCCCAGCACGACCTGCACGCTGTTTCGCCTGAGCCTGTGAAATTGGTGTAATGACAAGCGAGTCCATTCCCAATTTTGGATCGTAGGCGTTTTGCTTGACAAATCCGGGATCGATAACGTAATAAATATGATCGATGGTAATTGAGGTTTCGGCAATATTAGTAGCAATAACAACTTTCCGACACCCAGGAGGTGCGGGATCGAAGATTTTACTTTGCATCTCACTAGGGAGAGCAGAATATACGGGCAGGATAATGAGCTCCGGAACACTAGGTCCAAGAGCTTTCATACGCTCAAACAAAATCTCACAACTGGTATCAATTTCTTCCTGACCAGTCAAGAAGAGTAAGATGTCTCCAGGAGGCTCTGTAAGGTGAATCTGCATAACGGTAACCAAAGCTGCATCCAAGTAATCCGATTCGGGCTCGCGAGAGTACATGACCTCGACTGGAAATGTACGTCCAGGAATGGAGAAAATAGGACATTCGTTAAAATAAGCTGAAAACTTATCGGCATCTAAAGTCGCAGAGGTGACAATAACTTTCATGTCGGGTCGTCGCTTTAAGGTCTTTTTAAGCAGCGCAAACAAGACATCTGTTGCAATAGTACGCTCGTGGGCTTCGTCCAACATGATAACTGAATATCTTTTGAGATCAGGATCCATCAAAATCTCACGCTGCAACATTCCGTCGGTCATGTATTTGATTTTTGTAGCTGGTGATGTGCAATCCTCGAATCGAATCGTGTAACCAACCTCTTGACCCAACACACATCCAACTTCCTCAGACACACGCTTTGCCACTGACATCGCAGCCACACGACGAGGCTGTGTACAGCCGATTATGCCATTGTTTGCAAACCCAGCTTCAGCCAGATACTGAGTCAATTGTGTTGTCTTACCAGAGCCCGTATCTCCAACCACAATCAAAAGCTGATTCGCATGTACGGCCTTGATCAGCTCGGTTCGGAAGCGAAAGACTGGTAAAGATTCTCGTTGTTGCTTTATAGTCATATCTGTTCGGCGTCCTAAAGACTGCTCCTTATTTTGGGTTACCTTTTTCCATTCCGGAACTTCGTCATTCACTTGCGCAGGCTTTATACTTTTCAAATCGCTTGCAAACTTTCGTCCTTCAGGGTCGGCCATTGGATCTTGCCAATTGGCAGCCAAGTCCACTTTTGCGCCTTCTTCATTCGCTTTATCCTGAGCTTCTTGTTGTTTCAATTCTCGGCGGTCCTTGGCCAGTGTTGCTCCAGCCATTGCGGCTCGGTTCATAGAACCATCTGGGGCTTTTACGACCCGGATAGGAGAGAGTTCGAGAGATTGTTTGGTTTGTCCAGTGAGGAAAGGCGGTTCTTCCTCCCGTAACTCAATATCCACGTCTTCTTCCAACTCCATCTCTCCTTCTCCATTCAGCGCTGCATTATAATCTTCATCCAGATCTGGATAATCCGATGCTTTCACAACACCAGAAGCAATAAGTTGTCGAATTTCCCAACGCTCAGGTGAGGTCATTCTCTTTTTCGGTTTCCGTGACCTATTGGACGAATCGTTCTCAAAAACAATGGGCTTCTCATCGATCAAGCCATACTCATTTTTTCCCCCACCAAGGCGCTCATTATTCGCGCCCGATTGTATTCTTTCTTCTGGCGCCATGTCTCTGCCCGTCTCTTGGTCAACGTCCTTCATGGACAACCCTATCCTCGTGCCTTCGATTTTCACAACCTTTACTTTAACCGGCTGCCCTCTTGAAACCAAATCTGAAGGGTGGTTCACACGTTGACCTTCGACCAAAGCAGAGACATGCACAAGACCATCCACCTTCCCTTTGACCCCATGTATATTGACGAAAGCACCAAAGTCTTTAACACCTGTAACATGGCCTTCGTAAACTTTAAATAGTATAGGTTCATCGTCGATTTCTGGGACAGGGGGTCTCTTGAACTGGTCATCTTCATCTCTCCTCCTCCGGCTGGATTTGTGACCATTTCTCGCGCGCCCAAATTCGTCCTCATCATGGTGCGCTTTTCTCCTCCTTCTCCGTGTATCATCTGCAGACCGCGACCGCGATCGCGACCTATATCTCTCTTTACGACTACGACCTCTATCATCATGGTCTTCTGGACTGCGACTTCGTTTTCGGCTAGGTTTCTCTACTCTGGGTTTTGGCGCAAGTCCTTCGAGCAGCGCCAAAGTATCATCGATGGCATCCGTCCCAGCCTCTGCGCTTCCATTTGGATTCTCTTCAGGTTCGTCAGCCCACTCTGGCTGTTTATCGGGTAGCGCAAGTCCTTTGAAAACCTTCGTCTTCTCCTCCGTCTTGCGCGATACATCTTCAACCTGCCTTCCCTTTCCACCCTTAAATTTGGGGTGCATAGTCAGAACCAAGCGATCGATACTCTCAATCAAACTCTGCGGAAACCCAGCGTCCAATGCATCCAGCTTCTTCTGGAACTCCTCGAGGGATTTACATTCTGCATGTTGCGCAATCAGGAACTCGGCGAGAGTCTTGTCGCCAACTCCTATGTGATTCTGCAATTCGGAGCTCACTTTGGAGACTAGAGAAAGGATTTCGAGGGATTCGAGGTCGTCCATGGTGTTAATATTGCTGGGTTCATCCAGCCAGAACTTCACTTTTTGGAAATGCTCCAGGTTACTCGCACTGGTAGATATTTGGCACAGGTATTGCTGGATGGCGAGGCTACCTGGTCTGTGCATTGCAGGGTAGTAATCCATTAAACATTGGTGGCACCAGGTGGGGCTTCACTATTGGCTGGCGCTTGTTTGCCTTATGAATACTCGTACCAGCCTAACCTAAGCGCGACCAGAACTACAACTCATATTTCCATTGATAAAATCTACAACATACCTACCTAGGTACCCAAGACTGTCTAAAACATCTCATGGGCGCAAAAAGTTTGTAGAGATGAAAGTTTCAGTCACCAACCCAGCAGAAAATCCCAGATTCATAAGCCTTCTCTACGAAACTGCGAAAAAGCTGAGAACATCAATACTTAAAAGCATTCTTGAGGACTCAAGCTCTCTGTTGTAGATTTGCTCAGCCAAGCAAAAGGTTCAACAGAGAGAAATAACCGAGCTTGTCCAGCTTTTGCTGAATATCCTACAGCCTTCTAGAGGTCTAATTACTTCGATTAACTCCGATTTATTGATTAATCCTCAATTCTTCTTCATAGCGACCAGAATCCAGACTCCTACTGTAATGAGGAAATCGATCTGGAAATATGAGAAGGTATTTACAAAATACTGTAATTTCTTGATGCCAGGAATCTTCCTTACTCAGGCTGAACCGCAGAGAAGTTTGTCGCTGTGGAAGCCGTCATTTTAATTGACCAACCCTTATCCCGATTTCGAGAAACTGCTTGGGATTCATGGTGCAACAATGCTAGCATTGGGTGTTCTTCCCAAATTCCCACAACAAAGTTCACTAGAAGGACTAGGATTGTATACAATGGTAGTCCTCCTGTGAGTAAGGTCCGTGTATAGAAATTTACAATTTTATAAAATGGTAGTATACAAGACCGTGGATATAACTGGTAAAAAGATGAATCAGTACTTTCCTGGGGATGAAACGGGCATATTTCGGAGAACCAAATATCTAGATACACCGGATACATCACATCTGCGTGAAACCGCTGAGAATTCTAGATGCGTTTCACACGAAGATCAGCAAAATACACGAGAAGAATGACCCCTCAAAATAGGAAAGAAACATCTCGAATACTCCTGAATATCAAAAGCGCATGCTCGGTTATCTTATGTACAATGCAAGCTACTCCCATCTACTTGGTTCTAATATGCTTCAACTTCTTGTCAGACCACAAGAAGTTGTTAGCATAAAGTTTTGGGGTAATCTTTCGGCTTTGGGGCTCCTGAACGTAGTATTCGTAGCCTTGCTTCTCTGCGAATTTGATGGCATCCTCTTTTGTCTTGAAAGTTACGTTGGTACCCTGCATGAAATCTGCCGATGATTGCCACCCCATCAATGGATTCTCCCATCGGTGGCCTTTTGGTAATATATCCCAGTCCATTCGCCAATGGTGACTATGCCATTCTCCGGATTGAGTTGCGGGTTTGGTTGGTTTGAATATGCTGATATTATGTTAGAATGAATTCTTTTGACCCTGGATTTCCGATATGTACCGAACTGTTCTTGTTTCCAACTCAATTGGTGCTCCAGATAAAACTGCTGCTGCCAAAACCTTTCCCTCATGACTACCATCCATAACTCGCTTTGGGACCGGCGAGAATTGTCTAGAGGAATTAGCTGATAATCTCTCAACAATCCGATTCCAATCTTACGATGTAGCCTGGTCTACCTCCGCAAAATAGTTCTGCTGGTTATGTCTGAGTTTGACTCCTTCTTCCGTCACCGAGGTAGTGGCTGCTGTCTGGAGCTCTTTGGATTGGGCATCTTGACTGTTGAACCGCACAGCGCCGGAAACACCTCTCTGCGAGGCCGAGCCACCTGCTCTAAGTAATCTGCCGCTTATTGAAGGTCGTAGGAGCGACATTTTGTGTTGTCTCCGAATCTATGGGAGGGATCTATCGCATGTATCGCGCCGTCGTTCAACTTGCTTGGAGTTCACCCAGGTGGCGCTAAACCCTTTCCGTTTAGCGCCACCTTGAAATCCCGAGCTTGTCAACTTCGATGTCTTCATACCAACCGCAATCAACCACAAGACCCTCTTCTACGCAACATTAAGACTCTCAACAAAGGTACGAAACTCCGAGGAATTGCGCAATAAACGCTCGTCAAAACCTTCGACGCTAATTGGACTAACGCTGGTCCTAGATATCAAGATGAGCTTCATTACCCGTCGGGCGCTTTCTACCCTCATTCCACCTAAGGTAAACTTTCAGAACATCGATGCAAATACTCCAATTCAATTAGCTAATACATAATTAGGTGGCTTCTCCATCCGTAAGTAACGCCGATTCCAGGACCCGCACGATGCACGTTCGATCTGAGTGCCCGCGAACACTCCGATGAGATTTATGCATTTGAGGCAGAAGGATGAAAGGACCGGACTGATAGGATATAGGGACTCGGTGCCGCACAAGATGCTGCTCGTATGTCTCGTGTAGTAAGCTTCTACGAGAAGCTCCCAAGAGGATCCGCCCCAGAGATCAAGCCCAAGGGACTTATCGGCAGATACCAACACGCATACTTTGGAAAGAACGGCTCTGCAACCCGTAGGATACACCCGCCCTTCATTTGGATTTATGTGGAAATGCTCACTTTGGAAATCATAGCAATCATCCACGTCATCGCAGGCCTTCTTGTCATTGGTTACGCTCAAAACTACTACTTCCATCTCCGTATGGCTGTCCACCTTATTTGAAAGGATGAATCAATTGCTAATTCAATATAGGCCACCACAAGAACAACGCCCACTAAACGAAAGTCTTTGGGTATGTTAGGAAGAGAGGAGTGGATAAAGGCAGATGGGACTTGTTTTACTAGGGTTGTAAATAGGATTAGAAGAATACCAAGAGCTCAAGGATATGGTACTACATTGAGCCTCTATGACACATGATTGGTTATGTCCATGACTAATATCCTCATTTTGGTACTTCTGTTAGATTGTAGGTACTGCAACTCATCTTGCCCAACAACTGAAACATCAACTTTCAGTTTGTCTTTCATTAACCTGGGGCCACTTACACATAAATGAAATTAGCGAACATTTCCTGTTTGCGATTCACCTATGGTGTGTCCCTTACTTATCTAAATCTAACTAGCATTTATATTTTGCTGTTTGTTTACAGTGAGCCCCTGTTATATCCGCACATAAACAGTACTACTATCTCGCTGTTTACTTCACAGGTTCTTGTCCTCATTAAAGTGAAGGAATGTTTCCAAAGAAGTTGGAGTTATCCACAAAAGGAGCGCTTCTTGATGACTGCTGCAATATCACATAAATATAAATACTAGATGACTCACATAACCCTGCTGAAACTGATTGCTTCCTTTGGTCTCTTTAGCTTCAACAGGGGTCATGCAATGGATTGCTGGTGAAGCTAAAGTGTGGTTAATTCATAACTGGTCACAGCAAAATTAATGTGCTGAACAATAATTGAAGTGGAGTTTCTTGGAATGTGTGCTTCTAGAATAAGTTTGAGGGAGTTGTCAAGAATAATTGGAGAAGTGTTGGAGAAGGTGGATAAAGTTGGTATTTCACCAGTTTAAACTACTTAGACAATTATAGCAGTTTACTCGAGTATAAGAACATCTACAAAAATAAAAAGGTAAAGTATATTTGGCGCGATGACGAAGAAGATGACTCTTACTTACGGAGTATTTGATCATATGATCAGTGACTCCAACCAAAGAGATTCTTTTGTGAAGACATTACAAGGTTGTTAGAGGAAGGTTCATCATAGGGCTGTGTCCTCCCTTGCCCCATAATTCTCCTAGTTTCTGCTTGCCCCTTCAATATTTTTCGAGGACCAAATAGATGTCACTCTTTTTGCAGATATAGACACTATGTGACTAAATATCCCGAGGTCCTCTCATAAAAACAGTCAGTCATGCTTTACCAATAATGTTAGTCAATGCGTGGAAGGTCAGAAGGTAGAGAGCGACTCATACTGCCAAGCCTTCACTCAGCCTTGAGCAGCGAGGCAGACCAGGCTTTGGCTGCATAGATAATCCGCGCTAAGCCTAATCCACCCTCTCTGGCAATCCCGTCTCTTTGGTGAACAGCTTCTGTAGAACCTGTCTGGCTTCATCATCCTCAAACTCTCCCACCAAACAGAACGACGGAGTTATCTTTCCATCAAATTGTCGTCTCATTGATACTGCGACCATTAATACCGAAACCCCTCGAGACCCCTCTTCCACGTCGTGCATCACCCACACCACGCTAACAGACCAAGACGGAGACCGGGACAACGCATGCGCAGCTCCTGGACATACACAAACATCTCTGAAGACGTATGATGGCAACTGAAGCCACTCCTGAAATCCTTGCGACGTCGTCTACAACTCCTGATCATGAGCTGGTACATCCGCGAAGTCTGAATGCTATAATGAACTGCTTACTGACTTGCGACCAGAACACTGAAACTGCCAGCCAAGATGTATCCCCTCCGATTGAACAAATTGTAGTGAATGGAACACCAAATAGCGACAAGGATGAAATCAAGCAAATCTCTGAGAGACTCGAGCCAGGTGGCGACTCGGCGGAGGTCAGTGTTAGTGGAGGATCGGATACTGAAGCTTCGAAAGCGGAAACCTCGAAAACCCAATCTGGTCACCTTCGAACCACCTCGACTGTGAAGAAAGCTCTGTCCTTCAAACCCGTATCGGTCAATAAGACCTTTCTTGCAGCCAAAGGTGCGACTACTCCTGCAACTTCCAAGTTAGGCGACAAGGGAGCCGCGGGAAGTGCCTCGACGCAAACTGGTCCTTCGACAAGCAGTGCCCCGAGACCTAGACTGGTTGCAAAATCGGGAAGTGGTCTTCGTGATTCGACTCCGCGCAATTCTGCGACTGCGAATGGAAGCAAAGCTGGGGCGGCTCCGGACGCGAGCGCCGTGTGGAACAAAAACAGACGTACGTTGCATAACACCACATTCAATATTAATTTCAGACTAATGATTCCATAGCCGCGGCTCCTCCTGAACCAAAGCGTTTCACGGATGAGGAATTGAAGCAGAGATACGGAATTCATTTGGCTACCAGACTTCAATCCGATGATCCGGGCAAGGAGAAGAATTGGGCGGACATAGACGATGATGACGACGATTGGGCTCCTGAAACCATTGAGTGGACGGACGGTACCAAAATTACCTTGCCTCAAGCAGACGATCCACCAGCTCCAGCTCGTGAGCCTACACCTGAGCCTGTCACGGTGCCGAAGGAGGTAAAACCGGTTGAAGTGCCTAAGTCCAAATCACCAGCTCCTCTACGACCTGCATCGCCGGCTGTAAAACCTACCAGTAGCTTTGGGTCTGGTAGAGCTGGACTAGTGCTTAAAGGTGCTGCAGAAAAGCCAACTTTGGTAGCAAAGCCTCCGGGTCCGCCTACACCAGTGAAATCACCTTGGGCCTCTTTGCCGCCTGTAGACAAAGTCGCCCCCGTTGCAATTGAAATTCCACAGAATAACCAAGCACCATCTAGCCGATTTGGCCAGAGAGATCCCCATGGATTTCAGGCTATGCCCCCTCCTCCAGCAAAGGAAATTGCTGCTGACGACTTTAGTCGATCATGGAGAGATGGAAACGCGAATTCGAGCAGAGAATTATACAACTCGCAGTCTGGTAGATATGAGCCAGTCAATGATAGTAGAAGAGGTCCTACACGTAATGATGCAAGACAGCCAGCAGTTCTACAAAGACCACAACAAGACGGTCCTGCAGAACCATCGCCCGCTTTCCAAACCCATAGAGCCGGTGGCCTAGATCCTTCATTCAATCGCCGCCGAACATCTTCAAATGTCAGTGGTGGAAGTGGGAATTTTAGACGGATGAGTCGGGGTGCAGGGGGGCACGAACTGCCACCTCATGATTTAAGACGAGGCTCGTTGGCCGCAGTCAGCGACGCACCTTCCTCCCCCAGACCATTTTCTCCTTCGGGTCAACCTTCGGGTCAACAAAATCGTGGCCCTGCAGCACAACATCAACAGTGGCAATCACGCGCGTCTCCGGCCATCAGCCATCCTTCACCTCAATCAGTCCATGGTCAATTGGCACCCTCCATCTCAGGTTCGGTTGATGGACAAAGTGCGCCGCCAGTCCCAATTATTGATGAGGAGGCAGTCTTCCAGGAGCAAAAGAAGCGCATGCTTCTAGCTCGGGAACTTGCTATCAAGAGAAGACAGGAGGAAGAGGCCAGAGAAGCAGCCGCAAAGCGCGAACGCATCCGTATCAAGCTGGAGGAAATGGGTCCTCTTCCAGAGAAGCCCAGCAAGGCTGCCACACCAAAGCAGGACAAGGCTGTGCCAGTCACGATACAAGCCAGACAACAGCCAACTCCATCCTCCGATCCACCTCAAGCGTCCGCTGCTGAGAGTACTGCCAATGGGGCAAAGGTGAATACTAAGGAACCACCACGTGAGCCTAAACCTGCTGTTTCTACTGCGGATATAAAATCCGAGAAGCCTACTTCGGAACCTCGGACCAATGGCACCCACCACGAACCTAAGCTGTCCCCATCGGCTTCGCGACAGAACTTCTCACAAGAAAAGCCTACGCAGCCATGGCAAAGCAATTCGGCTCAAGGTTCTGGACCATGGGCGCCGCCTCAACAAACTGCTTCTAGGAGCGTATGGGGACCACCTACAAATGATCGTACGTTAGGTAATGGCACCTTCAATCCTGAGTTAAGTCGAGTACCAGACCTTCATACCTCTCCGCAGCACCCTGGTCCAATTGGGCCACCAAATCAAAATCGTGGAAACAACAGCCAGTTTCCCCAAGGTCGTCGCGATCAATTTGTATCAAGACCAGCCCCAATTGGACCACCTCAGCGTCATATGGCTTCCCAGGCTGAAGAGCAGCGTCGGCAAGTTGCGAACTCACCATGGGCACTTGCTTCAGAGAAGGTTCAACGCGATGACTCAGTTTTCCGTCAGAAGCAAGAGGCTGAGACGGCTGAGAGAAAGAAGCTCGAGGCACAAGGCTTATTGCGGGACACCCCACAAACCTACAAGGAGACTTGGAGAGAAATGACTGTTAATGAGCAAGGGGATCGTACAAAACAAGTAGTACCCGAATCTATCGATGTTGCCTTGAGACCAAGCACAGCTGTCCAACCAGACGCCATTGGCAGCCAATTTGGTGACACCTGGCGAAATAATACAAATAACAATTCGTCTCCACGAGTTCGCGATTCGCGATTCTTCCCCAATAACCGAGATGTTCGCCTTGAGGAGCAGTCAACGCTATATGATCGACCAGGATCGCCATCACCTCCCCCACCCACAATGGCAGGTCATCCCGCATATGACGGTGATGCTACTCGTCCATTAGTATCTCTCCCTAAGCCGGCACCTGTGGTCAAATTACCCCCACCAACTGTACTCGCACCAATTGGCCCACCAAAGCCTGCCACATTTGCAGCAGCAGTTATAGCTCCTGCGGTGCCTTTACAGCATGGCCCAGCTCAGACACCACGTCAAGACCATACGTCAAGAACTGCGTCATCTCAACAAGATGCTCGCAAACAACCAGAAACAGGTGCTTCACCATGGCAAGATAGAATCAATTCATTGATCGGACGCAAACCTACTGGAAACTCACCACCAAAGTCTTCGCACGTCCTAGCAGTTGACTCGAGCAGTAAAAACGCCTTAGAACTTCCTCGATCTCAATCCGCCGCTACGGTGTCTTTGCCTTCTTTGTCTTCCGGGGTTTTGGCCTCTGATAACGGATCTACCGTGTCAAAGCCAGCAGCCGAGGAGTGCTTCGAGGAGCAGGAGATGGGCTCCCTGCCCCCAGTCAAATTACCAACCAACGCACCCGCCGCAGCTTGGTCGCCAGCACCTCAGATTGCAAAGTCTATCCCCAGAAAGTTTCAGGCAGCAGATGTTGTTAGTATGGAGCCGATCGATTTCCCTTATGAATCAGTGGTTCATAACAGATTCACACTTCGTATTCATCTTCCAGGAAAGGAGGAGAAGGTCGTCACCGGTCCCTTTGCTCCGAGACAGAGAAGTAATCCCAGACGTGGAGGCGGCCGAGGTAGAGGAACTCCACAAACCTCTTCACCCAATGTTAGAGGTGGCAGAGGAAAAGAAAACAGCTTTTCATCAACAAAATCAGAAAACTCGACAATCTCATCAACTCCTCACCACAACAGTCGTGGTAGTCACAGAGGAGGTGGTAGAGGTTATGGAACTAATTGGAATCGTCATGTCTCTACACCAGTTCAGACTTGAGCGAATGGGCGTGGCGTACGGGGGATAATCTTGTTCTTGGAAGGACAATGTTCTCTAACGCCATCATGCCGTCATGGATATCTTCTTCTACACAATCACCCTTTTCACCTTACTTCACTTGTAACTCTCAGAAATCATGAGCGGAATGTTTTGTCTTCAGCGGCTGTTGTGCGATTTGCATACAGCGTGTATATTGTGCGTGGAGAGAAAGCCGTGGAGAGAAAGGCTTACTATGCATGAGAAATAGCCAGGAAACGGCATCTGTCTGCAGGAGCAGATGATGGATGCAAAGCAAAGGAAAGCGATATCAAAAAATGATTTTGACTGGACGCTTGAAGGGTTTTCTTCCGAGGTCTTTAAGCGCTGACGTCGGATACTTTATTGCAGGTCTTTGCTCCCTGGCTGTAAGTTTGAGGGCATGTTGCCGAATCGTAACAATTAGTTACAGAATAAAAATACTTCAAAAATGTTTAATTTTGCAGAGAGAGAATAATTTTCATGATACTGAATTTGAGTGATGTTGACTAGGTTTTATGTCGTGATTTGGATGATGTCATATATTCTCATTCTTTCTTTTTGTCTGCATCACTAAATGACGGGTTTGTCCCCAGATTAAGTCACTATTCGCCGCTATAATATTTACCATTATCAAATGTAACGCTTGTTATCGAGGATGAATCTCCTTGGACTTCATATCTCATCCTGACAGGGCTCTCCTCCCACTCTTCGCCCTAGCTAGCACTAACCTTACAATCCGCAACAAATGCCTCCCTTCCGAGGACTCTTCCTTCCGAGACTTCCACGACATCGTTTTAGCACGAAAATCGGATTTTCACACTCCATTCACCATTCTCATTTAAAAATAACATCACCAATATCATCTCATACCAGATCTGTATCCACTTCACTGAACGAGTCCAAAAACGACAAAATGGGCGGCGAAAGAGAGCCCCAAAAACAAATCAACCTCCTTAGAGGCTGGCCCCATCCCGATTTACTACCTGTTGATGCTATCTCCCGGGCTTCGAGGAAGGCGACGGGGGATAGGGATGTGGTTATTCCGGGACTTTGTTATGGGCCGGATGCGGGGTTTGAGCCGTTGAGGAGGGTTGTGGGGAGGTGGTTGGGTGAGTTTTTTTGCGGTGAACGGGGTGAAGCGGTTGTTGATGGTGGAGAGGGTAAGAAGGGGGGAAAGGGGAATGAGGGGGGAAAGGGGGAGGGAGGGGATAGAAGTGAAAGAATCTGTATCACCGGTGGAGCGAGCCAGAATCTGGCGTGTGTGTTGCAGGTTTTTAGTGATCCCGGGGTTACGAGGGTGTGGATGGTTGTGCCGACTTATTTTTTGGCGATGCGGGTTTTTGAGGATTCGGGGTGTGAGTTTTTTCTTTTTTCTTGTTCTTGTTCTTTTTATCTGATGGTTTTGCTTGGTGTGGGGAGGAGTGGGTTTATTGTGATGTGTTTGAATGAGGCGGAGGATGTGGGTATGAGGGGAAGATATGATGTAGAGATGTGTGATTAATTGAGATTAATAAGTGATGCTGACTCTTTTGCTGGATTTAGTGGTTCCTTCTCCTGTACCAGAGGGTAAAGAGGGGGTGGATTTGGAGTATTTTGAGAGGGAGCTTGAGAAAGATTTAGCACGGAAGACAAATGTGAGTTATCCTAGACTCTTCTCCCGTTTCTTGATGTAATCTTGTGCCCGTTCTCCCTACTTGTTTAAGTTATTTGATTGGTGTGTAAAACAATATCTGGGACATGGCTATTCAAGTGGTGGCTATAAGATGATTCCATCTATGGTTCTTACAGAAACCCCAAAAGTACTCTCAAAAGTCTGAGGGCCATCGTGCCGTGAGGACATCATTTGAATGAATATTTGTGGATTGAGATTGAAAAAGTCCAATTCCGCTGGAATCTTTTGCCTCTGGCAGCTTTCGATTAGTTTCAGTCTTCTTTTTACAATATTACCAAGGTCTTTTCGTCTTGGTGTCTGGCAATGACGTTGAGCGAAAGAGAAGTCTTCAGGAGCCATATCTGATCATGTAAGAGAAGAAGCATCAAAACAAATCTTGATTATCGGCTCCCTATCTTTCAGTCGTTATGTTTCTCAAGTCTCCATTTGAATCTCCAACCCCCAATACTTCAAATTAATCACTACTACTACTCTTTCATTTATACCCAACACTTCTCTTCTACACAGACACAAAAAGCTAACAAAAACAATAGTCCATCAAAGTCTCAAGACCCTACTCAAAAACCTACCGCCACATCCTCTACTGCGTCCCAACATTCTCCAACCCCTCCGGCAAAACAATGACCCTCCCCTGTCGAAAATCGCTCATCCACCTCGCCCGAAAATACGACATCCTCCTCCTCTCAGACGACGTCTACGATTCCCTCCAATGGCCCATTTCCCCCTCCCCTTCTTCATCCTCCCCCAACAAATCCAAACCCCATGCCCTCCTCCCCCGCCTCACAGACCTCGACGCAACACTCCATCCCATCCCCACCCCCACCTCCTTCGGCAACGCCATCTCCTCCGGTACATTCTCCAAAATCGCCGGTCCAGGCGTACGAACAGGGTGGGCGGAAGGGAGTCCGAAGTTCATACATGGACTTTCTCAATGTGGGTCTTCTCGTTCTGGGGGGGCGCCTAGTCAGTTTACTGCTACAATTATTTTTGAGTTGTTGAGGAGTGGGGATTTGGATGGTCATGTTGAGCGGGTTTTGATTCCTGCTTATAGGAGACGGTGTGGGATACTTAGGGGAGCGGTGGAAAGGGTGTTGGTTCCTATGGGTGTTGGGGTTGGGGAGACTTCTGTTGTTGTTGATAATCGGGATGAAGATGGTGAGAAGGGAGAGGAGGTTTTTGGTGGGTATTTCATTTGGATTACTCTCCCTGATGGGATGAATGCTGAGTATGTGGCTTTGAGAGCTAAGGAAGAGGAGGATTTGATTATTGCTCCCGGCAGGATTTTCGAGGTTGGGGGGAAGGTTGAGGAGGGGTATAAAGGTGTTATGGAGTTTGGGAGCTCGATTCGTCTTTGTTTTTCTTGGGTTGATGAGGGGGATTTGGCCGAGGGAATTGAGAGGCTTGGGAGGGTTGTTGAGAGGGTTCAGAAGGAGGGGGGTGGGGGGGTGAAGGGGGGGAGGATTGATTTGGCGAATTTTAGATAGGGAGTTGGTTTTGGTGGGTGTGTTGGGAGGGGTGGAGATGGTGGGGAGTGAAAAAGTTGGTTCGATTTCAGTAGCAGGTTTTTGGAAGGCGGGAGAAGTAGAGGATACATAGAAGTATAAAATAAATCTCGCTTTTAGATTGTACGCATTTTAAAAGAAAAGAGGCAAAGCAATTTCCCAAACCTACTGATTAAATCCCTAACTAACAATGACTAAGAAAAGAAATATGGTAGTAAAACTTCAAAGTACTTTCTTTTACAGCCTCTGGAATACTCACTTAATTAAATCCAACGGAAAACATATAAAATTCTACTTCCCTAGCGTCTTAAACTCCAGCCTTGTATATATTATAGAGCCTAAATTACAGGTTATATTATCGGTGGAAATCTTAAATAAAATATAGAGGTAATCGTTTTAGTCGGAGTTATAGTTTCTAGATTCGAGAGCGAGGGGAGTAAGAGGCGTCAATTTAAAGGGTTGAAGGATTAAGCGAGTAAGCGAGTAAGGGGTAAAAGACGTACTATACCTAGTTACTTACGAAGTTATAATACGTAAGTACTTATACCTTCTGAGCACTTACCCCCTTATACCCCTAATAATTACTGTACTATATTTTTACCTCCCCATATACTATACCTTGGGAGCAACTACTTCCCTATATTACTATAGCATCACTTACTCTATTATCACTTCCATATATATATCACTCCCTCTATTATCACTCCCTCTGTTATCAATTCCTTTTACCTATCACTTTCATTTATATATCACCTCCCCAATAACATCACTTCCTCAACCTATCACTCCCCAATTTACCACTTCCCTAATCTTTTACTTTGCTAGATCATTCTATCCCTTATTCTATCACTAATCTAATTACCCCGATCTCACTTCCCTAATCTGTCACTTCTATCGCTATTTCACTTCCCCAATCTAATACTTTCCCGTCCTATTCCCCTCTACTATTCTATTGTATTCTATAGCTATCGCTTACTCTAGTATTCTATTATTTCTACCCAAATATCACTATATCGCTTACTCACTAACTCTAGTTTCACTTCCCTGAACTCAGTCTAAACTTCCTTCCTCACTTCTTTGATTTACCTTAATTACTTGATTATTTATCTACCTAGCTACCTTATTATAAAATAACTTTTATATTGTTTTATATCCCTCTCTACTATTTATTTCGCATCACTGCCTTGAATATTACTTCATTACTCCATCACCCCATGTAGTATCACTCTCCTAGCCTCTCTATTACTTCTCTACTCTTATATTTCTCCACCATTTGATTTTATATCCCTCCCTGTCTTACTCTACCATTAAATTTCTATCACTCCTTCCAAGATCACTTCTCCCTGTATACAACTTATCCCAGTCCATCACTTCCTTAATCCCAATCCTTCACTTCCCCGTCCTAGATCACTCTACTATTCTATTGTATTCTAAATCACTTTCTCTTCCTCACTCCCTCTATTATCACTTCCCCAATGCCCCTCCCTCACTCCACACCCACCTTTCCACACCCGTCACCAATTCCCTCTATCTAGTACACTTCCCTTCAAATTTCACTTTAATTCTATATCACCATTCTACATTACTCACTATATTAACTCTAATATCACTTCTCTAATTTATAACTTCTACTTTAATATTACTTTCTTACTCTTACTTTAAATTATATCTCACTTCCCTTCCTTATCTAATCTACATACCTGACCTTACTCACCTACTCTACCCTCCCATCTTCCCTCATTCACTCTACTATTCCTCACTCCATCCGTTACAAATGAATCCCTCTATTTCCCTTCAATTTCCCTATTACTCGAATTTATACGTCACTTCCCCTAATATTACTTTCCCAATTCCCCACCCTCTTAATATATCACTTCCTCAACCTATAAATTCTCCCTATCACTCTACGGTACATTCAATACCACGCCCACCACCCGCTTACTCTACACTTCCCTATATTACTTTCAACTCTCACTTCCCCTTCCTATAATACTAGTTTCGCTATTTACTTTATAATTGTCTCTCACTTCCTCTAACATCACTTCCCTAATTTATCACTCCCCCAAACCATTGTTTAATCTCTAATATTACTTTTCCCACTCCCTCACTTCCTTAATCTAATACCTAAGCTCTAACATCACTTCCTCATCCCTTACTCCGCCACTTTTACTTCTGTATCACTTGCCTAATCTATTACTTCCTCTTACCACACTTACCACACTTACCACCAGTCACTCCAACTCTATCTTACTTACCCTAATCTCACTTCCCCACCACCTCCCTAACCCTAATATCTCACTCTCTAATCTCTAATCCATCACTCCCACACTCCCATCACTCCCCCAATAATACACCTCAACCCTCAAACACTCAAACATCAAATGCCCAGTCAGTGTCAAGGTACAATATTCCTTGAAGGGTTTTGCTGCCTGAAGTAGACCCTCGCGAGAGCCTCGGTCGAGGGTTAAAATCGTCTAACCCTCGAAAAAAACATTTTCCTCTTTGGAAACAAAGAATATGTTACACCCTCATATATAATTTAAGTATCAGACCTATATAATAATCAACCAATTTCTATAGAGCTCTACAAAAAAACGCTGACCCTCTATAAAAAAACGCTAGCCCTCAACAAAGAAAGTTAAGTTTAAAAAAAGTGATGATTTAGTGGAGTGAAGATTGTAGGAAGTGATAGGTAGGTAGGCGAAGTTTGTTGAAGGAAGGGAAGTTGCCTGTCCTCACTTCTTCCCTATCCTCACCTTTTGCCTATACCTACTTTTTGCCTATACTCACCTTGTGAAAGGAGATAGTTAGAAGTGAAGCTTGTCGAAAGTGAAGATTGTGATAAAGTGAAGTCTATATATAATAAGTAAGATTTATTAGAAGTGAAGCTTGTCGTAAGTGAAGCAATAATTAAGTGAAGTTTAGTAGAAGTGAAGATTGTAATAAAGTGAAGTCTATATAGAATGAGTAAGATTTATTAGAAGTGAATTTGTTAGAAGTAATCACTTTTACTACTTCTTCACTTCTTCACTTCTTCACTCCTTCACTTCTTCACTTCTTCACTTCTTCACTTCTTCACTTCTTCACTTCTTCACTTCTTCACTTCTTCACTTCTTCACTTCTTCACTTCTTCACTTCTTCACTTCTTCACTTCTTCACTTCTTCACTTCTTACCAGTCTTCACTTTCGACAGGCTTCACTTTAGTATAGACTTCACTTTTGATAGTTAGGTTGTCCGTAAGAAGAGAAGGAGAGAACTCCTTATAAAGGAACTATTTAACTAAGTATAGATTACCCCTATTTACTTCGCTTAGTAATTACCCCTTATTACCCCTCCCCTATTTACTACTACCAGGGTCATCACGTGCCACATTAAAACCTTCACATATAGTTACCGGTAGTTTACTCTATCTATTATATTTTACCTTGCTAATCTCTTACTCCCCTATAATCTACCCTACTATAACTTACTCCCCTAAAATCTACTCTGCTAATTCTACTTCCCTATTTTATTACTACCCTTAAAATATCTTATTTACTCTACTCTTACTTACTTACCTTACTATTACTCCTATTTATATCTTACTCTGTTCTACACTTACTCCCTTACTTATTTACTCACTTACTTGCTCACTTACTCTACTACCCCCTCTAGTATCTAGTAACTAGTTCTAGTATATCTAATTTACAATGTCTGATATATTTTACCTTCCTAATCTCTTACTCCCCTAGTTTCTAACCTATAACCTCTCACTCTCCCTATAACCTCTCCCCTAATCCTCTAACCCTAATATATCACTTCCCCTGCCTGTCACTAACTATTCTTATCCTAGTATCCCTTCTATCGCTTCTATCGCTTCTATCCCTTTGATCTTTATCTTACTTCTCTAACTAGCTATTAACCTATTACTCTATAATTTTATTATCCTTTACTTACTCTAGTATTACTTCTCTCACTCCCTCTCTACTGTCACAACCCTAATCTATAACTTCCCCTCCCTATCATTCACCCACTTACCCAACATTACTTCCCTAAGTTACAACCTCAGTTATCTAATCTATCACTCATCTCTATATAACGCACTCTACCATCCCTCACTAACCCACTCACTCACTCCCCGAATCCCTCAGCTACTCTAGTATCACTTCCTCCAGACATGAATTCCCTACATCATTCACCAACTCTTATATTACTTACCGTATTATCACTTCCCCTACCTATCACTTCCCAAACTGATCACTTCCTTATATTACTCACTTCCTCAACATATGACTATCCTATATCACTCTGCCGTACCCCACTATTCAATTCTATACCCACTAACCACTTACTTACTCTTATATCTCTTCCTCTAACAATTACTTCCTTATATCACCTACTCCCTAATTCGACACTTTTAAACATCATCCTACTATTATATACTACAAAGGAGTAAGGGAATAATTTACCCCCTTACTTATACTGGCATCACTTCCCTGTACCACCACCTCCCTAATATATTACTCCTATTACTTCTACTCCCTCCTATCTACTTACCGTAACCTTACACTCTCTAATAACGTGGGGTCTCTTCTTACAAAATAACAAAAACAAAAACAAACTCTTTCTTTTGTCTATAAAAAGCCTTATGAAGGCACCAACAAGGGCGCCATTTACGTGGCCTCACAAAATGGCCGGACAGCCAAACTTTCCTTCTAAACAAGGAATAAAACTTACCTGTGGGAATACCCTATATAACAATCCTGTACTTATCTAAACTGGCGTAGAGGGGTTACAGTAGACAGGCTATAAGGCTATAGTATATATATGAAATGCTTTCTCCGGTTGCCGTAA
Source organism: Hymenoscyphus linearis (assembly GCA_900536425.1). Taxonomy (NCBI): domain Eukaryota; kingdom Fungi; phylum Ascomycota; class Leotiomycetes; order Helotiales; family Helotiaceae; genus Hymenoscyphus; species Hymenoscyphus linearis. The sequence goes on from UNPR01000049.1 coordinate 22,332, forward strand.
CAGGGCGCACCTTTTATATATAAATCCGTAGCTTAGCACGCCCTTATACCCCTAGGGAGGTCACAGGAGACCCGGCTTTCGCTGGTGATCCGTCTGGCGTAAAATTACTACTGTTACTACTACTACTACACCCTCTAATATATTACTTCCCCTAATCTACACTTCTCCTACTTTCTTGATCTATTACTCCCCTAAACCCTACTTCCCCGTACTTACTTATCTACTCACCTCCCTAATCTATTACTCCTACACCCCTATCACTCCCCTAATACTATACCTTAAACCTTAAACACTCACCTCCCTAATCTATTATTGTAACACCCATATTACACCCCTAATACTACACCTTAAACCTCAAACACTTAAACCCTAAACCTCAAATGCCTCTCCCCCCTAGCATCCCTACATCACTTCTCCTCTCTGCTCTCTGATCTCGTCTCGTAGTTATACGCGCACAACTTTATACGTACATAAGTACCTTTTAATCGATTCCGATAAAACGATATATATATCGTATCGGTGCCTAGGTCTGCCCTCTATAAACCCCGCTAAATCGTATATCTAAAGCTATTCCTACTACTACTACTATTATAGCTAACGCTTATAATTCGGACGAGGATATAGTTTCTACTAGGTACAATTATAGCGATTCTCGAGGCTAATAATAATAATTCTAATAATATAGATATTAAGGTAGGATTTAATTGTTAAAGTATAAGAATAGGATAAAATAATAAAATATCGAGAAACAGGTATTACGACCTTACGTGTAGAGGTTGTTTTTACCTTTACTACTAAAGCGATATTACAGGGTGATATCAAATAGATTAAAGTAGTAATCTATACGATTTAGAAGCTAGATATTATAGTTCTGTTTACTTAGAGTAGAGTACTCGAGATATTAATTTAAAACCTCGGAGTACGACTGAATCGAGTATAGTTTACACTTGGCGTACCGAAATAGGCTGATATTGAGGCACAATATTCTAAGTAAACAGAGCCTAAAATCGGCGGATAAATCCGTATATGAGGAGTTGGGTAAGTAAGGCGAGGATTGCGAATCTATCTACCAATCACTAGGACATTAGGACATTGGTAGGTATCCATCCACAGCACAGCACAGTATAGCGTGCTACGTAGTACGTGCGTGTGACCTTACATTTTTCCAATTCTCCCTTACCTGCCTGCCTACACTTTCTAGGTATCTATCTTCCATTTCTTAGCCAATCATTAGTTACCCCATCATTATCCAATTGACAGTGGGAACCGTGGGAACAAATGATCATACTTTACAAGTACCCTTTTCTTAGCCTACGTTACGGTAGGTACCTTTTCCTGGTCCGTTTTCTGGGTCCATGGCCTTAAACATCTAGCCTTACTCGAGTAAACTTCTAGGAGTGGTTGGTGGGTTAGTGCGATGGGGAATCTATATAACCGAGCCGATCTAACCGACCGACCCAAGCGCCCTTCTTTGGTGCGTAGGTACCGACCTACCTAGGTACCTATAGAGGGGTAGGTACGGTACCTACTGGTACTGGTGGAGAGTAAGTGGGGATGGGTACCGTTTGGGAGAGAGGAGACAAAGACTGTCATTTTTTGGAGGGGTAATCTCCAATTCTTTTTTTGTGAGGAAGTTTGGGAGGGGAGGGGAGCTTGCTTGGTGGGTACTCGTAGGTTGATGGTCAAGAGTGGGGACAAGGTTGGGTTGGGATTTTGAGATGGGATTTTTGTGGGTTTGTTTGGTGTGGTGGATGAGGTCGTGTGTGGTGTAGGCGATTGTATTACAATCAGAACAAAGACTCTTATAGAATCAAATTATTATCTACCCAATTACGAAATTACAGACAATATAAAATAATCAACTTAACTTAAATACTTTTTTATTAGTATTAGTCGGTATAGTTTTAGGAATTGATTGATTGATTTACTTACTTGTACAGTATAGTACTAGACTTTGCACACCTACGCGCTTGCGTACTTACGTGCTTTACGCATTTGTAGCTGATTTTGCGTATACGTAACCGAATAGCCTCATTTGTAATTTCAGCCTCTCCTTCCTTCTCCTATCCCGAACCCAGCCTTTCCTTGTCCTCTCCTATCCAGCTAATATTCCCGTTACTCCTTCCTACTCTATGCCAAAAGTATGGTTCTCCTTCTCCTTTCCGGAGGGTCGGAAGAGGAAAGGAGGGGAGATTCTAAACACTAGAAGATTGTAAAAACATAAAATAAATTCAAGTTAACTCTTTAGAAGCTAATTAATATTATAGTCGATACTTATAATATTTAAAACTATAGTAGTAGATTGTAGTATAAAATGAGGTAGGATATACTCGTAGTAAGCGAGTCTTAGCGGGATATTAAGGACGAAAACAGCCTCTAGAAGGTTGTCTTCACTTTTACTACTAAAGCGATATTAAGCCTAATATTAAGTAGATTAAATAAGTGATCGACACGATATTGAGCTATCATATCGTAGTTCTGTTTACTCAGAGTGGAGCCTAATTTACAGGCGCCGGAACACGCTCTCAATCAAGAATAGTGCTTATCTACCACCCGCATACACCTCAAATCAGGCCAATATTGAGGTCCAACATTCTAAGTGAATAGAGCCTAAGATTGTTGATCTCGTCTCTATTTAATATTCTCGTCCCCCCCTCCCAAACAACTTAAGTCTATACTTTAGTCTCTTTATTTTTCCGTAAACCTTTCTTCCTGTTCGGGTTGAAGTTAAAGTCAGGAGGAATAAACCCCCTTTCCAAGATCAGGAGGCTACGATATACCATGTCCTATGACCTATTTCGCTTAGAGGAGGTCGAGGAGAAGGATGTTGAGGAGCTGTTGAAGCTGGAGGAAATGTGAGTTGGGTTTTTTCTTTGATATCTTTCCCGTTTTTTTGATCCTTCTCTTTTTCTTCTTGTGCTGTTTTGAGTTGTCGTCTAGTTTTGATATGCGTAGTGTTATTTTGATAATTTTGAGTTTGTTGCTCTTCTTTCTCAAAGTGCTCAATTCTTAACTTTCGGATCTTGAAATCTCGATGTTAAGTTTTGTGGCGGCCAAGAGACCGACAGACGAAGATTCAGAGTATGGATGCATAGTGTTGAGAGGCAAAGTTCTGCCAAAGAGTTTAAGTCAATTCGAATTATCACACGAGGAGACTTGGAACTGTTACCAACCCCGCTTCCTGATTCTTCCGTATCTTCTCAAATGTCACTTTCCATCCTTCTTACCTATCTAGTTCCAGTTCTATGATTCAAGATAAACTCGACTACCAAATCCCCTTTCCTACTGCGAATCAAATAAATCACACTAAATACCCTCTAGGCAGATGTCATCCCAACCCCACCCCAGCATCCTCCTCGAACGTAAAAACTTGAAGCCCTCAGACATCCTCGTCGAGAAAACCGCCGGGATTCGAGCAATCGTGCGTGCAGCCCAGAAATTCAAGGGGAAAGTTGGGGTATATAAGATTGTTGATTATGAGGTAGCTATCAGGACAGGGGATGGGAATGGGAAGATCGTTGCTGTTGGTGTTTGGGGATGGGACTTGGAAGTGAGTTTTATGAGTCTTTCTTTTTGTTTGGTGAAGTAAGTGAAGTGCGTGTTAGGAGGGACAGTCGGAGTGAAATTTACTGTGGAAGATGAAAGAGTAGAATTGAACGGTGGCTAATAAAATACGTAGACTGTCAGCTATATTGTAGAAGAACGTAGAAGTTTCTACGAGAATCTACCAGGACAAAATGTTGCTTTCCACCAGGATTTTTGGAAGAAGGTACGAGAGATGGAATCAAATTGCCGTCCTAAAGTGCCTTATTTTGGTATGTCTTTTCTGATTAGTCTCCTTTTTGTCGTTAGCGTGATAAATTCATGTAGCTGGGTAGAGAGAGTAGTGGCACCTTTTCTACTCAACTTAAGTAGGGAGAATGGCTTCTCTACTCTACTAGCCAAGTAATCAGTAGAGCTTTCATCCTCTCCTCTACAAAAGCCCCCCCATAAACCTAAAATCCATCAGCCTACGACGAAGTAAATATGAAAAATTCAATTTCCTTCATCCTACAATCTACTAAACTAACACCCAAAGAATTAATGGAACTCTTCATTGTCCCCTCACACTATGGTCTCGGCCTCGATGGTCGACTACTGGCTATCGGTGCCGAACGCGCCGACAAAGAGGGAAAACTATGTTTCTTAACTTGTTTACCGATGTTTATACCGGAAAAGACGAGGGGGTTTAAAGGGGTTGGGAGGTTTAGTATTTCGCTGGATGAATGGGGTGGGGAGGGGACGCATGTTTATGGTTAGTAAGATCTTTTTGTGTTTTATTTTTGTTTGCTGTGGTAGTGGGTGTGGGAGAGCGGAAGTTACAGGAAGATTGAGGGGGGGAGGAAGAGAGTTGAGAATTGATGGAATAGGTTGTAGGCGGAGGAAAAGTGCTAATTGTGGTTTTGAATTTAGATGCGATGATCAGACAACCGAAGCAATGAGCTTTAACGACGTACTTCGTATGTAGTGCTGAGTGAGACGGATATGGGAATATAGATGAATCTTAATACAAGGATACTTTATATAAGGATAAACTTGCCTTGGCGATAGAAGCTAACAGTCCCACCTTCTTATTAGGCTTAGTTGGTTGTTAATAACAACTAATAGTTAAGTATCTAAGTTACCTTTTTCTATAATATATGTAATATCTAGTTATCTGAAGAAATACTTTGTGTCTATTAATATCCTTCGTTTCTCTAGGAGCCTGCTTAGTTTCTCTTAGCTACTCTAAACAAAGAAATACAAGACTCTCTCATGATATATCACTGGTTTTTAAACCTCTCGACGTTGTCTAACTATCTAAACTCAACTCTAAGAGAATATCTTATCTAGCCATAATAATAGTAGGATGTTTCGCGACTATACTGAAAAGGCTAGTAATACCTATTAATCTATATGTTAAGGTCGGCTAGTGTTTTTGTCGGAATATGCCTTATCACGTGGCACAGGCTACATGCTTGCCCAGGCTGGCTACGCGTATTAACTCCTTATCTCCTAGCGCAGGCTACATACCCCGCTGAAACCCATACTATATATATTAGCTGACGTATCGTAATAAGCTAACGTATTACGATATACGTACTTGTAACCGAGTGTAAACGAGGGAAGCCACGTAACGTGGCTTCTAGATATATTAAGGACCAGTAGCTAGCACTTGAATAGACAAGACGAATATAATATACTAGATTATTACTATATTTGTCCTATTAACCTGTATTCAAACTAACACTGATCAGTATATAGATTAGAGACGTTTTATTTATTTATTTACGATTCTGGCCTTATAGACTTCCTGATACTCTATTGTAGAGTCCTCTTACGCTCTTAGCGCTACGACTTCTTTATTTACTCGATATCCTAGGTAGGTCTTGATCCCCGGAATATCTTACTCTCTATCAACGACGAACAACGTTAGTACCTACTATTACGACTTCTTCACTCGATTGCCAGGTAGGTCTTGATCCCTGGAATATCTTACTTCTCTTCTCGTTCAGCTACGTTACAAAGTTAAACTCGGAGCCTCGCTTGCTTAAACGACAACTCTTAACTAGGAGCCTCGCTTACTTAGACGACAACAAACCTCGACCTCTTTGGCCTATAAGAACCCTTATCCGACACCTTACCTTAGTTATAACTTATGCCTACGACAGCCAGTACTAGCATCCCCCCGCTAGACGAACAAGCCCTTGAAGTCCTCGCCCTTTAAGCCCTCTTACAAAAGGCAGTAGACGAGTCTATCGCTTAGTATAAGACCGGTAGCGATGTTTAAGGCGTGGTTAAAGCAGTAACAAGAACAATAACTCCCGACCCCTTAACTAGGCCTATACGTAAAAGGTTTAGAGAGATTACGAGGGTGTTTTGTTAGTAGAATATATTAGCCGCTCACTTTCTAGCCGACATTGTATAAGCGGAACCAATATATAAATGGCCAGCTTCTTCGCCGCCTTCGAATCCCTTGAGCCAGAATCAACCCACGACAGTACTATAGGGTACTTAAACATTTCGGCCCTAGCCTACTTATCACCAACCTGTCTGCTAAACTAACTACTAGCGTTAGCCTAGTAGTAGCTAAAATCAGACAGCCCTATAGTTAGGTCGAACGTACTAGGAATTAGGTAGGAGTAGCCAAGGTTTAGGGGACATAGGTTTACGGTTTACTTATTACGTGTTTTATACTTTGACCTTTTTCGCTTTCTCTATAATTGTTTTGTTTTTACCTATTTAGGTGTACTGCCTCCGACTCTTTCCTTTTCGCTTCTTTCGTAATTGTTTTGTTTTTACCTATTTAGGTATACTACCTACGATTCTTTCCTTTCGCTTCTTTTACAATTACAAGCACTTAGATAGACAAGACGAATACGATATACCAGATTATTATTGTATTTTTCCCATTGACCTGTGGTCAAACCAACAGTTTTTGAGTAAAAGGGTAGAGAATAGGACTATGGGGTGTATATAGAGATATTATATTAAAGATTAATTTCAGAAGCCTAAGGAGGAATATAGTGAAATATAAAGTTCTATATTAGATACGAAGCCCTTTGGCCTCTCTAGAGAAATCTTCTCTTGAATTCAAGGGATCCGTTTAGGTACTTAACGAAATATCACCCGCGAACATGACATGAAAGATTGGTATTGAATCCTTCTACTATTCCTTTTATACATTCTCTGCGCCGTAGTAATGTAACCCATACTCCGAGCCAAATGAACCTCTACTCCGGGTATAGCGCAATATTTACATCCTGCAACCCAAATTCTACATTATCAACAAACCCCTTTCAAGCACCCTTCTCGCTCTCAATACTTTCTCTCGGACTATCCTGCCTTGTAATATCCTGCCTGGTACTCTCACCACTGAACCCAGTCTGTACACTCTGTCTCCGTCCCCCCATTGACAAACTCCCAAATCTCATGGGACTCGGACTTGCATCCCTCCCACCTAAGACCCCTGGAGGCAGACCTAGAATTGGAATATTGGAATCCAGTAAGCCCCCAACATAAGGACTTCTAAGAGTCGGTGGCGTAGCACTAGGAGGAGTAGATCTCTCTAATACTTCCTTATAGAAAGCCTCAAGCATTGGTGCACTACGACAAAACGTCCTAATCTCATCCTTGATTGATTCCGGCGTGCTGATATGATTGACCCTAGAGCCATGTTGGCTTGGATGAGCCAACACATCAGACATGGGACGTAAGTTTGGAGAGTCTCGATAGCCAGTAGAAGCCTGAGCGCGCACCAAGGGGGAATTGGGAGGAGAGGTCGGCTTAATCCAATGGCCGTACAAGCCCGATGGTATTCGGTGATTGCGAACATGTTCGGGCTTGACGTACCTATCTAACTCTTTCGATGTCGAGGATACTCGGTTGTTGTATAATCGGTTTGCGAGAAGTAGAATATCGCCCTTGTCGGTTATCTGTGCAAGTACAACACCTGATCGATGAATATATTGTGTGTATTTGAAGTCAGGTCGGCCCCAAGAATAGGTGACATCCACATTACTTGGGAAATTCTTGGCTGCTTCGACATCTAGAACGAAGTTGAACTTCTTCATGATAGCTTTCTGATAATAGTGACGGCTAGAAGAACTTCCATGGACATGGGGCACGAAAGAGTTGATATCGAAATACGTCCTTGGTTGTTGATCTGGCGGTTGCACAATAAGTTCAACAATATAAGGACTCCGAAAAGGGTCCATGGACGTGATGTTACAGGCTTCACCAATCGGTGCCTCCACAAGTCTCAGGCCGTAAGCTTCGGCAGTACGCGCCCAAGATATAATTGCGTCTTCTATTAATTTGGCAGTAACAGCCATCCAATCAATTCTAATATGATAGCAATTGTCAGGATTATGAAGCCGGTCATAATGTAAGTTGATTCTTTCCGGCCGGTAAGATCTCCCACGGGGATCAACATCATATTTCATTACTTTACTGAGTGCAACTTTCGGTTTCTTTCCACTAACTGTCGTGGGGGTAGTTGTGCCGGAATCAGAGGACTTTTCGTCGTGATGAGAACTAGATATCGATCTTTCGGGCCGAGGAGATTCTCTTGACATAGTTTCCGACATAGGCGTAGATGGTATAGACATATCGCGTCGTCGTGATCCAAACCACCCACTTCGGCTCTCAGGGCGTTGCTTTGCAAACTCTCCTGTGACTTGGTAAAAGTATTGCCCATCTCTAAATGGATGTCGCTTCTCGACATGAACAAATATGCCCATATCTCTTTCCTTGTTCTTGTCGCTATCTTTGCTTGCTTCCCGTTCTCTTATGCGCTGCAATTCGTCTTTTGCCATAAGCATGTTACCAAGCTCAACTGCCTCTTCCCTTGTGCTGATATCTTCAAAGTTCTCAATCAACCAGGTCGTCATATCAGATCCGATAAAACAGTTGTAATGAAGGCGGAAATGCCATCTTCGATTCTGCATCCTTACACCCCCACGCTCAACTGGTGCTTGAATTGCTTCCGCCAACGCGCCAATATCGAGCTTTGACTTGCGGAACCATTCGTGTTCTAGTAGTTGGCCCCGTCGAATGCCCACATCACCTGTCTCAAGAAGTGGAAGAGTTTCAAGTTCTGCAGTCACAACGATGGACGGATCTTCGGTCTTATACACAATATCGAGCGGATTTTGATCCTTGGTTTTTCGGTCTGCGAGACTTTGGTACCTGCGCTCAGAGGCGGTAACAATCCTGTATCGCTGCCAGGTCTGAGTAAGCTTTTTGATACCTTCCAACCGAATTTCTTCCTCGTTATCCTCGCCCAGCCGATTCAACTGGCCAGGCCGCTCGATAGGTATGAGCACATAGCGAGCTCGCCAAAATCGTAAGTTCTCCGACATTTCCTCATCAAATCCTGCAATAAATGAATCCACTTGGTTCCATTTACATTCATCTCTTGGGTTTCCAAGCACCATATCACGAGAGTAATAATTGTCCGCCAAAGTTGTCCGAATGGCGGGCTTGTATGAGAATGGAACAGCGGCAGCAGAAGTAGACGTTGTAGCAGCGGCTGGCTTCCGCACAAACATATTAACCTCAATCTCGGTTTCTTTAACACAGGATAACTGGTGAATTATGTTTCCCATGGACATGAATACACTTGCCCCGTCCTCCGCGATGTCTCCAGGATCGAAGAGATTAGCAACCTTGAGCGACTTTGGGCCAAATGCCTTCGAGACTGCCGAGCTAACTACAATTTGAAACCCCTGGGACAATCGCAGACTGACAAGCTCTCGAAGGAAGTCATTCCTTGACTTGCCCACTTCATTCAACTCATCTTCGGTGTTTGGATATATGCTGTAGGGCTTTTGTTGGTACTCGGTGTCGAGCTGGTATCTGGTGGGAAAGTACTCAGTCGTTAGAGGCACCGATGCGGGGGAACATAGAGATTTCCACTTCATTGTTCTAGTGTTGAGTGGGCGAGGGAAAACGTGTTGCCATCGCCGGTATTGACTAGGTCCAACAATGTCATTGGCGTTGGGGTTTGAAGGATTCAGTACACTCAACCACGGAGCCATAGCTCTAGTTGGTGACAAGGTTGTCGGCAACTCCAGAACAGATCCTGCAACCAGTTTCGAATGGAAAACCTTTTGAGCATCATCCAGCCTGATATTCTGCAACGTAACAGTATTGTCACTCTCGCCAGGCCTGTCGTTTACTTCGTAAACAGATCCAAGCAGGGATTGAGATTTGAATTGGTTGGTGGAATCTAATGATTGCAGCGCACTTTTGATGGTCATGGGTCTGGTTGATCGCCCACCCAAAGCCCTTGGGGTTTCAACAGAATCTGATGAACTTCTCTCTGATGGTGGAGTTTCCAGCTGTATTTTAGACTTGTTGCTATTGGAGGATACTGGCCTTTCTTGATTAGGAGCGCTAAGTAAGTGATTTGCCATTTTGCCCGATGATGGCTTGTTAGGGTCCAACGCCCGCTTCAGAGAAGTTGCTGGTCGTGGTGCATTAACATGTTCGATCTGAATCGCCGCAACAGCAGCTTTGGGAGCCGCAATGCCAAAACCAAACTTCCCAAGGCTAATCTGTCGGCCAAACTTCGCAGGCCTTACAGGAGAAGTTTTCACGCTCATTGTGCTGCTCGCACTTTCTCGGTATGGTTTGACTGTATCCTCTCCGTTCTGGAAATTTTGATTGATCTTGGTTGGGGGAGATACCTCCGCTGGAATTGTATATCTCGAGTTTCGTTTATCATCAAATGAGCTTCCAAAAGTCTTGGGGTCGTTAGAAAGAGTTTTCCCGATAGCTTCCTCACTTCCAGGTTTGAAAAGTCGTCTTCCCTCTCCATGAGTCCGTATTTCAGGCGTAGCATCCTCTAAAATCTCAGAAATGGATATGTCAAACTTGTCTAATGCTTTCAAAAATGATTTCTCCTCCTGCGAGGAGCTTCTATCATATAGGTGCTTTGCAGGGCCATTAACAAATTCCGTACAGCTGGCAAAGATCTTTTTCCGACATACTGGCGTCTCTCGTAAAGAGACTTTACTTCCAGGTATCTCACGGGAGCCGAAAACCATTTGAGGAAAGAGCGTGTTGTGTTGTAGGGGGGTGACCGTGATTTCTGATAGAACGTTCTCCATTACACTAGCCATTTCCATTTCATACATTTTGCAGCGGATGGCAAAGTCTTGCGATTTTTGAGTTCGTTCCTTTCTACGATGGCTTCTGGCAGTTTTGGTGGACGGAATTCCTGAATGGACATCCTGAGAAGCCCCTGTCCAAAATGACACATCGATCCAATGAGGTATCGCGAAGGACCACTCGCTCGGGGGGGACGAGGTAGAAAAGGAGCTTGTACGGATACTCCTATCATGAAGTGACGCTTTAAGTGGCGACAAGGACTCATTCATGGAAGAGAAACTACTCCCAAAAATGGGTGCATTTTGACGTGGTGTGCTATCCTCGCTTCTGAATGATTTATGTTGTAATGACTCCTGGAAAGTTTGATATAACGGATTCCGGTAGCGAAATAGGGGCACTGAGTGAAGAGGCATTTTTGGAAGACAAACGAGATCGATGCCGATACCATTTCCAATCAAAGTTTCAGTGGTCATTCTCAATGTTTCGTAGTCAACCTCAAAAAGTCCCGGGGACGGTGTAACTACCACTATTGATAGTCCAGTCCGAACCAGATCTCGATCAATGTAGTCATGTGCGAATTGAGATGAGGCTAGATTTATCGCTTCTAGCACATTTCCAAACATGGCCAATGATGGCTTGGCCTCTATACGAGTACCTAGCACTTTGTTTGTGTCCTCCTTTGCACCTGGCAACGGAGGGAGGGAGTTTATGAGGTTGATACGATGCGTAGAAATGTCTCGAAGAAAGAACCTGAATTCTCGCTTCAACTGATATAGAATTGTAGTCCACGAACCACTAGCCATGTCACTAACAACAACTCGATAAAAATCTTTGTACGGCTGCTTTCTACCCTCTGGCTGCGTTCCCGTATGATAATTACTATCATGGGTCGCGGTGACTATCTCTGAGGCAATTCCTGTATCGTATTCCACTCTTGTGAACATAACGATACTGACGAGATGCTTGGCCTTGAGCAAAGCCCATTTTTTGAATAGAGCTGGTAGAAATCCGTTTACTACCTTATTAAACATGATTTCTCCAGAGCCTTCGGAGTCAAAATCCCACATCTCTCTAGACATTTGAATGAATATAACATATCGAGCCGACTTGCTTCGGAAAATTGGCTTTGTATTTGTCGAGTAGAAAGCAGATTGGACTTTACGGCCGGCGATATAAATCGCGGTCACCTGAGCTTTTATCGTTCCCAAGAAAAGAATCTTCTGATTTTTAAATACCGGCTTATTGGCGAGTTCTTGGAGAGCTAATCTCCACATGTCAGATCGAGAGAGATATTCATCCTTGAATGATAATTCAACGTGAGACGCAGAACTGGTAGCAGGATCGATCTATGAAGGTTAACTGCCTGAATGGCGAATTCAAGAGGGTGGAATACGAACTGTAATAACTAGAACCTGGGATCTCGATTTTAAGTGAAACGATTCCGCAATATTCTTCGCAACGGAGACTTCCGAGCGCGGTTGTTTTGTTTTCATCTCCTTTGGCATATCTTTGGCAATGAATAGATAGCGATTTCCCAAATCAAGATCCTGGGTCTTGCTGTTTCCAACCGGGCTATTGGGATTGGAAATAACTTGTTCACGGCGTATCCGGGGATGTAAAGTATCTCCTTCCATTTTTTTGGTCGACACATTTTCTTGACAGTCCGCCTTCAAGGGAACAATGGCCATGAGTTCTCCAGCTTCGACACCTGGGAACAAGTCCAAGTTAATAACAACATCAGGCAGCGAAAATGGGTCATCATGTATCCAAAGAACACATCTTCTCTGAACGAAAGACCTCAACGGTTCAGGGTCATGTTGCATCGTGGCCGTCTCTGAGGGGCTGTTCACGGATGAACTGCCATTGCTCATGTGTCGCAAATGAGATGTCCGCTGAGTTCCACGTCGTGGAGTGGAGGAAAATGGGGCTGACATGACTATTGATGAGCCTGTTGGCTAAGGAGAGCAACCGATTATTTTCCCATCATTGATGTTGACGTGTTGAAATAATCCTCAGTGGTGATGGCTGATATTGGAGACCTTCATACTCGAGTATCACTAGTGAGGTGATTCTGCCGTTTCTACCGCCTTTGCAGATGACCCAAAATGGCTAGCATAAAACCGGAGCTCTGACGTTTTGGAGCCGAGAGCCGAGAGCCAGCCAATGGCGCCGATAATGTTCAGAAAAAAGTTGCTTCACCCCTCCGAAAATAAGGCTCTTTAATGGGCGATCGGTGAACGCGCAGCAGCACCAAATCGCAACATTCCAGCCATGGGAAAACGAACCGCAGACGATATTGAGGATGGTAATCAAGCTTATCTCAAACGCCAAAAGATTGGAAATGTCGGCAAAGCTGGACATGTTGTAGAGAATCTGGGCGCGCCGGTTGAAATACACTCTGGGAAACAGTTACGACAGTTGCTAGCATTTGACCAAGATTCGACTCGGTCAAGACAGGGTACGACACAAGCAAATTCTCCAGCTTTTATTGTGCTAATAGAAACTGCCAGGAATACAATCTTTCAAGGCATTCCTCGAGAGTTTTGCCGGTTCTGAAAGCGACAATGGACGCCGAATCGCAGTTCTTCGGGAGTACCTTGATTCGTTCAAGCCGGATGAAGAGGACAAACTTGCGGCGCATCTACCAGATATCATGCAGACGTGGAGTTTTGCTTCGCAATCCAATACCGAGACTTTACTATCTGCTGTTCCTGCCGTCCTTGCTCTTCTACTGCGTACAATGTCCAGCATCCTCGAATTCTCCGATCATGGCTTGAGATTATGTCGAACGATTCTCCAGAAGAGTCACTTGGATATGGTAGTTCGAGGGCTAACAGCGACAAAGGGGAAGGAATTCGTCATCTCTCCAGTTCTGCGTCTGCTTCGGGAAATCACCACATTCGATGGCGGGGCTATGGCACGACAAGTCTTCCGAATGAGAGACTTTACTTTGAAAGGCTTGGGGCGCAATCTGAATCTCCGTTACAACGGCGAGGGCCAGGAAGATATTCGAAAACCATCCGTTCGAACCAATTCTCTGCGATTCATTTTGTCTCTGTTAAGATTATTGCCCGCGGATTCCAGGAAAGAGCTCCTATACCAGCGAGACATAGTATCAGCATTGACCAAAGACATAAAAGACGACCCGCCGCTTATGGTCCGGGATATTTTGGAAACTCTAAAAGCGCATGTCCTACAGGATGAAGCAGTACCACGAGATGCCAAAACAAAAGTGGTCAATGCGAATTCGTTAAGCCGAATTGCAATGTTATACAGTTACGACCAACCAGAACAAGATCCAGAAACGAAAGGTAAACCTGTGGATACTGTGGCGCATGATTTTCTGGTACTGGCATGCACTTCTCATGATTTGGGAGTTCTTAACCGCCAAACCGCTTTCTATCCTCGTGGTGTTGATCCGGACGACCTCCACGACGTTGATGCTGATCGAACCTTCCTTGACTTAGGCCTGGATAGCATTGAGTGGATGGACAAATTTACTGAACAGGTTCCAGTACGAAACACCATACTGTCAGACTTCATTCAGAATTTACGGCCATGGTCCAGCACTAAGCAAAGAGAGTTGATATTGGCTATCTTCGCTGCAGCGCCTGAGCTAGTGGCTGAATATTTTTTCAACAAGAAGACATTTGCATTTGATCCCAAACTCACAGCTACATGGATTGGATACTCTACCTTCCTCTTCTCTTGCCTCCAGTTGCCCGTGCCCAAATACTTTGGCCACCAAGAAGGATACGCCCAACTTCCACCTCCGCCCTCAATAGTTTTGGAATGTGTTCTTCCACAACCTCTAAGTCAGAAAGTGTTGAGAGGTTGCTTGTTACACCCTCAGAATCTGATCAAATTCTTCGCCATCAGAATGCTCTGTATTGCCTTTCGCAAATTCAAACAAATATTGGTCATGTATCAAGAGGCGGCCGATGGGGCGTCATCTTTATGGAAAAAAGCTGCAACTTACTTGACTGAGGAGTTCTGCAAAAGATGCCCATCAATCAAAGATGTGATTCATGCCTTCCGAAATATGACTCAGGAAGACATGTTACAAAGGGAAGCAGTCACCAAGTTACTAGTTTTGTATTACGAAGTTGTTCCCAGCGTTGCTCTAGATGCGAAATTCGACGTGTCGGGGGTACTGGCTCAGGCGCTTCGAGATACTGATGACCCATCTCTACAACCTAAAGACCGCGGTTTGCGAGTAATGGAATTGGAAAATCTCTTTCAATTTGCTCATTTCTCGCCAGGAATGCGATGGTTCACAAAAACACAGGAATTTCCAATGACCCCATTCATGGCCATGCTAAAACTCTCGGCTTCGGCTCCTGCTGATATTCCACTGCTTCGACTAAAGTCCGTGCTGAGTTCCATCATAGAGGAAAACCAAATTTTGCAAACGCAGACTGCTATCTCTGCCTTGGACTCATTCATATTGAGGTTGCGATCGCTTTCAGGCACTGCAAATGCTTCAGCTATCCATGCCTTCCTTGACGATTGCATTTCCCGTTGTGCAGCAAAGCCAGTCAAATACCTATTCGCACTCGAAGAAGCCCACTCCAAAGTACACGAATCCACCGAGCAGCAGCAGCCTCTTAGTCTCTTGACTTTAGCCATTGTGGAACAATGGCCATTTCTGCTTAAAGCAACCGACGATTCTGTGCTGCCTGATATTGCCCAATTTATCGCAGATTATCTGGCGACTGGAATCAAGATCAAAGAGGACAAAAAGGTTATCAAGTCAGTGACAGATGAGCTTGCTTCTGGCATATCGAAAGAGTCCGCAGCTAGAAAAATCATTGAGCGTTCTCGTAAATTGGTAGATGACATTGAAGTTCCTGAACCCGTGTCAAAAACACTATCCCTTTCTGCTGGTATCGCAAAACCCAACGGGCCTTCTAAGGCGGAGAAGGACGCCGTTGCATCAAAGATGCTCGAAGATTCTCCTGTCTTAACTGAGGATCACTCATCACTTGTGAGATGGGTTACGAAGGAAGTTGACGAAGTGGTTGAAGGGGGGCATTTGAGATCACTGATAATGCTACTATCCTCGGAGCATTTGAGCGTGCGTATGGAAGCAGCAACGAACATTTCAAAGTTTGCGGCCAAGCTCAAGGATTCTAGTTTTGAAGAGAAGGAGCAGATATGGCTTCTACTTTGTGAAGCTGTGGAGACTGCCAAGAAAATAATCAGCCAGCAACCTTTGGCAACTGTGGTGTCGACTTTTGCTTCTCGCGCAATCAACGTTCTCAACGATCCACTCCATTGCCTCTATCCAAAGATCAACAAATTTCTTTCGCAGGGTCCTACGTGGGAATTGGACAAGGTCCCTCTGATGTACAAAATTCTTGATGAATCGCCAAGTTTGGACGATGCATATTATCAGGAAGCAAGTTGGCTTCTAGTTGGAATGCTTGCTGGTCTTCGGACTGCAGCAGATATGGCTATTTATCGTAAGCGTCGTGTTTTTGAGAAGCTTTTCAGTCTTTGGAACAGCGCCTACCTCGCCCCAGGATTGCGAGATAAGATACTACGCATACTTTTTAGAGCAACCACAATCGAAGGAGGCAGCACCACTCTCATTACAAGATTTAGTACTATGACTTGGCTTCAAGCGCAGGTTGCGTTGGGTTCCGGTATGTCACTCAAGGTGTTGATGGAGAAGATCCTGGAGTCATCTGATAAAAAGCGGGTTGGTAAATGGGCAAAGGGTGTTGATGTTGTTAAGGCGGATACTTTGAAGTTTTAGATTTTGTACAGATACCCAGAGCTCTTGTGGCTTTCACAAGATAAATCTCGTATATCACGTTATTTCAAAATTGTATAATCTTATAGCGAAAATATTGACGATTTGTGCAATCCATGGAGTGGCGAAATACATCACGAGGGCTGTAGAGACTTTTGGGGGTGTTATATTCTGCATAACTTCACTATGTTCTATTCAAGTGTGTAGCAGAACATAGATAGTAATCTTTTGACAGTATTAAGAATAATAAATATGGCTTTCTAAGCCTTGGTATCCGTACTAACTGCACTTGTTTTCAAATGAGCATGGGGATGGATGTCTTTCCCATTTAGATATACACCACGATTTATTATGGCAAACTCATACATTAATATGTGGCAACACTAAGCCTAGCTATTATCAACAGCTGGCCAATGTACATTCACAAAAATATATCACCCAGATTGTTGAATTTTGAAGTGAATCGTGGAAGTCTGGTGATCGTTGTTGCCTTGTGCGGCCTCAGGCTCAGATTCGGCTATGAAGCCCGCCTTGCACTGGGCAAAACGAGCAATACCTCGCAAACTCCATCAAACCACATCCAAAAGCCCACCTACACTTGTACAACAGTGAGCCTTATTATCGAATACCTTTGTCTGTTGCGCTACCCTCTATTTAATTGATACCACCACATCATCGCCACCAAATATCTATCAGCTTCGATATCGCAAGCACAAAAGGCGGTTTGCGCCTCGCGCTTAGCCTGCCTTCACAACAGCTCTGGGCAAGGCACTTGCTCTCCTGTCTTTTGCACACTGCAACTGCCTACCCCACAACGACCTCGACCTTCGACCACTGAAACCTCACCTTCACCTCCATCCTATCTCTGCCAGCTCACGTTTCTGTTTCGTCCCCACCTGCTGCCACACCCAATCTATATCAACACAGCCTCGCACGAAGCCTATGAGTCCTAAGCTTCCCACAAGACGAAGGACTTTATGCCATCACAATGTCACTCATATATACCCCAGGTGAACTGAAAGTCCTCAGAGAATCACCCTTAGTAAAGAAACCATCAAGCCTGCCACCAGCAGAGCAATGGATGGGGTAGGCTAGAGCTCTGTGCCCTCTGGGATAGAAGTATATGCTAACACATGGAAGACCACCACCAGATCCTACTCGTAACCCACCTAACGAAAGGGCGAAGAACTATGATTCTGACCTGATTTTAGATCAGCCAAATAAACGACCGGGTGCTGAAAGGCATGTTTCTCGCAACAGCGCTAGTATGGACTTCTTTCACCAATCATGGATATCATTATACTGACTTTCCCCCAGATCCTGAAGATATAATTCTGGGCCCTCCCAAAACCTCTTTTATGTCAGCGACTTCTATTCGAAGTACTGGCAAAACCTTCGACTCCCTTGACCGAACCCCCACGAGAGACACTGGTACCCGCGATAGATTCGACTTCCGCAGCAAAAATGGCGATGGCGATCATGATCGAGCACGAGATGGACGCAATAACAACCTACGTGTGCGACGAACTGATGGCGATCAAGACAGTGATGGATGGAGCACAGTGAAACCTCGCAAGAGTTTTGGCAATGAAGGTGCGGAGAGGTTCAATGGGCGAATGGGCTTGGATAGACATAAAGATGATCGAAGATTCAAAGACCGAGAAGATCGGGATGTAAAGGACCGACCCCCTCGTGGTTTCGATACATATGCTAGGGACAAGGATCCCGAAGACCAGGAGAGAGACGGTCGCAGAAATGGAACAGGTCGTGGTCGGAATGAGCCATCATGGTTCAAGGACAACGGAGATGGACCGGCGCCCTCAAAAGACCGTAATAGTAATGGAGACAAATTCATGGATCGTAGTAGAGGTTGGCGGGAGAAGGAACGAGAGGATAAGGAAGACAGAGGTGGCGATCGGAACGAGAGAGGCGACCGACGTGAGCGAGGGGATCGAGGAAACCAACGATGGGATAGGGAAAGAGACCAGCGTCAAGAGCGTGATCCCGAATGGATGGATGAGCCTCAGGAGGAAAAGACACAAGCTCATACGCAAGAAGAATTTGAGAAGTGGAAATCAGCCCAGAGGCGGAATGAAACTATGGGAAAGGACAAGTCTATCAAGACTCCAGTGGACAACAGCCCTCCAGATAATGGTGGTGGCTTTTTTGGCCTCGAATCACCAGCACAAAAGGTCGAAACACCACTTGCTATTGATACCGGACCCGACAAGTTTTTCGGCAAATGGGCTACTCCCAAGGATGAGATCAGTCCTGATTCCGGTGTCGAATCCCGAAAAGAAGGCCTTACAAAAGCAAAGACTACGGGAAAAGCCTCACGATTTACCTCATTCTTTACGCCACAGGAAGAACCAGCGCGCCGACAGACGGAGCCCCCACCACCTATGTCAATGCAGCAACAGGGTGGTTTGGAGGCGATGTTCGCCGGAGCAGGTACGACTTCTTCATCGCAGTCAAATGCAGAGAAAGAAGCTTTCCAGATGTTGCTCCAAAAGCTTCAGATAAATCAACCATCCTCACAATCTGGCTCTACCCCACCTCCAAATGCAGGAATGCAGTATCAAAAACCACCACTGGTGCAGGAAAAGCAGCAACATATCATCCCGATTTCTACACCAGAACCGTTTCAACAATATCGAGCTGATCGTCATGGCGAAGGCCGACAGCCTGTCAACTCTTCTCATCAAGCAGTTCAAGATTTGCTCGCTCAGCGCCAGATTGCGAACAGCCAACCTGCATTAAGAGACCAGATGATGCATGATTTGGGTGGTCAACGACAAAATGCAATGAGTCAAGCTTCAATTCGGTCTGATCATTCTGGTCGCAATACAAATAGCCAGTCAGAGTTTCTTATGGGTCTCATGAAAGCAGCTCCAGATCCTCAGAGATCAGAGCAGGTTCTTCTGAGAATGCAAACGGGTCAAAAGGAACGACACATGCAACAACAACACCAGCAGCAGCAGCAGATGATGATGGAACGTGAGCAAGAAATGCAACAGCGGGAAGCAGCACAGAGGGAAAGAGAACGTTCTGCATCGCAACGCCAAATCCGCCAACCCCCTCCAGGCTTCTACGACCATGAGCCACAACAGCAGGTCTTTCAGCGTGGCCCACCACCACAACATGAGAGACAACCTGGAAATCCGATGCATCCAACCCAAATTTTACAACGCCCAGGGCCACCGGGACTGGGACCGGATATTGGTTGGGATCGCCCTACACAACAGCTTCCACCTCAACACCGGATTTCAAACATCCCTCCTCCACCAGGACTTGGAGCCAACGGACCAAACCGTGCTATGCCAATGCCGCAACAAATGTTCCCTCCAGGTTTCCCAATGGGCAACTTCCCCCCACCTGAAGGTATGCCTGGTCCACCACGCATGGGACCAGGAGGCTTTTTCGGTGCTCCGCCTCAAGCACCACCTGGTTTCCTACCTCCGGGAATGAATGGCTTTCCTGGTCCAGAGGGAATGGCATTCGGTGGACCATTTGACGGAAGAGGACCTCCTCCACAAGGCAACTTCCGAAGACAGTAGATAAATCTACGGTACACACTTTTCATACATTATGGGATTCCAAACCTCCTTTATATTGGAAGGAGGAATGGAAATATGCGACTGCAGATGATGACTGATTGGAGGTTTGTTATGGAGAGGGTGAAAGAAAGCGGAGTGTGGAGGTGGAGGTGGAAAGAAAGATGACAGTCAGCTCTTGTAACTATATTTTGTTCTTGCTAAGAACTAGGTAGAGAGGATTGATGATTTGTGAAGGGAGGAGAGAAGAGAAGAGAGGTTGTTTTTTTGGGTCATTAAGTCTGCCTACTCTGCCTAGATAGTACGTAAGCTGGCCCCCCTTCCCTTTTGGGGGGGTCCAGTTATATCAATGAGAACTGTATTACTGTCATTAACCCTTCACTCTCTTTTTTTTCTTAGTGAATACCAGCTGTAGCATGTATTTTGGATTTTGGTTGGACTTTACTTGTATATGTTATTATTTGCTAAACAAGAGCTACCTTGGTATGTGTTAGTATTCACTAAACACATGTTACACAAAAGCAAGGGTCTTTGCACCTGGGGTGAAAGGCTACCCCGCATTTCGCTTAGAGGCATAGAGCAATGATAGCTGACTTGCCAAACTACTGGTAGCGCTAGCGTGTTTTTGGGGATTCTTGTTTGGAAATGATGGATTCTGGAATGTTATTCACTTAACCTAGTCTTAGGTGAACCAATTCACCATCTCACAATTTTGTTGCTTAAAGTAACTAGATAATAACCTTGGACTTCAAAGCTTTACAATACCCCTAATGACCAATCTCAGTATAATAGTAACTCGTACCTCATGTTTCCAGTGGGAGATGGTTTTTCAAGGCACGAGTAAAGAAACCTTGCGATACGAGAGCAGCTAGATTGCCTGATGACTATAGCCTACAATATCTAACATGAATAAATAACAAATCAGATCCCATTAAAATATATTTAGAGGTTTGAAGGCCAGGTGAAACAATAGAGATAATACAGGTACAGTAGAAAAAGCACAGCTTTATCATCTTCATGAATGTATTTCTCCTTCTGCGTGCTATCCACTCCCAACCCCCAATAAATTAATAGAGGCTTACATCCTTTGTCATAGAATATAAGCACACAACTCAACTCCACACAAACCCAACCAGACAACGTATACACTATACCAACATCAATCAATGCCAATAAACGAACCAACCCAAGCAGTCAAGCGTAAGTCCTCGTCACCAATTCCTTCCTCAAATCAGAAATTCGATTTCGGCTCCGTTTGTAGACCTGCTTCCCGACCACCTGCAGCACCCCCCTCACCCCCACATGCTTCTTGATTCTGTATACACATCGCTATGCGTTCAACGCCTTTCTATGCTCACGATTTCCACCCAGCCGCTTAAATAGAGATGCCGCCCATAAATACACATCCTTCGGATCCAACAATCGAACGCCATGTGACCATTTCGTTTCTTCGATGATTTCCAGAGATCCACACCTCAAGACTTGTCCTTTCGTTTCCCAAAGAACCCTCGTTTCTTCTTCTCTTTCTCTTCTCCGTCATGTTTACTCTTCTTGTCTGGCTTATGACCGCTCGTACCATTCTGAGGTCCAAGTTGCATGGGTTGTCGCGCAGGACTTGGACTTGGGTTCATGCTCATAGCAGCCATACCAGCAGTCGGAGGCTGCATAGGAAGCGCTTTACCTGGCATGGGCATTTGACCACCCGGTCTTCCTGCTTGAAGAGCACTGGGTCTTTGCTGCATTGGCATGGCCTGTTGAACTGGCTGTACAGGACGAGGAGGAGGAGGGTCATTTTTCTTGAAAAGGTAATCTGGAGCTCGAGGTGTTGGTCCATCCATGGGAAGGCGTAATTCACGTCTATGGACATCTAGGTCCTGCATTTGTCGTATGAATAGGTCAGGCGTTTGCATGTGACTAGTGAGTAATATGACATCTCTTCCTCGGGTACTGGCAACTTCATAGCAAGATCTGGCTTCGGAATAAGTTGCTCCTCCAGCCATGAAAACAAATACCCTTTGTCTATTGTCTACTGTGGACATGCGATTCCTGGCCCATGTGGGTTTTGCGCTTCGCAAAGATGTCTGGGATTGTACAGCAAGTTCCGCAGAGTTGTCAGTTGGTGGCCTGAGGTATGGAAATAGTGACTGATCCAGCGTCCCTTTTGCAAGCTCCTCGAGCATCAATTTGACGTTAGGCTCAAATCGAGAAAGTGCGAATTCTTCGTCCTGGGCGGTAGGAGCGGCCTTCTTTGCAAGAATCGGCGGTGCATTAATTTGCTTGTCCTTCACGTCCGCCTTGAGTGTGCGACCTCCGAGTAAGTCCAAATTCGTCACTACGTTCGCGTCGGCCGTGTTATATGGGAGTCCAGAATGGAAGAGAAGTCTTTCAATATCCTCTTGTATCACTCCTTCACGAAACAAACAATACATCATGATCAATCGTAAACGGTCTGATGGGCCAAGACCTGGGTCGTCCAGCATTCTTATTACCTGATCAGCCATATTTTTGGGCTTTCGAAAATCCTCGTCAAGACCAGTAGCCAGTGTTTGCTCGATTAACGCTAGATCTGGCAACTTGTGTTTTTCGAATATGTTCATGCATTCCTGCGCCATGCTTAAATGCAAAGAGTATGCTTCTTTGAGTTCCTGAAATTGCGGCAATCCTGCCAACATATCCTTGATGGCATTCAAACTCGTCGCGTCTCCTTCTGCATTCGTGAAATGTGGATTCTCATCGATGAACTTTTGGAAATCGCCCATTAATTTCTCAATCGTGTCCTTCATGTGCCGATGTCGGTTCTCTACCCAGATCTTGTCCTTTTCCCCAATTTCCATATCCTTTTCTTCCTGGGCTCCAGTGCCTTCGTTTACCACTGTAGTGTATAGAACCTTTTCCCCGTCCTTTATGGGTAACAGGTCGTGAGCCATAGCCTGATATGTAAATTCGTGTAAAAGAGGAGACATCAAGTCGAAGGATCGATCGGTAATCAAGAGCACTCCCTCTGGCCTGGAGCTTGGAGGTGGGAAATCGGCGTTGTATCTCATATATAAGTCTAGTTCATCCTGAACTACCTGAGCCAGGTAGCTGCTGAGAACTCTTGGGCCATATTGATCCTGATCTGTCGCATTTCGGGGTATGAAAGGTCGGGGTTGATAGTATCGCACTTTTGGGTTCTCTCCTAGTGAGACAACACAGTCTACTATCTAGAATGGGTCAGTCTGCGCAAAAGTATTATTTGAAGTACATCAGTCTGACCTGTTTGGCAAGGTCCAACACGTGTGCTTGCACAAGTTCGCTACAGGTCGGATTGTATAGCATTTGAAAGCTGTAAGGATCCCGGAAGGTTACCAGATTCGACTCTCGGGGGAAATAGTTCACATTTAAAGTATAGAATCCTCCCATCTGTGATTGTGCCATGTCTGAACGGTCGATTCGGTCGCGTATTCTGGGCTCTAGAAAAGAGGTCCATACGAGGAAGGATCTTTTGTATCTGTGGCGCTCAAAGTCTGCCATCAGACAATCGACGATATGTGGTTTGGGCGAGATGAGATATATGGCGTCCATGTCGGGGCTCATCTGCCGTCGGTCCTCAATCTTCTCGATATCTTGTGCAGTTTAGCATTCGCTCGGCATTCTTTCCAGTAGCACGTACTCGCAATGTTCTCGTTGAGAATATCATCTTCCTTAACCACATTGTCTAATAACTTCTTGGAGAACTCATCGATGACCAGCACCTTCCACTACAGGCGGTCAGCAGAGCTAATAGGGGGGTTTTGGAGCAGGAACCGTACGTCGCCGCGGGTAATCGATTTGATGGTACTGAGAATTACTGGCAGACGCGTCAGTTGCTTGCACCTGCAAACGGTGAGTTGTTGTCCTTACTTTCACGCTGTTCGCGGATCATCGAGATGCCCATCTTGAAGATTCAGAGGCAGAGAATCCGCCTCGATCAACCGTCGCAGCTGCAGTCGCTCTATAGTACTGGTCGAGAATCGAAAGTGAAGCTCGTGAAGCATGAAGCTCGGGAATGCGATTGTGTATGTCTCGAGGCAAAGCGTCGTGTCAAGTAGCTCGTGCTCGTGCCCGTGTACTGTAATGTGTGGATTATGCTGCTTAGCGGGGTGTTCAGTTACGGCCAGAAACATTCCCGTTTCGGAGCCGCCTGAAACAACCTTGGATGTGGCGGTGCAGGTACCTCGAATTGTGGCGTTAAGGTTACTCAGCTCCCCCTTTTTCAACAAGCGAGTTGTATTCACCTTGAATCCGACTTTTTGCACTTGGATTTTGGACTTTGACATAGTCAAAAAGTTCTAAAGTGATTTTGTTTGCTCCTACAGTTTAGCACATTATCTGAAGATAACGCAAACTAATTAAAATAAAAATAAAGATGTCTTAAAGAAGGGTGATTTGGTTAAAAAGAAGTCTCGTTTCAGTATCGAAATTTGGAGGCAATACAGATATCAATTATATATTAGATCTCCAGTGAAATGAGTGACCTCAACTTAGAGGAGATATACAACACCGCTCAAACGAGCGGCTCGTTAAACTTCGCCAAATTTTAGACAGTTCAAACGCTAATATAGCATTACAATGAAATAACGACCTTGCCCAGGGTGCTCCAATCCTTCACTCTATTTTGAAGACAATCAGTTCAGGAGTAGAGAAATTACTGGCCAGGCGCACAAGATGCGCCACATAATTATCCCCTATACTACGACCATGATCGAATATTATCGTCAGGCACACACCCCAACGTATTGAAACTTGAGAAATCGTTTGTGCTGCGCCGTCTCCTAATTTTTGGGGGTTACACTGTACCTGGAGGATTGTTGTGAGTGAACCATGGCGTTGCATGCAACATCAGCCAGCCAATCAACGACACTCACGCGAGGACTGAGGTAAAGTAATTGTTGGTGTTTGGTATCAAACTCGAAGCTCTAAGATGTTCAGTTCTGCTGCAGATGCGGGAAGATCTATTTGTGGAGGGGAAGTCTCTCATATGAACCGAAAACTTCTTCTTCTGTTCATTTTTGACAACAAAAGTTGTAATGTCACTCACAATATTTCCACCAGAAACGACCTCGGGAACACCAACTTCATGGCTTCCACTTACTACACCCTGAACGGTCCCCCAATCTTACTCTTATGCTGGTCTATCTCCCGATGAGCTCATGTTTTCATCCCCATTAATGTTTTCCGACAGAACTTTAATTAGCGAAATGCTACCTGGTACGCTTGGTATCGGAATTACTTGTCTCCCTGACCAAGTTTTCAGTTGGTGGAATACTGCTAGTTCAACTTCATTGCGATATTCAATTGGCCCTCTGCGATGCCCCGGAGGCTACACTACTGTGACGACTTTTACTATCACGTCTGGCATCATACAGGTAGCTTGTTGTCCAATGTGAGTCCTTGATTCCGATAGAGCACATCATGATTGGCGAATTCTGAATTATACAGTGACTACGCTCTTATCGCTGTTTCTTCAGCCGGGGTTTCCGGACAGTGCATATCAAGCATCACAAGAGGTCAAATAGTAACCTTCGTGGGGCCTTTTGCGAATATATCAAGCCAGTCTCTAAGTATGACTTCCCATATTCTTTTCCCACGAGTGACTTCTTTGGATTCTTTGGAGCCCCAAGAAACTGTCAGGTTCAGACCAAACTAAATTTCTTAGCTGCCGTTCTTGTGCCTCTGCCAGATCGATGCGGCTCCCTTCGGCAATCGATTTGCCTTCAATACCCCCACCATCAACGTCAGAGAGGCCGGGGAATTCAATATCCTTAGTTACGTCCTTAGTTACTCGTTCCATGAGTATTGAAAGACCCTACGTGGTAACACCTTTGCCCATCAACGGCCGTACTTTCGTCGATATCCCTTCTTCACCTGCTTCTCTCAGCAACCCTACCACATCAGCAACTGCCAGACAGACCCGCCTTACCACCGCTCGAGCATTTGCTCCTTCAACTCTTCCCAACAAGGCCCTTATTGGTGCAATCGTCAGCATCGTCATCATTTTCATGTTCTTTATATGAGGCGCTTGGATATACCAACGACGACGAAACAGACAAGCATCATCGAAAGAAGCAACGGACGAGCTCCCACGAGCACTGGGCTACAGGAACGAGTTACCAGGGGAAGATCAAAGAGTGGAAATTGACGGGAGATTGAAAGCTGGTGAGTTTTACGATGAGAAAGTTGTTGCACATGAACTATGTGGGGTTGGAACAGCAGTCGAACTTCCGGCAGATGGGAAACGGTCGGAAAAGGGGGATGCAAGCGAGGAAAGGAAATAAGCTTCTTACAGTATAGGGAAGCAGCCAAAGTTTGAGTGTGTTACACTTGGGTAGTTCTTGTTTATTTATATGAGCCTTCTCAATCCGCTTTTCAATT
The DNA here is from genome assembly GCA_900536425.1 of Hymenoscyphus linearis. NCBI lineage: Eukaryota > Fungi > Ascomycota > Leotiomycetes > Helotiales > Helotiaceae > Hymenoscyphus > Hymenoscyphus linearis. The sequence goes on from UNPR01000049.1 coordinate 48,672, forward strand.
AAGAAGGCTGTCACCGTTTGAAACCTCGCTGCAATTTGTGCCTTAATGTGACGTTTTGGAAATCCATAATTCTACTGAGTGATACTACGTAATTGCTTGTCGAAACTCACGGGAACCTGAATTACACTGAGATAATGACTGGCTCAAGGACTGTAAAAGTTCGGAAAGATCAACGACATCAATAATCACCTCTTGCTGCATGAAAGTGATAGACGCGCCTTACTCGCAAAGGACAATTAACGATTAGTATAACCAAGCACGGAATCTAGATGTCTTTAATATGACATAACTTCTTGGCCTTTTCATTGGGAACATCGTGAAGATGTTCCTGATACATTATATTTCCTCGCATCCAAGAAGAACCTGTGAACCTTTGAGCTATACTAGTAGGTAAGAGAAGTGGACATTACTATGAATACCTCCCAACTTTAAGATACTATTATCCGAAATCTTTATACAGGAAAATCTGTTCTGCGAATTCTTTGGAATAATTAAGAATTCTCACTTTTATTAACCTAGGTAAATTAGGACAATTGAGTTTCATGGCCAGACTTTTAGTACATTAATGTTTCGTATGTGTGTGTAGAGCGAGTTTCTGACCATTATACCTTGGATTTGATTCGTCTCAAAGAACTTTTGGGCCATCATCTCAAAGCTTCATGTTAATGAACTACTTCCAATATCTGGGAAAGGTCCTAATTTGTTATACGTCCAGAAAACCCACCATGCTGATCAAACCATTAGTTTATACACATTTTCTTGGAAAACGTTGTTTTGACTCAAGCGTACACATAGTAAATACCATATCTATCTCAGGGCTATATCTATCTCAGGGCTACCTGCAAGGGGACGGGCTAGAATAGTATCACGTGACAAGCCTCGTCGTCATGTCCACGGGTTTAGCGAACACCATGGATCACGTTTTTTTTCCTCGTTGTTTTTTTGGTAGATTCCACTATACATAGCCTCAACCTGGGCTATTTTAGATACTTTGATATGATAAAGCATAGTATTATTACGAGTTGAAGCTTTGTAAGTTATAGCATTTAGGACATTATGTGACCTTTCAAGAACTCCCGCCCGCGAGGTCTATATTCGCTTCACATGAATAGAAATGCATAACCTCTACAAGCAAGGGTCGTTAAATGCATAAGATCCTAACATAGAGCTGAAACATCTACGGCACGATACCGAAAGTTACTTGCCAGTGTCGTTAATTGCTACTGAGGCTTTTTTGTCCTTTTGTGCTTCAAATTTCTGATTCGGCTTCAATTACCCACGGTCTTATAGATCATTGAGGCGTGCAAAAGAATTTTCAAGCTCTTACTACTAGATCCAATAGATCTATAAATTAGGATTTCCTTCGAGACAAGCTTACAATTCAAGGTTCCGTAAATGGAATACCTTTCACTAAAACTTTGCAGCTAAATGCCCATCAAAACACATCAAATCGCAGCAGAATTTATTCACTAAAGGGTCCAATTGAGATTCAAAGGTCACCAGCATCAGAAAATGAATGGAGTAGTCAAATAGGCGCAGAATTGTATCAGGAAGTGAAGGTTTTATGATTTCTATATATGGCAATCTACCTAATCGAACAATATGATTCTTGAATTCCGTCTCAAAGAAAAAAGAAAACATTGTACGATCATGCAACTGGTTGAACCTGGGCGTCCTCCTCATCGTCAGAGTCAACGTCGGACTCAGCGTCCTCGGCTTCCTCAGCAGCATCCTCGGCCTCAGACTCGGCCTCAGACTGAGCCTCCTCAATGTTGGTGTCCATGTCTGGCTCTTGTCCAGTGATCTTTCCAAAGTCACGACGAGTCAAACCATTGGCTGGCTTGGTCACTTCGGAGTCGCTGTCGGATTCCTCATCAGATGCAAGGGATTCCGCATCAGATGCAGCATCCTCGGCCTCAGACTCGGCCTCAGACTCGGCTTCCTCGATGTTGGTGTCCATTTCTGGCTCCTGACCAGTAATCTTTCCAAAGTCACGACGAGCAACTGGGGCAGCAGGGGCAGCAGGAGCAGCTGGGACAGGAGCAGCTGGAGCTGGTGGGTAGTATGCTGGTGGAGGAGGTGGGTAGTATGGAGCTGGAGCTGGAGCAGGTGGGTAGTATGGAGCAGCAGCTGGGGCAGCTGGGTAAGCAGAGGCAGCGTATGGGTCGTAAGCAGCGGCAGCGTATGGGTCAACTGCAGGAGCTGGACGGTCCTCAGGGTCGGAGTCAGAGGCGGAGGAGTCAGATTTAGGTTTCTCTTCCTCCTGTCTTGCGTTAAGGCTACGACGAGCTACGCGGTTTGAGGCCCACTTGTAGTGGCGGGCTCTAAGAGATCGACGAGCAACGGCTCGGGTTGGCTCATCAGCGTCGGACTCAGAGTCGGATGAGTCGGAGGCGGATGAATCAGCAGCCTTCTGCTCTTCTGCTTCAGCATCAGCCTGAGCTTGAGCTGGGTCGATGTTTGCGTCGACCTCTGGTGCGGTACGACGAGCAACACGACGGGCGGTGTTCCACTTGTAGCTTCGTGCCTTCAAAGCTCGGCGAGCAAACTTGTGGACTGGGCCCACATAGTCGGAATCAGACTCTGAAGAAGTATCAGACTCAGATGAAGGCTCAGTGTCGGAGATACGCTCATACTGCTCCACGTCTGCTGGAGGAGGACCTTGAGAAGGGTCGACGGTTTTGTTATCCTCTCCTTCTGGTAGAGGTGCGTCGACATTCTTGTTGTCCTCTTCTTCAGGCTTAGCTGGCTCGATGTTGGTCTTGTCATCTCCTGCAGGCTTAGCTGGCTCGACAACCTCTGGTACCTGTCTGGCGTTAAGAGAGCGACGGCTTGGTCTTTTGATGCTATCGGGGTTGAATGGTCTGAAAGTTCCACCGGAGTTGGTGGTGGTTCCAGTGTTGTAAGGGTTGCGAGCTTCGATAGCTCCAGTGTCACGACGACGAGCTGCCTGAGTAGGAGCGGCAGTCACAGCCAAAGCGGAAGTGAGGACGAGGAGAGTGGTTGGGAAGTTAAGGAGCTGCATGGTGACGTCTGATATAAAAAACAAAAAAAAGAATGAGTGTGAAAAGAAGGTATAATTTGACGAGTAGTTAGAAAGAGTGTTGTTGAATGATTGTGGTTGAAGCGAAAAAAGAAACAACTGTAAATTAAAACAAGAATGAGATGGAGAAGAAAAAATTACACTGGACTATCTGGAAGTTATATATACATTCTGCACTCGGAATACCCGGGCGCCTTCCTCACTCGATAACTTCTAATTTCTCCACTATTAGTTAAGACTTTTGAGTTCAGTGCAACAAGTCGCGGGACGTTGTTTGACCCATATATACCCACTTTCCAAGATTTCGAGCCTGAACCCACCTCCACTTTTTAAGTGCACGAACCTATTAAGTGCCGCAGAGAGCCATTTTTATAGTTATTTCCCTACAGCAGGGTTTCATGCGATGATACAGGTTGGATTGTTAGATCTTCGGAGGAAGATGATCATTTTTCTTGACCTTTTTCGTAGAGCACTCTGAGGCTGAGTGACACCGTGGCTGAGTTACTACGTACCCTATGTTTAAATTTCTTCTGACAATCGTAAAGACATGAGCGATCTCCGCGCACCTTATAGGACACCAATATGAGATGGTTGGTGGAGCTTTTGTCCCCTTCATACGCTCTTGAGTATGTGTGACGGTATATCCGTTCGCAATTTAATCAACCCTTTTGTAGAGACCCGCAACTGATAAGGTTAACAACAAGCATTTTTCGTTAAAAGGGTATTTCTGGAACAACACCAAAAATACATTTACGGCTTGGCAGTCTTGGTCCATCCAAAAAGATACAGAATGGTACTAGCAAAAGTCAACAACAATGTTAGAATGCCGTTAAGCGGACGAATGAGACATGGGTTTACTCCAAAACATTGGGGTATCTACCCTGTCAAAGTGCTAATCGAGAGCTGAGACGCGATACCATTTTGAAAATCCGTCTTCTCTTCAAATTCCCCTGTTTTATAAGGGGGTGCCAAGGGAAAACTTCAAGACAAGCACTCCGTAGTTGTAGCGACCTTGATGATGAGCATTGGCGGTGGTACAAAAACACCTGCAATATTGAAGAATAGCAACGTGTCAAGGTCACATGACAAGTGTGAAAGTAAAAGTCCATAAATTTGGCTAGTGATACTCTGTATGATCGCAGACGTAGAAATCGAGCCCTATGAAATAAGGTTCCGGTAATTCGCGTATCGCCAAATTCCAAGTGTTTTCAATGGGAAAAATAAGTTCAGCATCCCCTAAGAATAAGAGCCGTTTACATATTCAAAAGTAGTTACAAGTGGTCGACAACATAGATTCAAGTAAGGAATGGATAGAAAATAGATTATTATGATAAGCTCCCATAAAGCGTTTTGTTCTAGATTAATAGTTATTACTTGAATACTTACTGTTTCTTCTAGTGGACAATAAAGGTGGCAGAGAATCATTTTCTATTTGCCTATCTTTATTTCTTCATCACTATAATCGCTTATAAGGCTCAAAGCGACCAAGCGGAAAACCTATAATACTTAAAGTAAGTGCTATAAGTATTTCAAGGTCTGAATGATCTGAAACAACTATTGAAACAAATTAGGCTACATAGAGAGAGAAAAGACTCTCTGCTACCTTGCTTATCTACAGGGACTCTTTACAAAGTAAGACCACGGGGAATAGAGAGGAACTTACCCATCTTCACTTTGGAGGAGGGTAAATCAGCTTTCTCTCATGGGAGTGGGTGGTGGGTGGACAAGTAAGGTAGTACTGGCAAGCACAACACTTCCGTCTCCGCTACTTCTAGAAGTCCTTACAACTTCGGCCGTAAAGAAGGTCGACAGCTGCAGTTCGACACCTGGGATAAGAATATACTTTCGGCCAATTTTCATCCAAACCATCGAATCATAGACTTAGATCTGGGCGCTATGGACTCTTATCAAATATGACCTACGTCACAGTGTGCAGCCCTACCCAACTGCCCACTCTCTTTATTCTCCATGTCCCCATTTCCACGTGAATATGCGAGCTAAAGTTTTAATGCGCATGTCAGAAAAAATAAACTCGCCGAAATTTTGAGCTCAGATCATCGATAACAAAGCAGATTTGGAGAGGACTCCATACAGACGTCACGTATTTGTAAAACATCCCCCCCTGGGTAGGATTGCTCGCTGATTGCTAAAGTTTAAGAACCCCTGATCCACGTTGGGAAGATGGGGCTTCCGAGGGTCATACAAACCTTAAGCGAGCCAATGGTTTCACGGGCAGAGAATTCTTTCCTATTGGCGTAACCCAACCTCATATTTCTTCCCATCAACTTATTTTGGTCAACTAGAGCAACGAAAGCAAACAACCGTAGATTGTGGCACTAATAGCAATTATGCTAAATATTTTCTTTACAAAGATTAAACGATTTGAACCACGGTAATTAGCTCACACTTATAAGATAAGGCAATAATCTCCGTTACTCTTCTTGTCTTGTCCAATAGAAGACAAGGAGCTTTTTCAGAAAGAAATATTTTTTTTCTTCCCTTTTTTCTTCCAGATATTAGGTTTGAAGAAAACTTCTCTGCGCGGAGAAATTATTGAAATAATGAAACCTGTCTATTCAATTAGCCCTCCCATGAATCCCATTCCCTCAAGAGTCAAATGACGTAATATTGGATTGACTCACTCCCTTGATATAGAGTCGTTCGCAGGGTACAATTGTCTTACTTGTAAATTTACCTTGTAATTTTGCAAAGCCCTAAGCCTAGCACGCGATTATAGCCTTCGGGAGCTCTTGGCTCTTATCTGACTTTTATTTAGGACCCACCGCGCAAAAATAGTGTTATCATACCGCTATCTACATTCTCTGTTTCGATAGTAAGCTTTGTACTCCACCAATTGAAATTCTACAGCGGTTTTCAACGTCGACATTCCTACTCTATATACGCAATACTCGTTTTGTTGTTCAACAATCGCATTTTCAGGACAAGAACAAACTAATCAACTACTTAATTAGACTTGGGTAGTACTAAAGTAGAGCCGAGTACTAGATATCGTTACTTAAATACTACTTGAGTACTGCTCAAGTCACTTAATTACCTGTCAAGTAGAGTAGAGTAACTATTTTGACTACTTGAGTTGAGTCAAGTAGGTGCCACTACTCTATTTAGTTAATTGAATATCTCACGCTGCGCATTTCACTTCAAACATCAATATACTTAATTCCCCTTTGAAACCCCAAAAATCACCAATCTAGATACCCAGAGTCGCTCGCGACTTGAGAAGTTTCTCGTAGCTCGTACCTCAGTTCTCTCCTGTGACTCCTAAGCTAAGATCGTACAGTTACCCTAAAACATACTAACTACAGCTACAAGCCTACAAAAATCCAGCATACTGAAACTGTTGCGATATTCACTCGTTTGTACGCTTTGCTATTTCCCACTTGTTTAGATTGCACTGGTTTACGCTTCCATGGCAAGCTAATTGATGTTCCTTGTTGTTTGTACTTGCTATTTGCCTTGTTTGTAGTTTGTACTCTAGTATGTAGGGGGAAAGCGAGGGGGGTGATCATGTGACCTACGGGTATAAGTAGGAGCTGTAGCCACACTCATTTAGCTCCTCATACGTATGCGAGGCAGTAATTTAGTTGTACTGTACCTATATCTTGACGACAATAGTCAACCAACAGAAACCCTAATATCGTTAATTTCCAGAAACATCATACACATCCTCAGACCTGGGCAAGATATTAACGATATAATATCGAGGGGTCGGCCATCGATAATCGTATCGGAAATGATTTGACGAGAATATATCGTATTCTTAGCAATAAACGATATAACACTGATAATCGTAGTAAATCCGGACCCGGACTAACAAGTGTCCTTAATTCTATGACCTATTACTCTTTTATTATAAAAATATTGGTCACGTTTTTATTATACAGAACCTCTTTAATTTAAGATCATGGTTCGGCACTTGAAATTCCATTTTATTCTAGGCCCCCCTTGTGAAATATTCTATACCATTTTAAAGAGGTCTTAGAATATTCTAAAATTCCAGCTTGGAATTTGGAATTCTATTTAGAATTTGTTATATGACCTGTTAAATAGTTGTTCCGGTCCGCTAGACTAACAGGAAGCCTACGTTTGACCTTAGCACCGCATCGATATTTTCTAATTGTTGGTTTGACTACAGGTCAATGGGACAAATACAATAATAATCTCTGTGGTTATATCATATTCGTCTTGTCTATCTAAGTGCTGGCTAGTGGTCCTTAATATATCCAGAAGCCACGTCACGTGGCTTCCCTCGGCTGCACTTGTAAGCACGCATACATATCGTAATACGTTAGAATATTACGATACGTCAGCTGTATTACAACGTGTCAGCTAATCTATACAGCATAAGGCATGTGGTAGTACGTGTCAGCTCATATATGCGGTATGCGTTTCAGCGAGGCATGTAGCCTGTAGCTAGAAATAAGGGGCTATTGCGAGTAGCCAGCCTACGTAGGCATGTAGCCAGCGCTACGTGATAAGGTCTCTTCCGACACTAATCCTATACTATTAATACTATAACAATTGTTGGTTTTACTATTAAAGTTAAGATACAAGGTATAATAATCTGGTATTGTATTCTTATTTTGTATGTAGAGAACTAAGTAGAGTGTAGGCTACGGGTTCTTTAGGCTCTGTTCACTTAGAATATTAGACCTCAATATACTAAGTAAACTACACCTATTTTAGACGGTATTTTGTCTTAATATTGTATAGGTCTAATCTACTTAATCTATATAATATTACACGACAATATCGTCTAAAATAGGTATAGTATTACTCTTATACTAAGTTCGCACTTGTCGAGGGTATAGATTAATCTACTAATTGTAGTATAGGATACCCACTACCATATTAGATGTAATAGTAGTAAAGAATATCGTAAATATTAAGTAGCTTCTAAAGAGTTAACTCGAATTTATTTTATATTTTTACGATATTCTTTACTACTATTACATCTAATATGGTAGTGGGTATCCTATACTACAATTAGTAGATTAATCTATACCCTCGACAAGTGCGAACTTAGTATAAGAGTAATACTATACCTATTTTAGACGATATTGTCGTGTAATATTATATAGATTAAGTAGATTAGACCTATACAATATTAAGACAAAATACCGTCTAAAATAGGTGTAGTTTACTTAGTATATTGAGGTCTAACATTCTAAGTGAACAGCGCCTAAAGCGTCATTGAGCCTTGATATCAAGTGGATCAAATAAGTGATCGACACGATATTGAGCCACTATATCGTAGTTTTGTTCACTCAGAGTAGAGTCTAATTTAAAGGCGCCGTTACACGCTCGTAATCAGGAATAGTGCTGCTTATTCACGACCCACACACACCTCAAATCAGCCTTAATCAGGACGATATCGAGCTCTAACATTCTAAGTGAACAGAGCCTTATATACCCGTAGGTTACATCCACCTGATTACCCCCTACAAGTAAGCACAAACGAGTGAATGTGGCTATTTTGCGGGAGATGACGATATTACTTCGATATAATTAGAGCTCTCTTATTCGTCAATCTATATATATATTCCAATTGGAATTCTAAATTCTAAAGCCTGACACCTTAGAATATTCTATTCTAAATTAAGGTGACTTTGGAATATTCTACCTTAGAATAGAATCTTGGAATCTTTGGAATCATATTCCAAGTGCCGAACCATGTTTAAGATACTTAGAGCGACTATATCTAGAAAAACCAGTTACTATTATATACGATACCGTCTTTTTATTTCTATAATAGTTGTATTTATTTTATATATTCCTAAATCTTACTACCTGTTTAGTTCTCTAATGTCGCATAGAGATTTAGGTACAGATTCTGTTGCAAAAAGCATGTTGCAAAGTGTTTGATTTGATTTGATTTGATTGTACTTTTACGCCGAGCGGAGAGCTAAGCGAGGCTTAAGCTTCATGAGACCTCCCGAGGGGTATAGGGGCGTGCTAAGCTAGGGAGTTATATACAAAAAGTGCAAGTCCAATTGTATAACCTGAGAAAGCATTTCGTGCGTGCGCGTGACTAGTGGGCCGTCTGACCGTGGACCTTCCCCTCCAGTTGGGATGGATATAAGTTATTTTAGTGTAGGATTTCCCAGGTTTGTTTGAGCCCGAAGGCATACATGATGTGGCCAGATGACATTGTTCGTTGCCACGCAAGGTGGTGTGAGTTCGTTGCCAGTACAGGCAAGTTGTTGCAAAGTGTGAGGCCGCGGAAGACTTGAATTCTTCTAAGCTACGAAAGTACCTAGTACATATACTAGCCCTAAAGAATGCACTAGTTCCAAACAGGCAAGCCCTTTTGTGTGACTCACTCGGTGTGCAGTCATGCGACAGACATATTCATACAGGGAATGATTTCTGGCAACAGATTCCGGTACTACTTAGACATCGTTACATTTTGACGATAACAATCGTATCGGAAAATGACTTTGTCGTCGATGTATTGCGATAAATATCACATCGACGCCTAGGTCTTATTCTAGCTCAAGAATTCGATATAAAATCTATTTTTAAGAAACATCAGACGACACATAGTAGAATAATCCATCACCAATCTCCAATCTATCACTCTAAACATCCTATCAATACATCAATACTAATATCCACCCCCCACCCCCACCCCCCTACCCAACCAGCCTGATTAATCAGCCCTCTAAAACCACAATTTTACCCGGTATAGCCGTTTCCTTTCTATATGTAGTGGCATATATCCATCCATCCATCCATGCATCAACCCATCTATCCCTATCCATCATCTATCTCCCAACAATAAATCCACTCACTCACCACTCACCCACCAATACCATCCCATCCTATCTATACCAACCCATATTTCCCATCTACCTACCCCCGCCCCCCCTCTCCTCGATAAAAACACGAAATACACACGAACTACATACACACACATACACACAATCTCAACCCCCCAATTCCCACCCCCCAAAAAAGAAAAACAGAAAAGCAAGGCATGTTATACGAGATTCAAGAAAGCAGCCTACTTCTACCATCGTACGAAGGGGAAGAGGAAGTGGAAGTGCAAGTGGGAATGGAACTGGCGATGGAAATTGAAGACGAAGAGGAAGTGGAAGAGGATGACCCTGAGGACGAGGATTATAAACCGGAAGAGGAAGACGATGAGGACGAGGACATGAACATGGACGAGGACGACGACGAGGACGAGGAAGAGGAAGAGGAAGAGAAAGAGGAAGAGAAAGAGAAAGAAGAAGAGAAAGAGAAAGAGGAAGAGGAAGAGGAAGAGGAAGAGGAAGAGGACTTGGACCTGGACGGGGAATATGAACTGGATGACGAAGAGTAAGAGTAAGTGAAAATTAAAGTGGAACCGAAAAGTGACTAACTCGTTTAATTTTTAATCGACTTCTGCGATGGAGGATAAGTGGTAGAACAGTATGAACAACACAACAAGGACAGATTCTATTATGTACGTTGAAGTTTTAAGTTCTCTTTTTCTTTAGAACTACACTACCCATCCAGATTACGTATATATTATCAATCTACCTTCCATTCCACATTTGACTCTCTGCATTCATTATGGAAATAAATAACTATCACAAAATCACAAGAACCAGCTAATAGTCAGTGCGTCTTCCCTCGCGGCTATCGCTTGAGGTCAGTGGAAGCAAGTGAACCGGGCTACGACTTATTCTAGGTACTATATCCCTTCCAGAGTATATGTGCCTAGCTCCGGACGTACACGTAGGTGGATACGATAACTAGGTCTTTTTGAGGCTCAAATGCTTGGAATGTAGGTTTATATAGGTCTAGGAACCTCACACTATAACACGTAAAAACGCGCTATACTTTATAACGTAATAAATAGTATAGTAACGCGTATAAATATAGAGAGAAATCCCTAAATATTCTATAGAAATCATTACTTCATTCTTCCATTATAAAATCGTCCTTATCTTACTATATTCTTACTATACTCTACTTAAGTATACTACTAGACTCGCCATTAAGTTTAGAAGGTAGTCCTACCTTTAGAACCCCGCCTTAATTCAGTAGGATCGATATTCCCTCGTCCCCTCCTATATTACTAGCGCCGTAGAAAGACGTACTAACTATTACACCCCAAAACTCACTCACTGACTTGTCTACTATCGCGTTCATTTTCGACAACCTGCACTTTAGCAATACCAGACTTTGGATTTGAGACCAAAACAATAGTATATATATATAGGATTACTCTATATATTAATAGTACGTCTATAATACAGTATATGTAAGGTAACGCCTTATAATTAAAGCGCTTAAAAACCTAGTTAGTAATAATAAAAGGCTATAGTTCAACGATATAAAGGAAACCCTCGTTCGCGGTATATTATATTCTATAGCGCTCTTAGAAGCACCTTTTCGGTTTAGGTAAATGTTAAGTAGACTATCTATCGCTAACGGGCAGAAAACACGGCTCTACGTATCCTGATTAATCGACCCAATTTGTTCCGTGCCGCACCCCACCAAAAATCGGCAACACTACCACTTTTATATATAAATTTATTTATTAATTGATAATATGCGATCGTTAAGGGCTCAAGGCATTACAGAGGAATAGAATACACAATTTTAGTTGGTTTTACTATATAAAAAGTATAGTAAATAAGGGTGGTGGTGGTATAGGTCTCGGAACAAATTGGGTCGGTTAATCAGGATGGATACGTAGAGCACGGTTATTCGACCTTACTTGGTAGCCAAGAGGATATACGCCTCGAATCTAATACCTCCAAGATCGTGAACGTATCGAGCGCGAACTTGCACGTGAAAAGCAGATTCGTCAGGCTATTGTTTGTGGACAGCTTGCTGTTTCTGGTTCTGGTTCTGGTTCCCCCCCTCCCATCCCCCAAAAAAAACAGCAAAAAATATCCTAGCTCCCAATTTGAGAGCGCCCAGGATAAGAAACCAGACGAACTGAGTTTTTAATTTATTTTTAGGCTGGGTCTTATAATGTGTGATAGATTTGAATGCCTCGCACATCGGGTGGGATTCCCAAGCATTTGTCGATGTTTCCGTTGGGCCAAGACAACTGTTTCGTTGAATTGGTGACAGGAGGAACGCTACTAGGAGATGTAAATGCTTGTGGGAAGAATGGAGGGTTCTGATTGGTTGGAATTTGTTCCGAGGTTTTGGCGGGTGGGTCTTGTGGAGTATGGTACTTTTCGATTTTTAGGTTTACTATTGTTAAATAGAGTAATAGTTTTCTAAGACAAGCCATTTTTATCTCTTAGTATAGAAAAGCTTTAAAAAGGGCTTGTCTTAGAAAACTATTAAAACACCAACCACCAAAGACTAAAGACCAAAGAGAAATCTCAATATTTCATCTCATCTCCTAAGAAATCTACTGGCTATACCTATGCCATACCTATGCTTATCTAGCTTCCTCTTCTCCCTCCTTCCCCTCCTCTCCCACCAAAAGCATTCAGCAAAATAGCTACCAACAACCTTGAATTCTTGATGCAAGAGAGATATAAAAAAGGAAATACTAAAGTATGATGTCCATTCCACTCCATCCATCAATCCCATTTAATGTAATGTAATCAACCATTCAATTCCATACCTACCAATCCATGACAAAAGTAAAAAAAGTTAAAGAAAAGGAATGAAAAGAAAAGAAAGAAAATATGGAATCAAAAAACTCCAAAATACCATGTGAACCCATCTCGCAAAAATCTCATCTCTTAAATCCCCCCATACCACCACAGAGAACATCCGCTCCCAATTAGCCCCCATTCTCTCCTAAGGAACGAAAATCCTACTAAAGCTCGCCACATCCCTCCGACAACAAACACACTTATCAAAGTTATTCATCGCCAACGTCACCCGACAATCATCACAAAGACTAAGACAGCGACACGGCCACACAATCACACTCCTCGGATTCGTCTGACAAACCACACACTGCGGTCCATTCTCACCCATCCCCGAGGCGCCCTTGGCCCAGCTATTCCCAGATCCGAGACCTAGTCTGGAAGTCGAGCGAGCATTGATGATGATGTGTTCGAGGAGCTGTTCCTCTTCTGTGGGCGTGAGTTTGGTTCCTGGGGTGTGAGAGAGGTGTGCGGGACGGTTCAGGGTGGACATCAGGACCTTCGCGCGTTCGCGTTGGATGATGGCTTTGAAGCGGGAGCGGGTGACGATGTTGGGACTTGAGAGATGGGCGGCGAGGGCGGTCGCTTCGGCGCGTTGTTCGGGAGTTTGGGGATTGAGGAGTTGAGCGAGGTCGCTTGAGTCGAGGGGTGTATCTGTGAAGGGAGTGGATTCGCGGGAGAAAGATGAAAGTCCGTGGGATTGCTGGGTTGGTGTTCTACGACCATCTTCGTCGTCCGAATCCCGTTCCCATTCCCATTCATTTTCGTCTCCTGTAGTGGAGACGGAGACGACACTGGTGGTATCGTCATCGTCATCTTCGTTTTCAGTGCCTTTGAAATCTCCACTGCTGTCATCGGCTCCCCACCAGCCTCCATTGAGCCACCACTTGTAAAGTTGTGAGCCCAAGTTATCTTCTTGGGCATCATCCCAATACCCCTGATTGTGTCGAAGCCGATTTCTGACCTCAGCCTCGACATCAATATGGTCATCTTTCGGCAACGTCAACTCGCCATCCATATTGAGGAGCCAAAAGTTCAAAGAATCGGAACCTTTACGATCAGCATTCTTGTCCTTTGCAGCACCATTCTTTGGTCTCTGGGTAAGCCACACGAGGAGACGTGGGCGAGCCTGAATTCCAAGTCGGGCCATACCCCTCAAAACCAAAGAAGCCCACCAACTGAAGAGTAGTCTATTGATACCCATGAAAAACTCCAGGGCCATTATCCATCTTCCACTTCGCTCTGTGGCCCCAACACCGTCTCTCATCGTTCGATCATGGCCTTTGATACCAGTCTTTTTCTGAGCCGTCATTTCCCTCGCATAGCCACTTGTAGAATTTCGCAACATTTCGATAGGTTGATCTTTCACAGCCACCAGACCGACATTATCTGAGAAGTTTCCACCGCCCATACTTGGATCCGGATCGCGAAGTCTGAAGTTAGGACCCAGCCACTGGGCACCGACAGCCTCGATTTCAGTTAATCGATCGTCCTCCAACCAAGTCCTTTCCTTCACACTAACACCACGACTTTCATTCAGATAAACAGCCTCAGCCGCCATTGTCATTATGCTGAATCCTGTTTTCAGCAGAGCCGTATAAAAGTCCATGTGCATCGAAAGTTTTATACTGGATAGAGGGACATTTGCTTGCATATTTTCATGGGCATCTTTTATCCTGCGAAGGAAAGACCTTTCTTGAGGAACGATATCGTCGGCGTTCTGGCCAATCCGCTCTTGGGAAGGTGGAGAGAGTGCTGAGAGAAATAAAGCGATTCCGTAAATACCCATGCAGCAAATAATACCACATAGTACTGCAACGTGAGGAATGAATCCAACAATACAGACCGTTGGGAATCGCAACAAAGTCTGATTTGATAGATCATCCATTGAAAAGTTCCATAAGCCCCACGCAATAGCCGACATAAAAGCCATGCCCCAAAATCCAGTATTGAGGAGTCGCAATCTTCCTTGCATGTTGAAAATGGCAAGTACATGACTGGTAAGATGGTTCATACTTGAGAGAAAGCCAATCAGCAGCACTTCTGCGGCCGTGTTGACTCGCTGCATGATCATTTTCCGGGTAATGGCTATCTCCTGTACTTCGTTGCCTGTGGAAGAGGTGGAATTTGTCCAGGCTTTCGCCATCTTAGTTCCACCAAAAGAACCAAATCCCAACTGGTTCCCAATCGCAGCATCTGCCTCTGCAAAAGCCAAAGAATGTTCGAAAATAGTCATTCCTGTCTCGGCAGCCACTAAACGTCCTTGGACCGCACAGGAAATGGTTTCCACAACTTGGCTAACGCAAAAGGTTTGGAACAGAGGCCAAAGGCGGGATAGAGAACCCGTCAAAACAACACGGGGTCTTTCCGCAACTGATTTGGATTTGTCTTCGGGCTCCTCGTAATCCGGTGGTATCATATTCACCGCCAGACAGGAACTCTCATCCGTTTCCCCAAGCAAAAGCGTTGAGCTCAAGGTATGTAGAAAGCCTCCATTCTGGGTGAACATCAAATCCGAATGCTTAGAGGCATTCCCCCAACGAAGCATGGAGAATTCCGGAGACGTCTGGCATTTTATGGATCGAAGTAAAGTGAGCCCTTGGGTGGCTAGCATAACTATGGGAACGAATCTCACCAGCAGACGGATCTTGAATGGAAGTATTAGATTCCGTCTCGTCGACGCATATATGCCGGATCGATTCAGAATGAGAGCGATAAAAAAACAAAGTATGGCCCATTTGCTGGTGACATATCCAAAGACATTCCCCAAACTCCTCGCGCCCTCCATCGAAAACCTTGAGGCCAGGCCGATTGTTTCCTCGTCAACTTCCACCACGATCTCGGTCGCTGCTTGTGCCACTTCTCTTGCAGATGCTGAGGCGGTTGTGATTGCTTCCACTATCCCCGCTCTAGCTCCGGTGGGTTCTGGTATAATCCTCTGGCCTAATCGTGCTCCGAATATATTATCGACTGCTTCTGGGACGACGGGGAGAAGAGATCCTAGTTTCATAAACATCCGCGGACCGGCCAGCGCGAGGTCTTTGGCGGAGGGAATGTATTGCGTGGCATTGAACGCAGTCCAGTTTGCCGTCCAAGAACCAAGATCAAACCTGGCTGCGTGGTCGAATGCAGCAGCCATTTTGGTTGGGTAGGCGGCGAGGCGGCGAGGCGATCGTTCCAACTTCAGCTGCGCTGCGTCAATTGTCGGGCCGTGACAGATTGAGGATCAGAAGCTACAAAGAGGAGAATTCCATGGTAGATATTAAGAGTTTACTTTCCTGCAAACCCCACGGGAAATTGCGGCCTGTGCGCGCTTTTGTTTGTAAATGATTTATAAAGAAGTCTTGATTGACTCTTGAGTCTTGAACTGGTCGCGGGCGATGTTCCTGAATACAGTACCAAGTACCAACCACTATGTCAGTCCGTCCGAAGCATCCGTTTCCGCCGCCGGTCCGAACGAACGCGCCGGGGGTCAAGTTGTGGGGGTGCAGGTGGTAAGATCACCAGGAAGTTAGGAACTGACCTTCAGCAAGATTAGGGATTACCATTAAGCTGGAGTATGGAGTAGCAGAAATACAGGAGGTTGGTATCCACAAGAAATCTAGAAGGCTTCTCTTTATATTGAAATATTCATCTTGAATTTAAAAGCTATGTACTACCTACGCTAATGTAACGGTCCAGAGCCAAGCAGCACCGCCTCACATGCCAGCCCATTCAAGTGTAAATGCTCTAACTGGATGGTCCACTGAATGGTCCTCGGCCGGCGCATCTTCAGCTTCTCCACCGATCAGGAACCCTTTCTTTACTCCAGTACCCAATCTTCCCCCGCCCACCAGATCAAGCATAGATATTTCCTCGTTCCAGTCATAGCTGGTAGCAAGGAAATGACTATGGAAACGTAACGGATCACCAGGGTACACATTGTAGTTACATCCGAAGCGAAGACCAGGCATAACGAAATATTTCTTGTTGTGCAAGAAGCGAAAGAGAGCGTAGGAGGCTGGTACAACAGGATCAGGCTGTGGGGGAAGGGTTTCTCGCAAGGATGAGGAAGAGTAGGATACGCTAGGTGTCATGGCGTATGGTGCTGGGGTCTCCCAAGAAGGAACTTTGGACGAAGTATCAGAGAACACTGGCGACACAGGACGATCAACACTAAAAAGAGAATCCTGGGTACTCGACATCTCAGTAGCATCAGGGACAGAGGAGTCGTCTCCACTAGGCTTCTCAGACGACTTGCCTGCTCTTAGCATTGCTTGCCTCGAGAGAGCTTTTGCGGACTTTTGTCGCGAGACGGCAGCTGCTGCTTGGCTCATTCTCAGGCCTTCGTCCCTCAAGGACCCCAAATACCTCTTTTTATCCTCGCCATGTAATGTGCTGTAGCGATCTTTATGCCAGGCAACATCATCGACGATATATGCGGCTCCCTTTTCGATGAGTAGCTTGACCTCCTCGGGAAGAAGCTCGACAGGAAGACCTTGGAACACATTTTGTTGAGGTGCTTGGGGAATGCCACCAATAAGCACACCACAGATATTGTGAGTACTGCGAAGGTAAGTTACAACATTGATATCGTATAGCAAATAGCGACCTGACACCACAGAGATCGCGATGGGTTCGTTGACTGCCTCTGATAGTTGCACCATCGTGTTTGGAAGGGCCGGGTAGATGGCAAGGCACTATGAAGATCTTCAGTCAGCAATTGATCGAAGCAAGATCAAAATGTGATTCAGGGGTAACAAGATAGGTCGATGATCATGAATTAAAACATATTTTAGACATCATGTCCAGATTAATCTGGTGTCAGGGGATTGACAGATCGGTTTTGTAATCATATCGAAGGAGCAATTGAAAGGAAGAGAAGGGGGTTGAACTTACAAAGTGCGATGGCGACCACACAAATTTGTGTGTGGTTTGTGTTGAGGAAAAGATTGAGGCTGTTCGCGACAGACTTTTTGTAGCTTGGCCTTGAAAATTTCCCCGCGGAGCCTTTCCTCTTTGGGAGATATAATCACGTGATTACTTGTAACACAAAAGCGGCATCAAATCGGCAACATTTCCCCATCAACCTCCTATCATCCAATACATCTGGAAATAAATATACCGTAAGCTTTTTCACGCAAGACCTGAATCAAGTGTAGCCTTCAAAGGTCTCACTAGAAGTTTTATAAACTTCCAGATTAGGTCTACTATCAATTCTGCGGGGACAAATAACCAGGACTTGCACAATTGCTACTGTTATACAAACCACCTGGCATAATTAGCTTCCATTGGTAATCCAATTGGAGGTTTAGTTTCAACTGTCCAGGAATCTTAAAGGCGTTGGGCAATGAATCTTTCATTTCTCACTGCACATCTATTTAGATATCTAAGCCAAATCATATCCAAACCACCTATCCATTCAAGCATCCATTCATTCCATTCCTGCATCCAAGAGCCTCCAACCACACAATACCTTAAAACTCAGCACCTCAATACGCTTAGGCTGTCTTATCTCACTTTTCATTGGCGCGTAGGCGAAAACTACTTTCTCCCATTTCTCATTGAAAGCATACGCATATACGACTTTCCCACGAGCAACAATCTCGCTTACTTCAAAGACCTTAGGTTAAGTTAGCGCAGGGGAGATGGCTATAGCGAGAGGGTATTCTAAATCAATGGTGTGAAGTAAGAGCTTATAGTAAGATTACAGGATTGCTTTTGCTATGTTCAAGAGATCGAGATTCTTTGAAGATTTGATGATTTGATGATTTGAAGTTGTTTTGTTTCGACTATTGTATTAAAAATCCATCGAGATATCTCCGTATCCAAACGATTACCTAGTCCCATCCAGCTAAGTATCGTATGTGTATGTACGGGTAACAAACCCAGTATACTGTAGCACCATCTATCCACAACCACAACCACCCACCCCCTCCCCCCAAGCCACCCCTCACTCCCTCTCAAATCCCCCAATTCTCAAATCCTCAATCCTACGGTTTCCCCCCCTCAGCACCCCAAACAGGAAACGGCAAAACCCGATGACACCTCCTCCCCATCTCCTCAAAATCCGACTCATTCTCCCCCGTCAAAACCCCCCTCCTCATAAAGAAATCCACCAAGCAAAGCGCACAATTAGGTTTAAACTTACCCAACCCCAACATTTCCCGCGCCTCCTCCACCGTCCAAAGATAAAACTGTTCCACCTCCCCATCCTTAACTTGAGGTACGACATCAGCCGGTAACTCGAGATCATAAATATATTGAATTTCCGGCATGATTAAACCCGTCTCCCCACCCGCTTTCCCAGTGCGCAGGTGGATATATGAAACTGTACCTTTCGGTTGGATGTTCGCGCGGACGAAAGACGAGGGGAGAGAGGCTTCTTCATCTGCTTCTCGGATTATACTTTCGTATGGTCCTTCTCCTGAGCTGATTCCTCCCGCGACGGTGTTATCTAACATTCCACCATAGGTCTGTTTCGTCTTACTTCGGCGCGGGATCCAGAGTTTGAAATCGAAGGCTGAACCACTTTCTAATTTTTCGGTGGCGGTCATGGGCGTGTAACATTGCATATGTACTCCATATGTGTTGATCCCGAATAATGGACTTGCACTCCTTTCCATGTTGAATAGGAGTTCGTTTCCTGGGGCGTAAACGGGATACAGCTCGTTTCGCCAGCCGGAGAGGACTGCAAATGTTTTTTGGGTACGACATTGGGATAGCAGGGTTGAGAGGGCGGTTGAGCGGTCCGCGGAGAGGGGGTGGGTGAATGCTTTTATAGTCCGGGTTCTGGGGTCGACCTCGAAGAGTAGTTCTTGGGATGTGGTTAGGGCCTCAAGTAGTTTCTGGACGGTGGAGTCGAGGAGGTAGCCGACTGGTATTGGGTCGGGGTGGTGAGGGGAGGTGGTGGTTAGGGTCCAGAGGGTTGGAAAGAGGGTGTCGTACTCGGGGGTCCCGGGGTAGGGGAAACTGGGAGGTGTTAATTTTGTTTAGAATGGAGGGGGAGCTTGTATAGGGGGGTATAGATGGAGAGGTAGGTAAGTCTAGATCCTTGGTGGATATCTGAGGATTTTTATAGCAAGAGAGAGTGTGCTGCCTGGCTTGTGAGTTCAAGGTTGGGAATACCTAGGAACATCAATGAAAAAGATTGTAGGAACTTACGAATCGCATTCCTTGATAATATCTAAATTGGACTTCATCTTTTGAAAGTTGTTATCGAGTCAAGCAAAAGACTTGATCAATCTTGGACTTCTGGACTTCTCAGCGGTCTGATTTACAAGACACGGGTCAAAGTAGGTGGGTAGGTAGGTGTAATCCGAGTTTTGTAATTTATCAAAATACTCGAGTACCCCCACCTCAAACCTCTTTAAATAATCCAGGACATATTGAATCACGGTTAAAACCCATAAACTAAGCTAACACAGCCTAGCCCCAGCCTTCAAGGTTGCAGTACAGTATGCGGGCTGTGTGCACCAGATTTGACAGACAGGGCACCCTACTCGAGTACTCGAGTACCGTACGTCAAAGGCTGATGGGCCCATGACCCCGCCAACCTACCCCACCATAGAAACCAAAAGTCTCCAAACGAACCTTGTAGCAAGCTCTCTGATTGTCATGGTTATTTGTACTTCTACTTCTACATATTTAGCATTCACTCAATCACTCACTCACATCCTATTTTCGTCAAGAACACAATACAGCAAACAACAAGACAGCAAACCCCATCCTCTGAATCGCACCAACCTATCAGCGCATAGGAATCAGAGACAGCTAAAGAGCACAAGAAAATGGAACAACTACTACCAATCCCCCAATGCTTCGGAATCATACCCACAGGCCACGCCCCAATAACAATACCCACGAGTGCACCCTCAGGAAACTCCTTTGTGTATACAATCCCAATAGAAGGAAAATTCTCACATATCGTAGTTTTTCTACTACCTGGTAAGGATATCCCCTCCCCCCCAAAGCTCCCCCCCAATCTATTCATTCATTCATTCACACCTACCTACCACCTCACAAACAAACAAACTATCTATCCATCTGCACACCACAAACCATAAAACTAACAACACACCTACTTTACCCAGGCTTCCAACTCCCCGACCAAACCCTAGCAGCAATATACATCTCCCTCCCCCCACCCCCCTCCTCCCAACCCCAAACCCAAGAACCACAATTCCAATTCCTCGGCGCTCTAGGCCCCCAAAAACAAAGCGCCCTCTTCAAAATCCCACCTATCCTACTCACCCAAATCATCTCCTCTCAAGTCTCTCAAACCCCCTCCACCACCCCCCTCCTCACCCTAGGAATCTCCCTCGAACCCAGCGCCTACGTCGCCATCCAATCCGAAGCCCTGATGCAAAAAACGAATCAGAAGACCTCGATTTCTGACGCGGAATATGCTGGGTCGATGGTATTAGGAAATGTGAATGGGAATGTGGATAGGAATGGAGGTGGAGGTGGAGGAGAGAATAGGAAACCCGATACGTTGCAATTAGCGCAGAGGATTATCAGTAATGCGTTTAATTTCCTGGCTAGTTTTAGTGGGAATCTGGAGGGTGGGGTGGAGGTTGTTCCGCTTAAGGCTTTTGAGGAGTGGTGGAGGAAGTTTGAGGGGAGGGTTAGGAATGATCCGGGGTTTTTGGAGAGGGGGGGTGATTGATTGATAGTACTGTAGGACGAAGGGGGGGGGAGGGAAGAAGATGAAAGGGGATGGGGTGGGATGGTGTATGATGATATGTGAAGGGAGAGGAGATGTTTGTAAGACTTGGGGGGATTTGTTGGAGTTTAAATGGCGATTGTATAATGTGAATGGAAATGGGAATGGAGTTGGGGTTTATACCAGACAGATTTCGTGGATTTGGTTGGATCTGTTAGTGGTGGACTGGATGTACGCTGGATTGAAGAATCTTTCAATTGAAGAGTTGAAAATCATATGGGTCCTGGATTGTGCGAAACGGGTATTGGAGTGGAAACTGATGATATGAAATTATGAAAGATTTTGACATCGTTTCCAGTCTATTTCAAACACCTCCTCATAAGGATAAAGGGAATTTTGAAAAGCAACAGCCCGAGAGAGAATTGGGTCGCAAATCTATGATATTTCATTCTATATCAAAACAAGACCACCAACCAGACCCATGCGCTTGAATTAGCTCATCCCCTTATCGAATTCTCTCATTGGCACGTCTCGCGCTTTTTAGTATCCATAACGCCCAATACACCGGTAATATACATTGTGGTGTATCTCACAGGGACTTGCACCCGATTTGTAGTTGGTGTGTCCCCAAGTACACCATTTATCATTATTCCATTAAGTCTTTCTAGCCCCAAGACATACATCTATTTCTTGCAGAGGAGATAGACGTAATCTACTCGTAGTGGGGTGAGTTTCTTGTAAGGTCCTTCGATTGCCATTAATAGGCCTCCGAATGAGATGTATGCCTTACTATTTCACCAGATGTATTAGCATACCCATCTCAAAAATCAAGTCACCTTCCATCACAAACAAAGAAAAAGACAAATAAACCCGTCCCAGTCCAATCCCTCGACCGCAATCCCAATCCCAACCCAATCAAACAAACAACCGCGAAAAGTAAAATAAAATAGAAAATAAAAACTCACATCGTATCCCCATCCACCGACCCATCCTCAAACTTATAAATCTTCCCATGACAAACATAATCAAACATATCCGCCATCGTGGGTTCCGCATCACTCCTCGCGACATCCCTCCATCCCCGTCCATCGTCTTTGCTTCCATCCAGCGCGAGACTCGTCGCGAGGACAACACGCATGTTCTCCCCGATGGAACAGGGGTACAGTTGCAGATTGATGTCGAGCTTCATCATGGTTGCGTTGTCGCCGCTGACGCAGGAGAGTCGACAGACCCGGTCGTATTTGGATTGGTCGATGTTTGTGATGGTGAAGTTCTCGTCGAAGAGTTGGGTGTCGGATGTTGATGTCATTTTGACGGTTTGGTTGGGGGGTTTGGAGGTATAGGGGATTGAGCGAGAGGGGATTGGGGACTGGGGATTTGTTTTGGTGGGAGGGTTGGGTGGGTGGTGGTTTGCGACGAGGTTGAAGGAGAGCTGTCAGTACTCGAGTAGCTTTGTTCCCCAGGTCCGCCAAAAATTTCAAGTCGAAAGCATCACAAGGCTGAGCTCAATCCCTTCTTTTAATTCGTCACATCCCCAGTCCGTGCGTCAGGCTCTAGAAAAAGTTCACGGTCCTGAAGTCATCCCCCACCAATCTCACATTCACAACCCTGGACAATTCCAAAATGTCATTTCGCAAACGAGGGATCGTTGTCCCTCAAGCTGGTACAGGTATTGGCGCATCGAATCCTCTGGGACGTTCGAATTCAATTCTCGGATCTGCAGCTGCTGTACCGAAGCATACTCAACCCCCACCAGGCACGCGCCCCTCACCTCTCGATGGAAGACTCACTACCTCGACGGGTACACGATCGCTCGATGCGCTACTCGCTGGCCATGCTGGGTTTGCGCTCGGAACATCGTTGTTAATTGAGGAAAGTGGGACGACGGATTTCGCGGGTTCGTTGTTGAAGTATTACGTCGCGGAGGGAGTGGTGCAGAAACATACTATCCATGTATTAGGAATGCCAGAGGGATGGGGGAGAGAACTCCCGGGACTTGGGAGTGGAGATGAGGGGGGAAAAGGGAAGAAGGTTAAGGTTGATGAGGAGAAGATGAAGATTGCGTGGCGGTATGAGAGGTTGGGGGAGTTCGGGGCTACGATTGGGGGTGGTGCTAGAGGTGGGTGGTCTTCTTTTGATTTTGTATTTGTATATATCGGGATAGATGCAATATACAACATTATTTTTCTAGAAAGAAACCAAACTGACAGTATCCGATGATAGAAAGGAATCTCCCACAATCAACACCAAACCCAAACTCACCCTCCACCTCCGAATCCTCAATCTTCTGCCACGACTTCGACCTCAGCAAAAAGCTCATCCTCCCCTCACCATCAAACATCCACTTCATCCCCCTCTCCACGCCTCCAAACCTATCATTCTCAGATCCCCCAGCTACCTCCTCCATATCACCTTTCACAAAGTTCCTCAATCACTTAACAACAACCCTCCAATCCACACCACCCTCAACAATCCACCGCATCGCCCTCCCAAACCTCTTCTCCCCCGCCCTCTACCCATCCCACACCTCAACTCCAACCCACATCCTCCCCTTCCTCCACGCTCTCCGCGCCCTCCTTCGAAAGTACCCCACACAACTCACTCTCCTCATAACCCTCCCCCTCCCTCTTTCCCCACGCACAACAGGATTAACACGCTGGATCGAACTCCTCTCCGACGGCGTCCTAGAACTCGCACCATTTCCCACCTCCGCTATCCCCGTTAAACCAGCCGGAGCCGGAGCCGGATCAGCAGGAACGACAAGCGAAGAGCCACCCCAGGGAATGGTAAAGGTCCATCGATTACCGGTTTTCCATGAAAAGGGTGGTGGTGGTGGGGGGGAGGGAATGGGTGATGATTTGGCGTTTTCGTTGAGTAGGAGGAGGGGGATGGTTATTAAACCTTATAGTCTTCCGCCTGTTGAGGCGGATGGGGAGGGGAAGGAGGAGCAGGGATTGGTGGGTGATGAGGGGGGGAAGAGGGTTACGAAGAAGGATATTGAGTTTTGATCTTTCCTTCTTTGCTTTGCTTTCGCAGCTCATCCTGGGGTCATACCATTCCTCTTCACGGTGCCCTCTCCTCGATTGTTGTTTTCGAGGTTAGACAGACGTAGACAGATAGCTACCCATAACCATACTCCTCAAGTACCTACCAAATAAAAAGAAAATGAAAAATGAAACTGATCAATGACCATAAACCCATAAAATCATAAAATCATAAATCCATGAAGCATCCATCGTTCGAGGTATCAAGAGCGATGACTAGAAATCGAACTCCTCGGACTCCCATCCTCAAGCATATCATCCATCTCAATCTGATTCCAGGTTCCCTGACCGTTGGACGTTACGGTCCGGAGGTAGTTCCTGTCGAAGCGGAGACCGCTGCGGAAGGTTTCCCCGAGACAGGAGGAGAGGATTAACCACCCTGTGGGGGTGTTAGTTTGGGTTGAGAGGGGGGTTGAGATGGGGGTTGAGATGGGGTTTGAGATGGGGTTTGAGATTTGAGATATGGGGGGGGGGCGGAAGGGGGGGATGAGGGTACGATGAGGGAGGGGGGGCTAAGGTTGAGTGATAGGAAGGCATAAGAAGACTCAGGTACGAGGTAAAATGAACATGTGCTTGGAGTTGGCAGTAGAGGAAGTAAGTAAATAACGAAAGACATAAAACGAATAAACAGTATAAGAGGTAAGGGTAAAGTTGGATTGGGATGAGGCAGGAGATAAAAAGGGAATAGGATAGATCATGATGAAAAACACAATCTTACCGATAAATAAAATCAACGGGACGCTGATTAAAAGCCCCAGGAGGAGGAGTTGAGCCATAGCGGTAGTCTGATCTACAATAAACCGGATTTGAGATTGATTCGAAAAGTATCAATATCTTTTTGGTGCAATGTACAGTACTCGTTATGAAAACGAAAAGCGAGGTGAGTGAGGTTGATGAGGTGAGAGTCGGACGGTAAAACTTCGGGACGGGATGACGTTTTTCCCCATGGTGTGTGGCTTGCCTCGCTTAGTTTGTTAACCCCTATTTGGAGGACTGTATAATGTAAGTGCTGGAAGGATGAGAGGATAGTGATATTGTCAAGTGTTTATTTGCCAGCCTCAACCACTCCACTCGGCTTTTCTGTTACATTGAATTGATGTAGTTGAATTTTACGACTTAAAAGGGAGATTCTAGATCGAGAATATCGGACGAATATTTATACCATGTTAGAGATTTCAATAGATACAACATATTTATTATAAGCCTTCCGCATCATAGTATTATCTTGGCAGCTATGGTAGCAAGTTAGGTAGAAAGTCAATTTCGACACGCTTGAAAAACGTCTAATGGGCTTATTACTCATCCAGTTGAACAGGAACCTCGAAGTTTGGATCCATCTCACAGAACACGGGTATAGTATGGCTTCATTAGCTCTGTAGATAGATTGATGAAGAACGCAAAGATGTGGGGCAAGCTAAGGGACGGTTCTGCTCTTATCTCTAGTTTTGTCATGATTTTGTTTTTCCATACCTCGTTTTTCTTCCTAAGTCTAATTCGTATCTGGATTCTTAGCCACCTGTCTTGGAGATGATCTTCTTATTATTAGTTGCAATAGTCTCTGTAGAAAGTTCACACCTAAATAAATATATACAGATCTTAAATTCTTAAAAAATAAAATTATTTCTAAGACACTTCTGACGTCACATAAGCAATCTCGAATAGACCTACGAACGTCGTGTCAACTTCGTCGCAGCCCACTCCCCCCAATTCACCCTTTCCCGACCACATAAATTTTCACCGAGGATTACCCAGCCTCTATTGCGCTTCAAAAGACCAAATAAGTCGTTTCCTCCCAGCAATCAGATCAGTACACCAAGTCAAGTAAAATGGGTAAGTTGGGTGACTGACACCTGGTAATGCGAGATAAACCAACTTCCTCAGGAAGCAGAGTTAGTCCGAGTATACTACGCTATACTTGTTTTTTTTATTTTTCGATTTCTATTTATTTTTTTATTTTTGAAATTATCCAAGTTACTGTAGTGTAGCGATCGCGCTAAGAGAGAAAATTTAATTTAGGTAGAATTGAGGTCAATGTACGCATAGAGTGAATAGGTGGGTAGGTATGGGGAAACCCTACACGTACTTCTGATTCTAGATCCTCAACTATTTAGAGGGAAACCGGTTATTATACTTATTAGATAGTTCTATTCCCTGGATTATACATCATTATCTTAATTTCTCTCCTACTCCATGAACGGAATGCTAGCAATTTGGATTTCTCACGCCTGCTACTCCCCCCTCTAAAAGTCTTCCTTCCTCTAAAGACGGGATTTTCTTTTAGCCTAAAAACTTTAACCTTACTATAATCCCCTCCCTGAATTCCAGGAACTAAAATTGTTATATTCACAATCACAATCATAGTCCTAAATCCTTAAGAATCTTTTTTTGAAATAAGGGTATTATTAATAAAGAACAGCTCGCTCTAAATTTCCCCCGAGCCGAGTCCTAAAAACTGAAATAAGAAAGTAATCAAGAAGAAGAAGAAGAAGAAGAACACGCGATACGAGAACTCCATGCTTTCCAAAAGGAAACCCGAAACTCAACAGATAAAGTATATCCTCGAAGGCGACTCAGCAGAATATTCTCCAAAGATTCACATCAATGGTATCACTGCCACTTGGTAATTATCCCAGTCGCCATTCAATTATAATCTGCTCGAATCAATCAAATTCCAACATTTGATATCCTCACCAGCCAGATCCAAATACCAGCCTCCCTAAGTTATCAATCCTTCTGCAGTGCCGGGCCCCAAGAAACAGCAACCCATGTATTTACATTCCAAAACACGAACCAATTCGTACATCTCACACAATCACACACCAACTAACTAACTAGCTCAAGTGATCATGACAGAATCCCGGTTTTAATATCGGTATCAATGTACAGTACATCTCTTCTATTCTATTCTAGATATACCTACCTAGAAACCTCGCCTAATTCTGAGTTGGTCTTTTGTGGTGTAGCTAATCGCTTTATCTTTTTATTAGAGGGTGTGTTTCTGTGTTCTTATAATAGTACAGTACAATAACCCTTCCCTCCCTAGTGTATATTTACCCAACCCACTAAAAGATATATATTACTAGCGACTCGATAAAGGAGGGGATAATATCACCCCCCCTTTCCTAGTCTTCCTAGTTTTTACTAGTTACGTACCCCCAAAGAGATCAACACTCAACACTCAATACTCATATAAAACACCAAATAACAAATCCTTCAATTCTATCCCTTGCCTCATATCAACTCCTATCAACATTTTATCATTTTAACTCAAGCATCATAACCAGAACAACCTTTTCAGCGGTCGCCGGTAGCCTATTTATTACAAGTAATAGACTAGGCCGGAGGAAAATTGGGAATATGTGGGAGGGGGGAGATTTTATGGGATTGTGATGTGATTGTGATTGTGATTGTGATTTGTGATTGTGATTGGTTTGAAGGATAGAGGGAGGGAGGAAGAGAGAGTGGGAGGGAGGGGTTCTTGGTTAGTAAGTAAGGAAGTTAAGTTAAGTGAAGTGAAGACTGTGAAGTGGGAAGGTAGTTTTTTTTTTGGGGGGGGGGGGGGGGGGGGGGGGGGGGTGTGGGTGTTGTTGTATTGTGTTGTTGATGGGGTCTTTAGAATGTGGGATGTAGAATATGTCATAGTTTTTATATTGGAATATGTATGTTGATGGTGATGCTGATACTCATCCACAGAATAGAAAAGGGAAAAAATGCAAGGTTTATATTATTACTTATTACTTCATGTCATCACTTCATCTTCATCAAGATCCCCATTCACACTCCCTTCCCTTCTACCCACCCTTCCTCCCCAATCCCCCACCAAACCCATCAAAACCCCTTACACCAACCCCAACCCCCTCACCTTTCCTAACTCCCTTCCCCAATTCCCCCACTCCCCAATACCCCCCAAAAAACAAAGAAACACCACCACTCTCCCATTCCTCTCCCGTGGACCGTCAATTTCTATATATTCCACCTATCATACCTGTATTTTGTAAACTTGACTACGTATAAAAAGTAATATTATATATCATATTAGTCTATTAGATAGACTTAGATAATTGAAGTTTGAGTAGAAGTTTGAGAAGGGTATTAAGGATATTAAGGATATTAAGGATATTAAGGTATTAAAGGATGTGAGGAGATGTAGATTATATATAGGAATTCTATTATACAAGACTATCTAGTAAAACATTATTTTTAGAGGTAGTATTAAGGATATTAGCAGATATTTAGATATCGATATATATACAAGAATTCTATTACACAAGACTATCTAGGACAAGATCATTTTTAGAGGTGGTATCTAGATCAACGATTAAGGGGTTTAATCTACACTCGCTACGCGAGAGCAAGTAAATACCCATGTTTATTCAGATTTATGCACAGATTTAGATAAAAAAAGAAAAAAGAATGCTATTGGGTATCATACGCTAAACAAACTCTAACAAAAAAACAAAGGAAAGGAAACCACGTAATCCAACATTCACACCCCCTTCCCTCCTTCCCCCCTTCCACTATTCCACGAGATAAAAAACCCTCCCAATTCCCACCCCCCTTACATCCTATACTCCCCCTCCCCCCCTCCCTCCCTTCCCCCTTCTCCTCCTCTCTCTCCTCCCCGTCCCCCTTCTCCTCCTCCCTCTCCTCCCTCTCCTCCCCGCCCCCCTTCTCCTCCTCCCTCTCCTCCACGTCCCCCTTCCCCTCCTCTCTCTCCTCCCCAACCCGCCCATCCCATCCCCAACCCCAACCCCCCAACAGCAGCTCCCCATCCACCCGCCTCCCTCCGTGGATTGCCATCCACATCCGCGTCGGGATTATCCCAACCGCGGAGTGGGAGTGGGGGAGGGAAGAAGAATGGATGAGGATCCATTCTACCAGCCCGGAAGAGTGGGCCGTTGAGGGGAGGAAGAAGGGGTTGATTGAAGTCGGCAGCCGGACCCGGAGCCACAAACGGAGCCGGAGCGGGAGCCGCTGCCGCAGCCCGCTCCGGAACGACCGCAGGCCAAAAGAAATTGAGGCCGGGGGGTGGAAGGAAATGCGCGGCCCGATGGGGGAGATGGAATCGTTCTGAGATGGTGTTAGTAGAGGTAGAGGAAGAGGAGAATGAAGGGAAAGGGAAAGGGTCTAAGATCATGGAAATATGTGGATGGATGGATAGGTAGATGTATACGGTGTATGTAGCTAGTTGGCTGTACTATATTTAACAACATAGACAGCAGTAAGTAGGTAAAGAATCCAAGATCATCCATCATGAACGCTCCCTTCGCTATCTCCTGTTGCAAAATAGTCCAGCGAGCCAGTCAGCCCACCAATCAAAACAGCCATCAGGCCGCTACTCAACCCCCAAGACGAGAACAAACCAAAAAAAAAAAAGGAAAGGAAAAAAAGAAATGACCAACTAACCATTTATAGCTCTTGGCCTACCATTTTGATCCATCTGTACGCCATAAATCATCGCCGGATTACGTCTGCTTTTCCTCAGCTCCTCGTCCTTCGTGACATTATCCGAGAACTTGATTCGCAGGTCCTCCTCCGTATACTCGGGATGTTCAGCTCGGATTCTTTCCAGGGCTACCTTCTCAGCCTTTCCAACTTCCTGATCATGACGAGCCTCAACGTCTTCAAATAATGGGCAGTTGCCGGATTTACCTCCACGTCTCGGATCATTAAAGTGTTCGTAGCCGCATGACTTGGAACAAACATAGCATTGGATGTTTCCACATTTAGAGCATGCCATTTTGTTGCATCCCTCCTCTTTGATGAAAGAGGTACCGCATTTATTACATTTCCGGATCAGAGCCGCAGATCTTGCCTCCTCGATTTGTCGACGAATCGAAAGCCCATTTTCTTTCGCAGATTCTTCGCAACTCTTTGGGATATGTGATTCAAGATTACATAGTCGACAACTGACTTTCTCACACTCCGGAGCCTGGCACTGAAATTCCTTGTTGACTTCGACGGGCGGGTACTCAGCTGCGTACGGACAGAAAGGGCAACTTGCGAGATTCTCAATACCGGCCATTCGCAACATAGCCTCTTGCTCGGTTCTTTCTAAGGCAACCATTGTAGGCTTATCAAGAAATAACAATCGTTGATCGTACGAAAACCCGCCCTCACAGCCGTCCATCGACATACAATGGAGCTCATACTTGAATTTGCCAATTTCCGTGTCTGCCATCTTTTTCGCACAACCTCTACAAAACCAATGTTGGGTTTCACTGTCGCAATGGATCATTCGATTCATTGGATAATCTCCAAAGCAACATCCGCATTCCGACATGGTTCCGTCACGTTGCGCTCGTTGCTCATTTTCTGCTTCTTCAATCTTATGCAATTGTTCAACTTCCCGGACCGCGTCACCTTTTGCTCTGACTTTTCTTGCAGCCTGAATTTCGTGAAGGATCTCCACCATGGGTCTTTCCTGGTGACCATGGTCGAGGGTGGCTTGAATGAATCGTTCCCCAAATTTGGGCTGCTTCTTTCTCTGAGATTTCAGCTTCGCGTATGGCTGATTCGGTGGTTCCCATTCCCTCTCTGCTTGCTCAAGAACTCGATAGGCATGGAACAATCGGTATCCAGCCTGATTGAGGGTAGCATCAATGAAAGTCATAGGGGTTGATGCAAATTCGATGCTGAGAAAGGTGCGTCTGGGAATTATTAGCCACCGTTTTCACTTGAGCCCTCATTCCGTATGGGCGGTTGATCAAGATGAAGATCGTTCAGACTTCAAGATAGAAGCCAACACCACATCAGGTGCTCATGCGTTTGGAATCCCAGTCAAACTTACATGTAATTGCGAATTTCTCTCAAAGGCTCTGGACGATCAGCCCCTCCATACTTTAAATTTGCCGCATCCTCCTCCGTAATTTGTCTCTTTCTCTTGAGAGTCTTCTGCTTATCCTTTGCCTTGGGATATGCTGTACCCTGCTCGGTCTTGTCGAGGATGTGAGCAATGATTACGCCAGAAGATTTTCCCACCGTCTCATATAACTCCCCGACGTGGTCTCGGCAGATGTCTGGAAAGAGAGCGACGACGGAGTCAATACAATCTAAGCGAGTTTCCCCTTGCGGTTCTAATTCTTCACGTCGGAATTGTTGATCAGGTGGATTGACTTGCCTAGGTGCGATAGGCGGTAACGGTACAGGAGAGTCTTCAAGGATCCATGGGTGTGCTTCGTGTCCATCAGCTCGTAAGGGTTCCGCCAACATCTGCTCAATCATCTCGTCTCCGAACTCGTCATCATTGAGAAAATTATCAAATCCTTGCCAACCATCATTTGCAAGGTCATTTCCATTGGGGGGTTGTCCCATGTAATCTACCATTTGATCAATACCAGGCAGAGCAGCATTCATCTGTCTGTTAGGTGGATTCTGTTGTAGCGGAGGAAGTTGCTGTGCCGGTTCTGGACCATGTGGTGGCGAGGAAGCAATAACATAAGGATCATCAATACCAATGGGACGTTGTGATCTATTGACCTTGACTTTTTCCCCATCGCTATCGCTTACCAGGTCCACAACATTATCCATGGTTCGTGACTTCAAGGGGGTATTCGGGGCGACTAGTGGATCAATTTTCAACGCTTGAGAACGTGTCTTGCTTTCCGATTGAGATGCTTCCGGTATTTTCGTCCGGCGAACGAGGGTGAGAATACGCTTGGGGTTGATGAATTTGCGAATAACTTCTCTTTTTTTGGATGAGCTGGTCTTTGCTGGAGCAGGAAGGGGTGCAGGAACTAAATCTTCCATGATGAGTCTCAGATTTGAAGTTCCTGAAGATTTGAAGAATTTTGGAAGTGATGAGATATAACAATCTGGTGAACCAGATCTTGTTGTAGATAGACATGAATTTGAATGTGAATGTATCCGCGCCTTCAAGTCAGTTGGTGTTAGGTTTGACCAGTCCACGAGTTCAAGACCCCAAATTCAGCCTTGCGAATGGTGATATATCTCTGGGTGCAGAAGAAAAGTCTGGGGGTCTAGATGGAAGATATAAGATCGGTGACTTACCTCTATTTTCTGGCGGGCAGAAGAAGTAGAGTAGTAGATGAACTTGATGTCATGGTTTGATCTGAGATGCTCTACTGTGAAGGTGGTGTCGTCGGTCGCGGTCGCGTTCGCGTTGTGAATTAATGTTAGTAGTAGAGTCGGCGAGTGGTGGTGGCCTACAGACAAGGCCGACAGCGACAGCTTGACTCCTCATAGTCTGATGCCGTTGGTTGGCTGTCGGTTGGCTGTTGAGATCATTACTGATTGGGAAAGCACGACCAATCAGGGGTCATGGCACGTGATTTATTATGAGCCGGCGCTTGTGATGGACCAATAGGCAGATGGATGAGGTACAGACTAGCTAGCACTTGCTAGGGGTCTGGGTCTGGGGGTACCACAGAACCTCCAAGTACAGGGCAAGTTCAACCGACCACCTCAGAGAAGGCTGATGAAGGGGTGTAAGGTAGTTTGTTTAGTCCCCCCCAGACATGATATACACCTGCATGGACATGCCCTGGTTAAATGTTAATCAGTTCAATCGTTGCACCTGCATCCAAGCAATGGGACGGGGAAAACCCCTGTGCCCCACAGCCCACTCAGCCTCCAGGGCTCTCAGGGACCCCCGCCGCTAGCCACCTAGCGCTAGCCTTTGACCGATAGAAGCCGAACATAGGTGATGACCCATTCTCAAACCTCCTGCACCAACACCACTCACTGCATGGCTGCGAGCTGGGGAGCCGCACCGCTGTACCACTCTCTGCCTCTCAACCTCGGGACCAGGCTGACTCGTCTT
The DNA here is from genome assembly GCA_900536425.1 of Hymenoscyphus linearis. NCBI lineage: Eukaryota > Fungi > Ascomycota > Leotiomycetes > Helotiales > Helotiaceae > Hymenoscyphus > Hymenoscyphus linearis. The sequence goes on from UNPR01000049.1 coordinate 81,817, forward strand.
CTTAAATCAATGGCAATGCTTGTAGGTGAACCAAGTCCCAGTCACCAAGTCAAGTCACTCGCAGTTGAGTTGACCAGAAATAGTATCTGCTGACTTGGGACCCCCCCCCGGAATCATTCCTTCATTCATTCCTATTTGTCTCCTCAAACTCCTACTCTCGCTCTTTGACTACCCACTGGCGCCGACCTATCCCCACCTATTTCACTCCTATACAGTTGAAGCTGCAAGATAAAGACCCTTAGGCATATTAACTACTTCCCTTCCCTCCCTCCAACGATTCAACGATTCAAAGCTAGATATCTAGACAACTAGACATCTAGACAACTACAACTCTTGACAGCTAAATATGGCAGACCTTCCTTTGTCAACATCCCCCAACCTTGTCCTTGCATATCCTACAAAGGCAGAAAAACTCCAGACTTGGACCCTCAATTCCAAAAGCTGGGGAACATCTCTTTCACTACCAGACTATCTTGAACGAGAAGAGTACCTCTCCAACATTCCACAAACACGAGATGGAGGAATTACACGTAAGTCTTCGTGCCCCATGTACCTTTCTATACAACCCCCGTCCCAATCTCCCCCCTTTTTTCGGTAAATCTCAGTACCACTGACCATGTTCCACAGATTGGATCCTAACCGATAAGACTCTCCCTGAAGATCAACGACCGATCCTCGCCTCCTGCGAATCCCTACGTCGACATGCCATTGTTTCATATCCCAATGGGACAACAAAAAAAGTGGTTGTCCATGGCATTGGTTCAGTATTCTGTTTCCCCGACTATAGAGGCCGAGGTTACGCAGGGCGTATGCTATCTTTGGTTGGCGAAATATTGAAAACACACCAGAAAGATATCGCCGAATGCCAATTCAGTATTTTGTACTCGGACATTGGGAAGAAATTCTACTCTGGCTTGGGATGGAAGGTTTTCGCCAGTTCCCAGCTATCCATTCCAGCTCTGCAAAATGATAGTAGCACCACGAATGGGAGTACAAATGGGACAACGGGAACAACAGAAGCTGCTACACCTCTCAATTCAAAAGAGCTAGTAGATCTAATTACCCAGGACTGCAACTCCCTCAAAGCCCTCGTCCCTCAAACCGCAAAATCCACCAACAAGCCTTCTCTAGCCATCCTTCCCGACGCAGAAACAATAGAATGGCACCACCTCCGTGAATCCTTCATGGTCTCAAAACTCTTCCCCAACCGCCCATCCCCCACAATCAACGGCGCCATCTCCACAGGCGCTCCCGGCTCCAGGGTATGGATCATCTTCACCCGGGTATTCGGCGATAAACTCTACATCCTCCGTCTCGTCATGGAAGACCCCACCGATTCCGATTCCAACGCGGAAAAGCTATCTAGCGTCCTGAAGATCGCGCGTGAGGAAGCTACCAAGTGGGATCTAAACTCTGTCGTCCTGTGGAATGCTGGGGAGACGGTGGAGAAACTTCTTAAGCGTGTGAATGTGGGGTATACGTTTGAGGAGAGGGAGACGGATAGTATTGCTAGTTTGATGTGGTATAGAGAGGGGGAGGGGGGACCGGAGGGGGTAGAGTGGGTTGCTAATGAGAAGTTTGCTTGGTGTTAGATAGGTTGGTTGGTGTGGTTCAGTGCTGGTGTTAGTGCTGGGTGGCTGGGTTTAGAAGATACGTAGTCCGTTTTTGGAGTAGACTGTGTGCTCCAAAGTAGACGGACGGACGTGATGTGATGTGTTGTGATCTAATACATCACGAGACTTCTTCGGCAGATGGGTATCTATAGATGCCCGTTGGAAAGCCTTTGGTTTTTATTTAGTGCAAGTACCTAGATTTCACATGGACTACCTAGATTCAGTCTTCTTCTTCTTCGCCAATTGTTCATCTTCATCTAGAGCGTTTTTGGCGATGCTGGTTTCCATGGGGAATAGTAAGATTTACCTACCTACCTACCTATCTACATATTGATATTGATATTCGACATTTGAGAAAGAAAGAAATTCATGGATTTACAAATTTTGTTTGTTTTTTGGTATAAGTATTATTTTTGTGTGAGAGTTGAAATGTATGTTTGTCGTAGACTCGTAGCTAGCGCCTGGGGCTTTAGGTTAGGTTAGCAGTCTAAAGCTAAGCTAGCTAGGTACTTTAATAGCTAGCTATAGTAATTTATCTTTTGGATCAGATTAGATTAGATTAGATCTTATTACAGTAAGCCTAAAAAAGAATAGAAAGAAATGTTTAGTTGAGTTACTATTGATATAAATAGAGGGAATGTTTGTCTAAGCGTTGATGGTTGATTTAGATGAGATGTAATTTAGGAAGGTTAGGAACGTTTGTTTAAGGGTTGGGTTGATTTAGATAAGATAAGATGAGATTTTTGGTACGGAAGAGTGTTTGGTCCTTTGATACTGTAGCTAACTTTTACCTTTAGGGGTAAGAGTAATAGTCTTGATCCTTAGGGGGGGGGAGGGGTGGTTACTTACACTTACTAAGTCTAACTTGTTAGGTATCTAGGTTGTTTTTGTTGTTGTTGGCTACGTTAATTATAAACTACGTGAACTATGTCCTAGCCAAAAGCCTCCTATTTATATAAAGGTCACTCTAGGTATATAATATATAATATTTCTTTTCAACTCATAGAATCCGACTGTACTAGCAATTCTTTTTACCCTAAGTTATATATAGCTAGCCTATAATAACTTGTGTTAATTAAACTCGTCCCAGTCTTAGGCGGCTATATAGACCTAACCTAAAATTAGAAACTTTCGTTAGTTTTTACTTCTTAGAAAAGTATTATTAAAACCTATACCCCTTATCTACGTCTTAGTTATTGAAGTATAAGTTGTTATTATCTTATTGTTGGTGTAAAAGTCTAGATTCACTTAATACTTCGCTTTAGCTTTTTAATTTAATTTTTGATATCTGAAAAAAAACCTGGTTATATACCTTCATTTAGGCCGCGGTTTAAAAGATAGGATTGGTTATATACCGAGATCTATAAATAGGTCTATAGCGTTACCTTATTTACCGGCTAAGCCAATTGTTTGGTACTAAAGGTAGAGTAGATCAAAGAAAGGGAAGAAGAAAGTAGGAAAAGGGTAAAAAAAGGGTAGGAGGGAAACTCTAAAGACTTAGCTAAGGAAGGACGCTTATCGGCTTTATAAAGATACTACTCGGTATAAAGTAAGTATAAGTCGTAGCTCTAATCTTTAGAGTAGGAGCGGCCCGCTTATCTGACGATCTAATAGATCTATTTCACGATCTAATAAACCCGTCTAACGATTTAAGAGTTAAAAGTATTAATCTAAAGATAGTAGAAGGTAAGGTCTTCGTTCTAAGGGTTAAAAGCTAGGACTAGTACTATAGTAAGTACTTATAAATACCCTAGAGATCGCTAGATTTAGTACCTACGAGGGCTAGCTGCTAAAGATATAGTAGTTGTAGTTATAGTTGTACTACTATCTATAGTAGACACCTAGCTAGTGTGTATATATGTGTACTATCTAGCTACTGTAGAGAAGGATATAGTAATTCTAAGCCATCACCCACGCCCCGTGACTAGAAGGTTCCAGAGCCACGTGACTGGGTTGTCACAAATAGTCTTCCTAGCGAAACCCTAAGCTTAGCACGCCCCTATACCCCTCAGGAGGTCTGGGCTGTACTTGTACCCCCTAGATAGGTACAGTCCCCCACGGCGTAAAGTACAATCATCATTAACGCCTGGTTCTATTCTATGAATGATACTAGATACTAGATACCTGGTGTCGAATGTGATGTTTTTTATAGGTGATTGGTTAATGGAGGGAGGCAGGGGGGAGGGATTGGGTTGGGTTGGGTTGGAGTGTACTGCTGTGATTGTTTGTTTATTGTGTGTGTTGTGTTGTGTTATGTTGTGTTGTGTTGGTATTACAGTACTTTGTGTAAGGATTTTACCTTTTCTTTTTTTAAGATTGTGGAGATGAGGATCTTTCCCTAATAGCTTTTTGACAAGGGGTTAAGGGTAATTATGTGATGAGAATAAAAAGGAGGGGAATATATAAATCTACGAATAGCGTTTAATATTTTCTTATACTTGGATCATAAATATATGTTTAGAGGGATATATTAAGGGATATATAAGTAGGAAAGCTATAAGAGAGAAGAAATAAGGAGAGCTATAGAGCATATATAGAAGAGAAAGTCGTAGTATGGAAAAGATGTCTAGTTATTATATGTCTTAGTGGTAAAGGAGTAGAATTGTTGAAGTATTTGAAGGGCTTGGGTAGTAGACCTAGCGGTAGGTAATAGGCCTGCTTCAGGACTACGGGGTATTTTTAACAGTGAAATTTTGTCGGTATTTACTTATATAGATAAAGCGGATTTGCCTGGCGTAGGTAGTATTAATTGCATTTACTGTAGCCTTTAGAGTATACAAAGAGGAGTGAACATAGCATGTTAATAGAAAATCTCTGGCCAGAATGCTTGGATCAGAGCACCTGGAGTCAGCCACGAGGAACACTTTCGCTGGTTACTACCAACCCAAACCATTCATGGGGATATTAAATCAGAGCATGGATTCAGTGATTAGCGCTACGCTCAGTTGTGATTCAGTAAGTGAGTGGTAGCTGGGGTATGTGACAGGGTATGGTTTAGTTAAATAGTAGCTCGCCGTCCTTAACATCTCCTCTATCCTCATCACTCCTTGCCATCACTCCCAAGGATACTTGAGAACTATCGTTGTACGCTCTTATCGATACCCCACCGTAGTCTTTTCCCGATAGACTATTCCACCTTCTACGTACTATTTGGTTCGTCGAAACTTCTCATATCAACACAACCAAAGAACAAAAGCACCCAAGAGTCAACCACCCGAATAAGTCCAGAATCATGAGTACATCAAAACCAAAGCCCTCTTCGCTTTTCGGCTTCCCAAATGCCGACCGAACTATTCTCATAACCCATCGCGGAAAGCCTGCTGTAGGTCATGTATATTCAGGTGCCATGATCAATGCTAGTCCCGTATGGAAGAAGTTGATCAACCCTCTATCTGGTCGCCTTGTGTCTGGGAGCAATGGGATATCTATGTTGACGGTACCAGGCGCTGATATGAATACGGCGGAGGGTGAGAGTATTCAAGAAGCTGAACTGCCACCACTGGAGTTTCAGGAGGATGATTCTGAGGCTTTATACTTGCTGCTTAGAATAGCACATGATCAGTTCGCCAATATTCCTACAAAGTTGCCGTTCGCCAAGTTGTTGGCAGTTGCTGTTCTGGTCGATCAGTATGACTGCGTTGAACTTATCATACCCTGGGTTCAGAGTTGGATTGCGACCGAAGCTGTTGACTCAATGATAGGTGGACAAGAATCGTGGCTTTCCATTGCATGGGTTCTAGGTCGTGAAGATACCTTTAACAATTTAGCTGGGGCACTTTCAAGAGATTTGGATGCTGAAAAAATGGAGAAGTTTCTACCTGGTCCGATTCCCACTCTAGACATTGGTATGTTAATGTAGACCCCTTTGAAATCCTTAGACTTACAAGGTTATGTGCTGTAGAAGTTCTTCGCAAAACTCGCTTGGAACAAATTCAACAGATTCTTGATGTTCCATATCAAATTGCGGACGACCTTGAAAGCCAAAGATCTAATGCTTCCTTCCCAAACTCTATATGTAACTATGGAGATAGAAGATGCGATGCTCATATTTACAATGCCCTCACCTTGGGTCTTGGAGCCCTGAATCTATGGCCAAAGAAAAAGGCAGTTGAGATACCCGTAAGTGTTTGGACACTGGCATCACAGTTGGAAAATATGCATATGAGTGTCCAAAGGGGTGGTTACCGTCAACACAGTTCTTGTGGCCTTGTAGCTCTAGACATAAAGTCAAATATCGATAGGATCCTCGATACGAAGCCAATAATTGCATCAGACGAGCAACTCCATCATATCCGAACTCAACACAAGAGACTCAACCCACCACCAAAAAGCCAATAATTGCATCAGATGAGCTACTCCATCATATCCGAACGCAACACACGAGACTCAACCCACCACCTCAAGACGCGGAAATGGACAACATGGATTCTTTTCAACGATGACGTATGAACGGTGGATATTAGTCAGATAATCTACTAAGAAAGTCGCTTATCAGAAAGTCTCAATTCATTCCCTTGACACATGCATTCCGTATACTTGAGTAGTACCCTGTTGGTATATTGTATGCGCACACGTAGAACAAATTACCAATCTCATACCTTGAGTAGAGTAAACAAAAATAAGTCTAAATTCTTTCTAAATTAGTTAAAACAATAAACTAAGCGAGTGTGATAATACTAATAGTACAGTACATAAGCAAACCAAATCCCCCAAATCCCATCCTTCCATCAACCACCTTCTCCAACAGCTAATAGCCAAACCAATAACCCACTCTAGTCTAGCAGTTACAATCATAATCCGTAGGATCAGCATTAAACATAATAAACTTCCCCACGGTAATCTCCCCACCATGCGTTTTTGCCTCCTCCCCCTTCTGACAAATCACATCAAACTTGGCCATGGCCTGCTCACACAAGAAAGGACTATAGACAGCACCCGCGGCCAAAAGCTTCACGCTGAACCGGACATAAGCCGCAATCCCATTAGCATCAACCATCTGGGGCGTCTGATAGATTCTCAACTTATTGAGCTGCAGAGGGCCGCCCGCATCGCTCCCAAGAAGTCGTTGACAGGCATTGACCGCAGAATCGAGGATACTCTTTTTGTACATGAGAGCTCCACCACCTTCGCAGTTTACCGTTGCGGTGTAAGGTCCGACGTCGGTGATTTTTTGGCCTCGGGTTTCGAGGGTTGAGACGGCGGAGGCGGAGGCGGGGGATGAGGATCCATCGCGAGCTTGGATGGTGTTGAGGACTGTGTTCCAGGTTTCTTCGGCGATTTCGACGTAGTGTCCAGCTCCGGCGGCGGCCCAGGCGATTTGGCCGCTGTTTTCGAGTTCTTGGATTGCTTTGTCGAGTGTGCTTGTTATGTTTTGAGGGGCTGCAAGTAGTTGGGAGATGATGGGGGATGCTGATGTGAGGGCGGAAAAGAATGCAGAGGCTGCGATGATGGTTGCGGTGGTGACTGGATGGTTGTTAGAACTTGATGCTTGACTTGGATTCTTTTAGATGGACTTACACTGCATGATTGCTTGGCTTAACTTGGAAAGAATGGACTAGGAATATGGTTTTTTGGAGTGAAGTTTGGTGAGAATAGAATCAAAGGCTTCTTCTTAATGAATGGCTAATGGAAACAACGTAAAGAATGAAGTTGAAATAGCGAAGTGAATGTGGTTGGATATGAGAGAAGAGATGAAAAATGAGATGAAGAGAAAAGAACTTGATAGCTGAGCAGTCTCCCTATATATACCTATATTCTACAGTTTTAAAATTCGACACGATCCTACAAGCCCAAATACATCATGAGAATTGCAAAGTCAATCCTTAACAAAACTTCAATTTAGTTTTGTTCGTAAACGATTACTGATATGCATGTTTGGAGTCAATACAGATCATGTCAGCTGCTACGATGCGGCGTTGATTCCATTACAGACACACTCGCCCCCAAAGATCAAAAGGAGACCACAAAATCCAAAAGATTGGCGTCAGTAATTTCCATACAGAGAATCTTACTATACAAGCATGCGTCGTATTGAATCCTTCAAAACACAAGAAGCAAAGCCACTCTTTGCTTCAACATTGACCTGTTGAGAAACAGAACACCAAGGCGCAGGGTACTAAAGCATGGAATCTCAGACGGGACAGCTTTAGTGATGGATCCTCTGCCAATTTTGTAGGTGCCCTAACTAAGATCTCTAATCTGAATCTTGCGACAATCAGAAATCCTCATGGTTGCGTAGAAAGTTCGCAAGACAAAACCAACTCCTCTTTACATATATATGCGGAGCCTTCAACCAACATTGACCAGAAAAATGCTCATTTTCCATCATATATGAATGCATCAAACATGATTCCATGTCATCTTGTAGACAAAGAAGGTACTCTGTTCTCCGTATTTTGATGGCTCATGTTGCACCTACCATTGGTACTCGCTTACTGTCTGAAAAGGGACACGGTGAGCAAATCGCATTGTTACTCGAGTACATCTACTGTAACGCGACTTTCTGCAGTGAGAGTTTACGAGTTCTCGTCGATGCAGCCTCATAAGTTAGGTCTATGGCTAATCTCCTTGTCTGATAATTCGGTATTTTTGGGATATTAGGATCAGAGATAATACCAGTATGCTGGATGTCTCCAGTACCTGACCCATGATCTTGATGCAGAATTCTTGAGGGTCTCTTTGCATTTCTCAGTCGCCAATAAGTAGAGGCGAATCAGCGTGTATAAAAGTTTCAAAAACTACATCCACATATCGATAGACAAAATAGAGAAGGCGATTTCCCCTTCAAACATAACAACTTCTTATGTCCTTTGCACAAACTAGAAAGGGAGTTTGTGGTACTTCGGGGCAAGATTATAAGATTGCTCCGTATTGATCGAGTCAAAAACTTTGTCATTCCACCGTGGCATGGCTTGGAGTATAGCCAGTTTCAGTCGCATAAATCGTCGTGTCGTATTCGCGATCAATAGAGCAGTTTCGTGTAGGTATAGCTATCTTCTTGCTTTCATCAACCAATCTCGTATGGACAAGTGCCGAGATCATCACCACTTCATCCTGCTCAGGGATATGATTTAGGAAAAGGTCCTCTCGATATTCTCAGCCATGTTTGGAAAAGGTTCTGGTATCAATACTGTGGGTTAGTTATCAAAGTAGACGTTATCGTCCATCAATCCATCTGAAACTTAGCGGCTCCCTCTTCAGCCCAAGCTTCCAACAAAAAGTCACCAGCCTCCACCAATCCGATAGGGAGGCTTTTTACACCTCCAATATCAGCTCCTTCTTTTTCCTTGCCTTTCCTCGTTATCTGCAAGCTTGGTTCGGAAGGTACCCATGGCTGTGGATGTCCAATTGGAGGATCCGCCTCATCTCTTAATTCTATCGCCAGTGTAAAGGTGCAATCTTCAGGTAGCGGTTTCATTTTCCCTCCCAGGTAATCCAGCTTCCGGATCTTTGCGCGGAGCTGCTCCTCGATATCGACGATGTCTGCCAATCCCGTCGCGTCCCCCTCGAATTCGGTGAACCTCTCCTTCTCGTCGACCACTGGAAAACGGCTAATGTCAAAGAGAAATCGTTCCATTACTTCGAGATCTGGGGAGTATATCACAACGACCACGCGTTTGACGGCGTTGGCGGCGATTTGAGGCGCTAGTGCTTTGACGGATTCATTGATCCATTCGCAGACTTTAGGGTGTCGGTTTTGATGGACTGGCAGGTTGTAGGCACGAGTCGTGAGAAATGTGCTGGCGGGGTATAGCTCGCGCGTGTAGAGAATCGTGTGTATTGCGACGGTCAGAAAGTCCATAAAGGTTCGATGGATGGCGAGGGTGGTGTTGAGGATTGGCGGGGCTGGCGGTGGAGGGGCTGCCATTTCGAGGTTTGGTGCCGCCAACCAACCGATCGCAGAAGAATATAGAGGAGAGTTGTGATGGCGTCAATTAGCACTGGAGTTGGGATGTGACATCATCTGGCATGTTGAAAAATAGACTATATGAGCGCTTGTTGTAAGCTTCATGTAGCGTTGTGGGGGAGGTGGCAGCAGATAAAAAGTTTTTGACTGATGATGTATTTCACCCAACCCCAACCGCGTCGCGAGGAATTGCTCGTTCACGCGTATCCCCTCCTTAATACAACCATACGAACCAGATTCACCCCCCATTAGTGATCATAAATTCGAATTCGCATTCTCTCCTCTCCTGTCCTCTCCTTTTTTCTCCAAGACTTCCCACCGACCTATTCCTCCTGCTTCCTGACCCACGGGGATAAGTTGCCCATTGCAGTGCGAACAACCTCCAAAAGCTACCCCACTCGTGGAGCAGGTCAAGATGGCACAAACCATGGAGGACCAACTTCTGCAACTCCTGCGCGATACTCAGTCGGCATCTGAAGGGCCTCGAAAACAAGCCGAGCTGACTTTACAACAAGCCCAAAACAATCCAGCCTTCCCTGGCAGTCTTGCCGCCATCGCCAGCCATGCGTCGATCGCACCAGAGATTAGGCAGAGCGCCTTGTTGATATTGAGAACTTTCGTGGATAAAAATTGGAGCGGACATGATGAGAAGGGCCCAACCATCCAAATTGACGAGACAATCAAGGAGCAATTGCGGTTGGGAATGCTGGAATTGGCTACATCTGGAGATGCCGATAGAAAGATTCGGAGTGCGGCAAGGTGGGTTGCTTTTTTATAGCTCCAACAAGCTTGAGAATTGCGCTAACACTCTCGACGCTAGCTACGTCGTCAGTAAAATCGCCAATGTCGATTTCCCTGAGCACTGGCCGAATCTACTGCCAGCTTTACTGCAACTAATTCCCAATGCTACCGATGCACAATCACACGGTGCCCTCAGGGTGCTTTCTGACTTGGTGGAGGATTCCTTGAGCGAAGACACTTTCTTCACTGTTGCCCGGGATATCAATAATGTGGCATATGAGGAGGCTGTCAATGCCAATCGAAAAGCATCTTTACGAGCGCTAGCGATTTCCATTTTCCGCAGCACCTTTGATATCATGGATATGGTTAAAGATGAACATGGACCTGCGGTCAAAGGCTTCGCAGACGAGATCATCAAGGCATGGCTGCCGTTTTTCATGGAAGTTCTGAAGAAGCCATTATCCACCACAAGACCAGTTGAAGATGATAACAGTAAAGCGGCCGTGGAGTGGAGAGGTCTTGTTGTGATTAAGCTACAAGTCATCAAGACCTTGATGAAGATCAAGATGGTTTTCGCACAGATTCTTCTCCCACAAAGTCCCGCCCTGTTTACTGCAACATGGGAAGAACTCTCTATGCTTCAGACTGCATACAAGGACATGTATGTGGACGATAACGAGCAAGGGCGTCTCGAAGATGCCGATGGATTGCCATACACCCTTGATTTCTTAGTGTTGGAGGAACTCGACTTCTTTTCGTCCTGCTTGAGGGCTCCTCCCGTCAAAGAGGAACTTCAAAAGCAACTGCAAAACAATGCCAGCGTTGCGGCCACTCCTTGGGTTATGGATGTCATGAAATTGGCTGTGGGTTTTGCTCAGATCTGCAAGGAGGAAGAAGATCTTTGGGATATTGATGTCAATCTCTTCTTAGCCGAAGAAACCTCTGTTACAGCAAATTATACGGCAAGAACCGCATGCGGTGACATGCTTGTCAAGTTGGGCGAGTGGCTCAACCTAGGTGCTATGGAAGGCTTGTTGGCATACAGCCAAGCTCTCTTCTCCTCCGAAGCTGCCACGTGGAGAGATAGAGAGGCTGCATTGTACCTTCTCACCCAGCTAACAACCGACTTTCTTGATTTGAGCAAAGACATCTCGCCAGAGATTGCCCATGCATTTTTAGGCCTGATTGACTATGCTATTAACAGACCGGAAGAACCTCTTTTGAGGGCTCGAGGTTACCTTGTTGCTGCTCTACTCGTCCAGTATCTTCCAGATGTTTCTCTCGGTCTCCTTGACCGCACAATTGGGGGTGTCAATGGCGAAGAGGACGACGTTGTCAAGGTGTCTTGCATCAGAGCACTTCAAGGATTTATGAAAGCGCGCACGGTTCCGGCCGACCGACAAGTCCCAATTATCACAGCCATATCCGATTTCCTCTATTCAAAAGATCTTACCGATCTTGAGGACTCGGATGATCTTCTTATTACATTGGTGGAAACTTTACGAGACGCCATTATTTTGGATCCAAGAATCGCCATTGCCAACGAAAGCACTGCACTGGATCTCCTTTTTTTACTTGCAAAACATGGTGCCTCAAATTTCCAGCTGGTTTTGTTGGTTAACGAGTGCTTCGATGAAGTGACAGAATCACTTGCAGTAAATAGCGAGGGCTACATGGCGTTATGCGCAAAGGTGTTGCCTTCGTTGACTGGGGCATTTGACGTTGGTGGAATGACGGGTGATAATCCTTTGATTGAGGTAAGACTTACAAATATCGAAAGAAACAAAATTACTGACACCTTTGATCAGCTTGCGGCGGATTTACTTGCAGTTCTTACACAGAAGGGCTCAGAGCCCCTTCCACCAACTTTCGTTGCTTCTGTTCTTCCTAAACTTAACCGTCTCTTGATGGCGACTACAGAGGGCGGAATCTTGAGACCTGGTGTCGAATCTTTCAAATTCATGCTCATGCATGATCACCAACAGGTATTTGCTTACAAGGATGAGACAGGACGATCGGGTCTCGAGTTATGTTTGGTCATCATTGACAAATTACTCGGACCTACGATAGAAGATAATGCGGCTTCCGAGGTTGGTGGCCTGGCCGCTGAACTTGTTGAAAAGGCAGGCCAAGAACGGCTCGGTCCTTACCTACCACAGCTTTTACAAGCCGTGGCATCAAGACTCGCTACCGCAGAGGCGGCGCCATTTATCCAGTCGTTAATTCTAGTCTTCGCCAGATTATCGCTATCCGGAGTTCAAGATGTAGTGGAATTTTTAACACAGATTCAGATTAATGGCCAAAGTGGCCTGCAGGTGGTTATAAGCAAGTGGCTCGAGAACTCAATAAACTTTGCTGGATATGATGAGATTAGGCAGAAGTACGTGTTACACTCTCCTGATCTCATAAATTGGTACTAACTATATCCAGTGTTATTGCTCTATCCAAATTGTATAGTTTGAATGACCCCAGAGTTATACAAACTATGGTCAAGGGTGATCTGATCATTCCAACTAGCAATAGGATTATGACCAGATCACAGGCTAAATTAAGTATGTTGCACCTAGATACCTTCAAGCTGTCTCTGCTAACAAAGCCTCAAGATCCAGATCAATTCACAATCATCCCGGCGCCCCTGAAAATCATCAAAGTCCTCATTGAAGAACTCCTTTCAGCATCCGGACACCAAAATGCAGCCAACGCCGCAGCAGCCGCCGCCGAATTTGCCGACGAAGAAGGCGAGAACGACGACTGGGAGGACTTACCAAATACCCTCGACCTCGGACTCGGCGCTACGAAGGCGGATCTTATGGCCTACGCCAACGAGGGATCGGCAAATTTCATCCGTCAGAAGGATGACGAGACGCAGCAGTATTTAGTGGAGTTCTTTTTGAAGGCGGGGAGTGAGAATGTTGCGGGGTTTAATGAGTTATATGGCGTGCTTACTGAGGAGGAGAGGGCCAAGTTGAATGAGTGTGCAGGGCAGAGTCAGGCGCAGGCTCAGCAGCAGCAGCAGGTGCTTCATCAGTGAGCCGCTAAATTTTGTTTGTAGCGAGCGGCTGGAAAATTGGATGTTTTTTGGAGGGACGTAGTACCGGTATTGCTCTACTAAAATTGGCGTCTCTTTACCCCCCCTCCTTTTGAGAAGCTTGTGGATATGATTTTCGTGCGCGAGAAGCAAAAAAAGCCGTTTTGGACAGGAGTACATAGATGAGAGAAAGCTTTGTCCCCAGATCACATGTTTTTTGGTTTTCCTGAGAATGAAAAAGTTATCTTCTTTTATTTTCTTTCTACAGTACATACAGTGTACGTGAGCGTCTACAAAGTTTTCTCATAGTGATGTAAGTACGGATACACAGTTGGCTCGCTTAACTGATCCACTGGGTGTGTTTGGAAACAGATAGGCAATGCGCGAATAGCTATTTGTATTATATCTTTCCTAACCTCCTAGCTTTAAATCTCTGAATATTCCATATAAATGTCTGACCACTCAAGAATCTACTTCACCGGTCATCTCCTCCCAGGGTCTCCATGTCAATCATTTAGCGGGTTTTTGGGTACCAATTCTGATATCGCACTCTTACTGTATTTGGAGGTAGATTTAGGGGGAAGGGGTGAGTGGGTAGTCGCCGGAAGCGAAGGTGGTTTGATTGGATTGTATAAGTAAGAACTAGTCTTTTGGTTTAATTGAGCGGTTCCTGCGCTGTGGATTCGGTTATGTGAAGGAGGTTAGGTAGGTACCTAGACAAAGGGGGTAAGTGGGTGATGAAGTTGTATTTCTTTGGGGTTGTGTTGTGGTGTGGTGTTTTTGGGTGGAAGAGATGAGATTAATGGGTTGGAAGGAACTGTATGTTTTGATGCTGGAAGTAGAAGATGGTAGGTAAGGCATGTCATATAGAGGCCACTCAATTGCTGTGAAAAGATTCAATGCTTGTGAAAGCGTGCTGTTTTCCCGCTGAGGTTCGCTTCGCTTAAGCGATTGCGTACCTTCTTGTAGCTTACTAGTATAGTATGACAATTTCAGGTGTTATTATTTGACGGCTCTGATTGACTGGTCAAAGATAGTGCTACTCGCATGCATAGTAAAAGATTTTATAGCATCATATAATGAGGTGAGGGTAGTGAATCATATTCTGTAGTTCTTCAAGTATAGGAACCGATTAGTCTAGCCAAGGTTCTCCTTGAAGTTGGTGTACGTGAAATGGATGTTCTGAATCAAATGGTGCCGGCCATGAGATCCAGGTATATCCAGAATTCTCTCCAAAGTTCGCTTCCTTCCAACATTGCAACACCTCATAGCATCAATATGACCCCTCCAAAAACACCAGCAGACTATGAATCTTCCACAATCCCATCCAAAATATCCTCGAGCCCCTCCTGAGACATCTCAACCTCAAATCCCCTTCCCTCATTCTTAGGAAGTCCCCCAACAACCTCCCTCCCAATAACCTTCTGCGCCTCCTCAAACAAGGTTTCCAAATCCAACGTCCGACACTCCTCATGGAATTCCTCATACAAATCCCATGGTTCAAGTTCTTCCTCCACTAACTCAAGTTTCTCAATTATCATTTCAATTGGTCCCGGAAAATCAGCGATATGACTTGGAGGCCAAAAACTTTGGTTTGATAGGCCCCGGACAAGAGCGGAGAAGACGAGATGATCGCAGTCTTCGTCGTCTTTTGTGCATTGGATATCAGATACCTGGAGGTAGTTTAAGTGGAAGTCTAAGGATGAGATGATTGTGGTTATGGATTTGGCTCGGGCTGTCATCATAGCGTCTGTTTTAATAAATTCAGTTAGAATACCATCTTATTCAAGTTGTAGGTTAACGTTGCAGGGGTAATACTTTGAAGACTCGGTGGAATTAATTCCGGATCTAGTTCAATAAATCCCAATTCACTCCATCTCTTGAATGTATCGTCGAAGACGTAAAGGGATGTCGAGAGATAGATTGCCTGTTCCATGAAAGTCTCCAGGTTTCCGAAGACCCAGGATATGAAGAGGTAGCCTTCTTGATGTTCTGGGTCATCCCAATCTTCCATGGTGGAGTCAATCCATTTCTGTGCGAAGGGGGAGATCAATTCTGCACAGGCGTATTTGCGACATGCTTTTGCGAGGGCGAGGAGGAGGTCGTGAGGTAATGGTGTGGATGGGATGTCTTTGTAGCAATGGTGGGCGAGGTAGAAGAGCTAGTTGAAGGTTAGGTCATGGTTATTTGGGAATCATCGGTCTTGGAGGGGAAGGAGGGAATAGACATTGTACTGTACTTACTATTTGAAGTGCTTCATAATTGTCGTCAGTGAAGTCCAATGGACCTGTGTTCATTGTAGACTGAGCTGAACTGGACTCTGTCGAGGTCTCTGCGGAAGATGGTGATTTGATCTGTGGAAAGGGCCTACAACCAAGATCTTGGTTTCAGTCTGAATCATCGCAAGAGGATTGAAGCTTTATGAATATCTCTCAACTTATAAGAAGAGCTTCTCTTATAAGATGAAAGAACTAGAATCGAGGAGTATCGAGACTTACGGATATATGAACTTCTTCCACACCTCGCTTGAATGACACAGCACCTGGGAACAGACGAGACCATCAAGAATGCCATTTGGTCCCCTCACCTTGATCCGAACGTCTCCACCTTCGAACGTAAAGTCATTGCTGGTGGGTTCGTCATTGCCGGTGGATTCGTCATTGCTGGTGGATTCCATGATGACAATAAAGTCAGGGTAGCCTAGTTGTTGGGAAGGGTTGAGTTATCTGCGCAGAGTTGCAACAGACAAAAGAGCTCGCGTAGTTGACTCAACTTGAATTTGAATTTTAAATAAGATTAAGGTATCTTTATGTAACATCTTGAGCAAATAGTATTACCGTAACGCCATGCAGAGGCGCAGCCACGCATCGTGAACCCTTTGATCTGTAATATTCACTGACTCACAATTTGCTCTGAAGTTCACTTAAGGCTTATAACTCGGTAATGAAGGATATTTATCTCCGCTCTTTAGAATCTCCAGCAACAATCTCCGCTATTTCTTGGGTCCCTACAGGTGTCCCTAAACATTCAACAAAGCCCACAAGCCGAGAGAAGTCAACATCATCTATACCAACCGCCATCTCTTCTCGCTTCAAATCGAGCTCTTTGACAGCAAGTTGACTTTGTGTTGGCCAAGGCTTGCACAAGATGATATAAACGCTAATGGAGACAGTGAATGACAAAAGCCAACCGAGATAGCCCAACTCCTTTGCAACTTGAGAAACATTAGCTCCAAGATTCCCACAAAACCCTGGAAAGCCAATCCCTAAGCCAGCAATATAAGCGATATACGCTTGGACATTCCACCCTCGCGTATAGTAATATCTTTGATTAGTTTTCTTCCCATCATACAGATTCTTGATAAATATATTCCCTCCAGTAAGTCCATAATCCGCAATCATAACACCCGTCAAGCCACCCATGAAGAGTCCATATCCACTGAGAAATTTAGTAAAAGTAGCAGCTGAAGCGTAGATATTCCACGGACAGGTTACCCAAGCTAGAAATAGTCCGAGAATTTGCCCACGTCTCATGTTCATATAGCGAGGGAGTAACATTGCAAGATCGCTGCCTAAAGGAATCATGTTTGCTGCTACGTTTGTTCCTAACACCAAAACCGCCCAGAATAATGCACACAAGAAGACAGCAAAACGTGTACCTGGGCTTGGGTAGCGTTCTAGAATAGCAGTCAGAAGGTCCCATTGATTCCATATCTCCAGTCCCCATGCGTTGTTGATAGCAGCAGTAGATATGATTCCAAAAGCCGCAGAAATAGTGACAGATAGAGGCCAAAATACGAGTTGAGTCCATATTGAGGACCAGCGGTTTTTTGCCCAACGGGAATAATCTGGTTGGTTCGTAATAAGTGTTGAATGAGCTCCAAGACAAGAGTTTATGGCGTACATGAAGAGCCATGAAGTATTGTTGAGAGGCAATACAGACGTCAATCTGTTTGCTCCAAGCCTGCCACCTGTATTGATCATGCAGAACGTGAACAGACCAATTATTGCTGGTATCATTGTGCACATCTTTAGTGTGAAAAGCCATTTCAGCTGATTAGGTCGCAGAAACACAAATAGGATATGGCATAGCCAATATAGGAAAAACGCGAGCATTTGCTGTGTGGTAAATCCAGGGGCACGAGGAAGTCCATTGGGAATAGATGTAAATGCACTACCAAAGACCGCATGAAGCATATTCACGACAAATGAAGAACCAACGTATACTGCTGTAGCATTAGTGCTCGAACATTATCGAATATGGCACCATTACTTACTTTTCAGAGAATAGTATATCGCAGCAAGTACAGCCCTGGCACCAACAGCGTAGAAGCTCCCATACATGCCAAAGACAGAGCGTGCAACGATTGGAAATCCAATGTGATATAACTCTGCACACCTTGAATTAAGAGCTGAGGCAGCAGCGCCAATAAATTGAGCAATAAATATTCCGATGATAGCTTGCCACCATACCATGCCAACACCAATCAGAGCTGATCCAAGTGTCCAGTTATCCATGGCAAGACTACTGTAGAAGAATATGTAGTTCCATGCTCGCCATGTTCGCTTTTCGCTTGGAGTGGGTAAGAGGTCTATGACATGATTAGCTTGTTATTTTTGGAGAGAGTCGGAGGGAATGTACCTTCATTCATCCAAGACCAAGCACCCGAGGTATCGCTATCGCGAGTTTGTAGGAATTTCTTCATAGAATTCTTGCTTGTGGCATCTTTGAGTTTCTGAACTTTTGAATATATCAAGCGGCTGGTTTGGACAGGGGAAAATGGCGAAACGGCCATGCTTCAGTTATTGAAAGATATAAGAAGAAACTGCCTTCTCTAGAAGGGGGGGAGAGAAAGCATAGCTTAAGAGAAGATATGAGGACGGAGGGTCTCTCTAGAGGTGGGAGATGTTATTATAGGTAGTCAGCCTACCCAGAAATCATCTGTTGCATGAGCCTGTTTCTACCCTACCTATAAGAGTAATTATCGGAACAGAATCCGACTGTATTATCTGCTTTCGACATGTTTCCAAAAGATAACTTTATCGTTGATATGATCAGCACTAGGAATAAAAGCCAATGGGGACCCGAAAATGGGGTGATGACCCCACAGTCTTCTCAATTCCGATAGTAGAGTTCAGGTTCGTCCCTTTGAACATCAACTTGCTGTGGAATTCAACTCATAATTCTCTCAAACACAAAAGACTTGATACTTCGAATTTCAAATCTCCCCACCAAATAAACCAAAAATGCATCCCCTCACAACCTATCTCCACCACCTGATCCACGCCAAAAAGTCCAACCTCTGCGTCAGCGCCGACATAACAACAGTACAAGAAATGCTATCCCTAGCAGATTGCGTAGGACCCAACATCGTAGTCTTCAAAACCCACGCCGATATCCTTTCCGGGTGGGACTCCGATCCCCACACAGGCACAGGAGCCAAGCTCGCAGCCCTCGCCCGTCGCCATCGCTTCCTGATATTCGAAGACAGGAAGTTTGCGGACATCGGATTTACGGTTCAACTCCAGTATTCGGGTGGAGATTATAGAATTGTGGAGTGGGCACATATTGTTAATGCTCATGTTTTGCCTGGACCGGATGTTGTGAGGGCTTTGAAGGAAACGGCTAGGTCTTGGAAGGAGACGAAGAAAGATGGCGTTGGTGTTGTAGAGGATGTTATCGTAGATCCGGGGGTGGCTCATGTTGAAGAACCTCCCTCTGAACGCGCGGTTCTCTTACTTGCTCAGATGACCAGCTCGGGGAATTTCTTAGATGCTGCTTATACCCAAAATTGTGTCACGATTGGTAGGCAGTATCGGGATTTTGTGATGGGTTTCATTGCTCTTGCGCCGCAAAATAGAGAAGCGGATGATTCGTTCATTGTTATGACGCCAGGGTGTTCTTTAACACCGGAAGAATCTCTTGATGGATCTGAATTCGTGCCTGGTGTGAACGATGCTCTTGGGCAGCAATATGTTTCACCACAGGAGTTAATTCTTTGGGGTTGTGATATCATCATAGTTGGAACAGGAATCTGCAATGCTAAGAATCCAAAAGTGAAAGCAGAACAATATCAAAGAATTGCGTGGCAGGCATATGAGAAGCGGGTACTTACTACATAGATATAAAGTACCCTTCCTACCTAACCAACCCTCATCTAAAACTCTCTATTTCAAAAATCTGAATCTAAATCTAGTCACTCAAGTCCATACTTCTAACACATCCCAGCGGGACACAACACCGTAGAACCATAGATATCCCCCGAAACTCCCAAAATCTGAAGTACGGCATTGAACACCCCCCCAATACCCTCTCCAGCCATGAAACCCGCCGCAACTCCAAACCCATAACATCCAAAGCTCTTTGGATTCCGCTTATTCCATATCCATCCCAGAATGGCACCCATCAACATCGCCAATCCATAAACAGTGGCGGGTATAATAAAAGCAAGTGCCACTACCATCATATTTGGATGATATTCTCTCATCCATTCACGTTTACCCGTCCAGAGATTATGTCTTATAAGCACCATAATCGCCCCGAAGATAGCAAAAAGGATAGAGAACGTTCGACTTGAAGCCGGGATTGGGAATTCTGGATCTGTCACTGCGATGGCAACGGCTCGCCAAGCGGAAACGGAAGGAATGTCGAAAGCGCAATTTTGTGCGTTCGCGTCGTTGATACAAGGGTAGGCAATGGAGAAGAGAACGTAGGTTGCTGGCGCGAGGAAGATGGCGAAGATTGTGCCTATTGCCTGTCCGAACCATTGGAGACGGGGTGAGGTGCGGAGGAGAAATCCGACTCTAAAGTCACCTACCAGATCTGTGATGATGTTAGTAGGTTTGTATACGTATATTTTGGTTTTACGTACCAGCTGCTTGACTGGCTCCTACGCTGGCAAGAGCTCCTCCTAAGAGGTTCATTCGCTGCATATCAGGTACCGACCACCCTTGGTTCTTGGTCGCTGCACCCAGTACTATTTGTGATGCTTTCGAAGCCGCGGTCAGTGGAGTGATATCTGAATTAGTTAGTACATTTCAGATTCTACGTCAACAGAACATCCAGCTTACCGGTGGCGCCAGTTGATTGAATGGCTAAAAATGAAAAGAATGCTGTCAGGAAGAGAGCCAAAAGTGTCTCCTTGACCGGCATATCGTACTGAACACTCATAACTATACAAGATAAAACCACTACGGCCAAAAGGCCAGGGAGCCACATCCACGCCGGGACAAGATCCGTTTCGTCGCCACTATTCTTTTCCATCTGACTACCATCTGAATCCATCCGATCAGCAGGTCGCCTGTAGTTACCTGTTCGTAAAACCGTAACGAGACGTGTAATCATTCTCCAAAACACCTTTCCAGTAAGCCAGAAGATTCTCCACTGGCACAAGAGCTCCGTGAAAGACACCACAACCATCCCCAACACACCAGGCCAAAGCAGCCAGTATCTTGGACTTGGATGATTCGCTGTGGTAAACTCGCTAGAAAGAGAACTATACTGCATGAAGCCATCCCACTTGGGGTCTTCAGTAGCCAAGCGACCGAATGCAATCTCATTTTGAACTAGCAAAGGTCCCATGATCCCCCTGTATTTGTTAGTTGTTTAAGCCAAAGAAACGCAGAGGAAGAGAGGAAGGAGGCACAAACCAAGCCAGTAAACTGCCCACGTAATAAGAGACAGAAACATTGATACCAGCCAGCATTCCACTCCCCATGAATGCAGGTGACCACTCGATCAACCAACCCCAACTTTCAATTGTCATCATATATTTCCACTGCCCACCACTGAGGAGAAACAACCAGGTAAACGGATGCCAATCCTAGAAGCAAGATCAGAGAAGAAGCTGTGAAAACCAATAGATGCGTCTTACCCATAATATCCCCAACGCATATTGAGATAAGACTCTCAAGCTGGCTGCTGCAACAAATGCCCAGCTCAGCGCTCTCATCTTACTTAATGCCAACTCACCCCCTTCTAAAGCATTATGCATAGAACGAATCGTAATAGCAGTAGCAGCCGACGATGGAAACACCAAATGTAGTTCTTCCGCTACATAAATAATGAAAAACTTGCGTACTATTACATAGGTTAAAAGTTAAAACTATCTCTCAAAAGCCAGTTTTCGAACAGCGGTAACTCACAAGGGGTAGCAAAGAATATCCCGAAGAAACCACCAACAGCAGTCAAAGTAATGATCCTCCAATAATCAGCTGACGGATTATTAAGTAATCCAAGTTGATACATAGCAGGAAACGCGGAGGTAAAAACATTACTCATCCCGCCTGCGGAAGTAGCGACTGTTTGCACGATATTATTTTCCCGCGCGCCGAAATCGTCGCCCAGCCAGGGAACCGCATGGAAATACCTAGCGGTAAACTTCAAGACCGCAAAGCCAACGATGGACTATAATCATCAGATTATTCCATTATAATTTCATAAATACTTGAATGAAGAAAACACAAAACGTACGGCGAAAATGTTGGCCGAAGCAGTCCATCCTGATTTCAGCCCTAGATAGATATTACTTGCGTTCACCAGACCGCCACAAAATAACCCGACTAAGATCGCTCGCAAAGTGAGGATATTCCGATTCTCCTCGGGAAGATCATCGAATGGTTTAAATGGGTTCTTGGAAAATTGATCGAGGAACTCGTCATCGTCTTGCGGTGGATCCGCGTGGTCCGAAAGCGTCAGCCGTTCGGAAAACAGCGTGTCCTCTGAATTTCGATCACCAGCCTCGGAATCTGAGTCTGAGTGAGCATTTTGTTTGGTTTTGGAAAGTAACGGTCTGTTTGTGTGTTAGATATGTATGTTTTTATTTGTGAGAGGAGGGACGAACGCTTCGGTCTCATCGCTGGGAGTGGCCATGTTGGCCATCTCGTAGGAGGGGTGCATTGCTTATCATGGAGAATGAATCATGAGCTTGTGGTGTTTTATCTTTTGATGTGAGCTCATAAACACGATGATCAAGTGCTAATATATGAGATGCACGATAGGGATATGAAATTGTTTATATGAGAGGTTTTACTATTTGAAGGGGTTATGCGGTCAAGAGTCAGACGTCAACAGAGTAAGGTTCCCGAAGAATACCCGGGTCGAAGCTCACCATGTGTCAGGCTCGGCGCTCCTAGCTGTGGTAGTGCAGATATCTACCTATGAAGTTGCAGAGTATAGAAAGTATTATCTCTTCTTTTAATTTAAGTGCAAATTGCTTGAAATTGTCTTGTGATTTGTAACGAAGGAATCTTAGCCTTGATATCTACTGTGCTGTCCCCTGTCCAAGAAAATCCATCATATCTTACAAACTTCAGAACTCTCAGATAATCTACTTATTGAATAACGTATTACGATGGAAGATTTCAATTTCAAATTCCTCCCATTTCGCTATCAACATCCCTACCTCTCAGCTCTCTGACAGCACCAAAAAAGAATTACAAAATTTAAAAACTGCAAAAAAACCTCCGGCCAGGTTCAAATACCAGACGAACTGAGTTTTTGATTTTTTTCTCCAGTGCCGGGCCCCTACCCTCGATATTACTTGTCTCGAAACAGTTTGAGTATTTATTAGACACCCTCCTGACTGGGCCAGGCGCCAGAATCCCAGTTTTGATGTTGTTGGGTGTCTTATTTGTATATCTATAGAGATTTCGCTTAAACTGCGGGAGTGGGGGCTGGTTGTGCCGGCAATTGTGTTGATGCAATTCTGTAATTCCATAGACTTGATCTAATTACCCCAAAATAAAACGTGTAATGGCAGTTCATTCGCAAAATCTTGTACCAAGCCCCAGCATTAACAACAAGAGGCGCAATTTTCATTCACTTCCCATTCCAAACCCAGATATTTCCCTTTGGGAAGCGCTCAGAATATCAATCAAGATAAGCTCATATATATACAAAATAAAGAGTGCATTGCAATGCTTGAATTTATAAATCAGTGGAATCACCAAGTGACTTAACCACCTACAACACAAGTTTCAAAGGTGATTAGAAATATCTATAAGGCTTTGTGTCGCGATATTCACTCGTTTTTATGCTTTTCTATTTACCACTTGTTTAGATTACACCATTTTACACTTGCATAGCAAGCTAATTATTCTTTGTACTTACTATTTGCCTTGTTTGTAGTTTAGTAGTTTGTACTGTACTATAGTTTGTAGAAGGGAAAGCGAGGTGTAGGATCATGTGACCTATGGGTATAAGTAGGAGCTGTAGCTACACTCATTTACCTCCTCATACAAATGCAATACAATTTCGTTGCACCTGTATCCTTACTACAATATTCAACCAACACTATGACTGTCACCTCATGTTGGTGCATACTATTTTAGTTCATCTACTGTGAATACTATTAGTGAAAGGTTTATTGCATATCTGGAAGGCTTTGAAAGAAGGTACCAGACAGCGGAAAAGTGACCTTCTCATGGGAAGGTAGTGGTTTGTTCTGTTGTTACCATAATTATTATGTACTTCTCAGTACCTAAATACACCAATGGCAGGTATCCTACATATATCTTTCAACTAGTGGAGGATAGAGGCTCTTCTAGTCACTAAACATGTTTCACCTAACTTACCAATATTCTTTACCTCTAAATTTAAGAAACAAGAGGTCATTCTCTGTCGTATATCCAACTTGGGTTCATCTTCCTTGTTCACATTACGTTCGTCTCAACCTGTTTGAACAAAAGTACCGTGAAGGACGCTTTGTTATTGGTATGGCCTAGGAAATCGCGCGTTATCCCATGGTCCTGCAGAGTAGCTGGTATCAGAGGTCTTATATATATATATAGAAAAGGGATATACAGCACTTTACAAGACACCAACCATATTGTACAAGATCTTCAATCCCAACTCAACTTTTACCACCATATTTCAGACCAACTGTACTCGCTTTTAACAACAACAACATCTTACAGTACCATCAATCCCAAACCTCCATATCACAACCATGTTCTCCATCCACAAGGAAGACTTCTGTTTCCGCGGTGGCGACGTCGAGATCTTGGTTAAGGGGAATGGGGACGAAGAAATTAGTGGCTTGGTATATTCGCAGATCATGTGTTTATCTAGCGAGATATGGGAGAAGTTCATTTATCCACCATTTCCACGGATTAACTTGTCTACTGAGGAAGAGGAGGCATCTCCAGAGGTTTCTACGATATTGTCAGATGAGCATGGAATAGAGTATAGTGCTCGTAAGTCGACTGGTATCAAGCGGGGTATCATAGCGATAGTGGACTTTACTGAGGATGATCCTGAGGTAAGTTACTTTCCTCTTTCTATTTAGATGAAGTTGATAAACAGTGGCTAACCTTCATATAGGCTCTCTTGATCCTCCTAAATATCGCACACCATAACATCACGACTCTCCCAAAGGAACTAAACCTCGATCTGGCGTACAAGGTCGCCGGACTCGTCGAACAATATCAACTTCTTCGCTTGGTAAAACCATACCAGACAAATTGGTTCGCAGAGATCTGGGAGAGCATCCCGGTTTCCAGTATTGAGAAGACTTTGTTCCTCGCCTATGTATTTGGACACGAAACGGAGTTCATCAATCTCTGTAGTAGAATTGTGAAGCATGTCACAGTCGAAGAAGACGGGAAGTTGTATTACTCTGAAGCGCGGGCTTCCAGAGTGTTAGAACATACAATGTTTCCACCTGGTGTTGAGGGTAAGTTACTTCACGAATATACCTTTTAATTTCACTTATTGTATGTATGTATAACTAACCTCGCCCAGAAAACATAAAAACATCACTAGACGCCGCAAAACTCGCAATCTCGACATTCATCGACGTGACTGTGACATTTCTCCGTATAAATTGCATGGCGATCAATGAAGACACAGACAACGATCCAAATTCTCTGAATCGTGATATCAGAAAAGGAATGAGGGCCTGGCAAGCAGCAATGACGAATGCCACGATGAAGTTAACTATCAGTCAGACTTCGGACTTCTTGGAAAATATGTTTTTTAGTGCCTATAAGCATCAGAGTGAGAAGAGCTACCTTGACGCCTGTGTATTTCAGAGAGAGCTGTGGGGTCAGGTGGAATATCTGATTGTGAAGGCGGTGGGGACGATGGATTTGAGAACACATATGCGTAGAGCGAAGGAACAATTAGCGTGGACGTAGAATTAGTATCTTTTGTAGAAAAAGAGATATGAGATTTCAACATACTTCCCAAGGTTTTGATTGTTGGCCAGTTTCGGAATTAGTACATTTCACGATTGATAATAGAAAGACAAGCTTTGGCGACCGTTTGTGTTTGTCTGTTTTGTCACTTCAGTTGTTGAGAGTGGCTTGAGTAGGTAGTGAGTGAAACCATTTGAATATCTTTCGATAATTAATTAGAATAATTGTTCTAACTGGCAATTGGTGATTGTATTCCTGGTTTATCTTGCGGATTAATATAGTTACCTTCTTCTAATGTGAACAAAACGACTTAGAAATGTAGTATGTGGTTCGTCGAGTGGGAGAGAATAGGATGTAGAATAGAGGGTACCGAACTATCTAACTATTGGTGGGAATGTTATACCGAGCATTTTGTTTGTTTTCATAATTGGCCACTTAAGAAGTTGCAACAACGGCTGCGTTCTCGGGTAGCCGTTGTGTTGTATACCGTTGAGAGAACCTTAAGCCGTCATACCCCGCTTACCTATTTGGGGTGCATCATGCATGCAGCCGAGGTTATGGCGGATCAGAGGCTGAAATGCAAGGCTACACCCGTGGACTTTCCCCATCTTCTGACCTGTCTGATTGGACCAGTGAGTCAGTGACCCCTGTTTTTGCGGGCCGAAGAATTATCCGGGCTGAATTTTTTCTATCGATTGATCTACGATCTCAGAGGGGAACTCTTTTTCTTCCCTTCCTCTCTCTCTCGAGCTTGTTCTCGAGCAGAGCCACCACTTTGATCTTCATCTCCCCCCCCCAATTGCACTCCTTTATATTTGATAGACGGGCTATCGGTGCTTTCATTCACCATTGCCGGAAAACTCGCTCTTCTGCTTGTTGAAGGTTGATTTGGTTTTCACTTTTCCCCGCCATCGCCCTCACCTAGTCGACCAGAAAAAAAAACTTGGACGAGTTTTTTTTTCTCCGAAAACCACAACACCATGCCGGGTACAATCTCAGAAAAGGTCTACGCCCCAGTGGCTGCCAAACATCTCGAGGGCAGCGACGATGGCTTGATCAGTCTTGAACTGCAGGATGGGGTCGTCTACCAAGGTTACAGCTTTGGTGCGAAGAAGAGCGTAGCCGGAGAATTGGTTTTCCAAACGGGCATGGTGGGATATCCTGAATCCATCACTGACCCTTCTTACCGAGGTCAAATTCTCGTCATCACATTTCCTCTTGTAGGAAACTATGGTGTTCCATCCCGAGAGACCATGGACGATGTCCTTAAGGACCTACCTGCCCATTTCGAATCCTCCCAAATCCATATTGCCGGTCTCGTCTGCGCATCTTACTCTGGAGAAGACTTTTCTCATTTTCTCGCTACATCTTCCTTGGGAACATGGCTCAAGGAGCAGGGAGTTCCTGCAATATATGGTGTTGATACCCGCGAGTTGACCAAGAGAATTCGAGAGGAGGGAAGTATGCTTGGAAGAATGATGGTCCAGAAAGAAGGCCTGACCAACGGCCATGTCAACGGAAATGCCAATGGTACTTCTGAAATCCTCTCCGGGAAAGACTGGAGAGCTGCCTTTGAGACCATTGAGTGGTTGAACCCAAACGCGAAGAACCTCGTAGCAGACGGTGAGTCTCTGCTTGTAGACAGCCCGCGATTGAGGGCTGACATCGGACATAGTATCGATACGAGAACCCAAATTATATACCCCCAACCCATCCACTGCTCTTAAGCATCCCTCTGGTAGGCCTTTACGCGTTTTATGTCTCGATGTTGGGTTAAAATATAACCAATTGAGATGCCTCTTGCGCCGTGGCGTGGAGGTCATGGTTTGCCCTTGGGACTATGATTTTCCAGCTCTTGCAGGCAAGGACTACGACGGACTTTTCATTTCCAATGGGCCTGGTGACCCATCCCTGATGGAGAAGACCATCCAGCATCTTTCCACTGCAATTTCAGAGAACCGAACCCCAATTTTCGGTATCTGTTTGGGACACCAATTGCTTGCTAGAGCATCTGGTGCAACAACCTCCAAGATGAAGTTTGGTAACCGTGGACACAACATCCCGTGTACGAACATGTTGACTGGAAAATGTCACATTACTTCCCAAAACCACGGTTTCGCAGTCGATACCGCTAGTTTGTCTTCCGATTGGATGGAGCTGTTTGTCAATGCCAACGACGGCAGTAACGAGGGAATCAGACACAACAGCAAGCCATATTTCAGTGTACAATTCCACCCGGAAAGTACCCCAGGTCCACGAGACACCGAATTTCTGTTCGATGTTTTTATCAACACAATTGTTGCTACTACCGCTGATCAAAGCTTGCTTTCTAAGCCTGTCACTTTCCCTGGAGGCGACAAACTTGAGAACGAGAGGCTTCGACCAAGAGTGGACGTGAAGAAAGTTCTTGTCCTTGGTTCAGGTGGATTGTCCATTGGACAAGCAGGAGAATTTGATTACTCTGGTAGTCAGGCCATCAAAGCTCTTAAAGAAGAAGGGATTTATACTGTGTTGATCAACCCCAATATCGCTACCATCCAAACGTCCAAAGGATTGGCAGATAAAGTCTATTTCCTTCCAGTCACTGCCGAGTTCGTCCGAAAAGTCATTATTCGTGAACGACCTGATTCGATCTACGTAACTTTCGGTGGACAGACCGCTCTTCAGGTTGGTATCCAACTCAAGGATGAGTTTGAAGAACTCGGTGTCAAGGTTCTCGGAACACCAATTGATACAATCATCACTACCGAAGATAGAGAGCTGTTTGCTCGTAGTATGGAATCTATTGGTGAGAAATGTGCAAAATCCGCATCAGCTAGTACCGTTGAGGAAGCTGTGCGTGTCGTCAAGGATATTGGATTCCCCGTAATCGTTCGTGCTGCCTATGCCCTTGGTGGACTCGGAAGCGGTTTTGCCGATAACGAGCAAGAACTGATTGAGCTCTGCGACAAAGCATTTGCTGCCAGTCCACAAGTTTTGATTGAACGAAGTATGAAAGGCTGGAAGGAAATCGAATACGAAGTTGTTCGAGATGCGCAGGACAATTGCATCACAGTCTGTAACATGGAAAACTTTGATCCTTTGGGAATTCATACCGGAGATTCTATCGTCGTTGCTCCATCGCAAACACTTTCCGACGAAGACTACAACATGCTACGAACCACCGCTGTCAATGTCATTCGCCATCTGGGGGTGGTCGGTGAGTGTAACATTCAATATGCTCTCAATCCATTTTCAAGAGAGTATTGCATTATCGAGGTCAATGCTAGATTATCTCGATCCTCTGCTTTGGCTTCTAAAGCCACCGGATATCCTTTGGCTTTCATCGCCGCCAAATTGGGTTTAAACATTCCACTGAACCAAATTTCCAACACTGTCACGAAAGTCACATGCGCATGCTTCGAGCCTTCGCTGGATTACGTTGTGGTAAAGATGCCAAGATGGGATCTGAAGAAATTCAACCGTGTTTCCACTCAGTTGGGTTCCTCGATGAAGAGTGTTGGAGAAGTCATGAGCATTGGCAGAACCTTTGAAGAAGCAATTCAAAAAGCCATTCGTGCAATTGACTTCCACAACTTGGGTTTCAACGAGACCCCAGCCCTCATGTCAATTGATGATGAACTCCAAACACCGTCTGATCAACGTTTGTTTGCCATTGCAAATGCCATGCATTCAGGATACTCTGTGGAAAAGATCTGGGAGATGACCAAGATCGACAAATGGTTCTTGAGCAGATTGAAGGGACTCAGCGACTTTAGCAAGCTGATGTCCACCTTTACCGCAAGCAATATCGAACTCACTCTCTTACGACAGGCCAAGCAACTTGGTTTCTGTGATCGTCAATTAGCCAAATTCTGGGGTTCCAATGAACTCGCTGTTCGACGCATGCGTGTGGAAGCTGGAATCATTCCAGTTGTGAAACAAATTGATACCGTCGCTGCTGAGTTCCCTGCATTCACAAACTACCTGTATATGACATACAATGGATCGGAGAGCGATATCACCTTCGATGACCATGGTGTAAGTGCAGAACAAATTAGACCTGGAATCATTTGCTAACTTAGATAAAGGTCATGGTACTTGGTTCTGGAGTTTATCGAATCGGATCTTCTGTAGAGTTCGATTGGTGCTCAGTCAGAGCCATCAGAACTCTCCGTGCCACTGGGTTCAAGACTGTCATGGTCAACTAGTAAGTATTTGTCTAGCTCTATTCCTACTTTCTCTCCAATTGTTACTAACGAATATTTTAGCAACCCGGAGACTGTCTCAACCGACTACGACGAAGCTGACAGACTGTACTTTGAGAACATTAACCTCGAGACTATCCTCGATATTTACCAGCTTGAATCTTCAAGTGGTGTTTTGATCGCAATGGGTGGGCAAACGCCTAACAACATCGCACTGCCACTTCATCGTCTCAACGTGAAGGTTCTAGGAACCTCACCTGAAATGATTGACAACGCCGAGAATCGATACAAATTCTCTCGTATGTTGGATAGAATTGGCGTTGACCAACCTACGTGGAAGGAACTCACTAGCTTCGAAGAGGCTAAGGAATTCTGTAACACAGTTTCATACCCTGTGTTGGTTCGTCCTTCGTACGTTCTCTCTGGTGCTGCCATGAACACTGTTTACTCAGAGGCCGATCTTGAAGCCTACCTTGCGCAAGCCGCGGAGGTTTCTCGGGAACACCCAGTGGTTATTACCAAATACATCGAGAATGCCAAAGAAATCGAGATGGACGCAGTAGCCAAAGACGGTAAAATGGTGGGTCATTTTATCTCAGAGCATGTTGAGAACGCAGGAGTCCACTCTGGTGATGCTACGTTGATCTTACCACCACAAGATCTCGAGGCCACAACCATCAAGAGAATCGAGGAAGCTACACGAAAGATTGGAGATGCTCTCAATGTTACCGGTCCTTACAACATTCAGTTCATCGCCAAAGACAACGATATCAAAGTCATCGAGTGTAACGTCAGAGCGTCGCGATCATTCCCATTCGTCTCAAAGGTCATGGGTGTTGATTTGATTGAAATGGCTACAAAAGCCATCATGGGTGTTCCATTCGTTGAGTACCCTCCAACTCAGCTGCCTGAGAACTGTGTCGGTGTCAAGGTGCCACAATTCAGTTTCTCTCGTCTTTCTGGTGCCGATCCCGTTCTTGGTGTAGAAATGGCCTCTACTGGTGAGGTTGCCTGCTTTGGTCGAGACAAGTACGAGGCCTATATCAAGGCCCTCATCTCAACAGGCTTCAAATTGCCAAACCGCAATATTCTATTGTCCATCGGATCTTACAAGGACAAGAATGAGATGCTACCATCTGTCTTGAAACTTCAAAAGATGGGTTA
Source organism: Hymenoscyphus linearis (assembly GCA_900536425.1). Taxonomy (NCBI): domain Eukaryota; kingdom Fungi; phylum Ascomycota; class Leotiomycetes; order Helotiales; family Helotiaceae; genus Hymenoscyphus; species Hymenoscyphus linearis. Next base: position 112,593 of record UNPR01000049.1, read on the forward strand.
CCGTCTCTTTGCTACTGCTGGTACAGCCGATTTCCTTCAGGAGCATCAAGTCCCAGTCCAGTATCTCGAGATTCTTGGCAAAGGCGAGGATGATCAAAAGTCGGAGTACTCGCTTACACAACATCTTGCAAACAACATGATCGATTTGTACATCAATCTTCCTTCCAGCAATCGTTACCGTCGACCAGCCAATTACATGAGTAAAGGATACCAAACTCGACGAATGGCTGTCGACTACCAGACACCATTAGTAACCAACGTAAAGAATGCAAAGATTCTGATCGAAGCCATTGCCAGACACTATGAACTCGAGATCAGCAGCATGGACGCTCAAACCAGTCACCGTACTGTTGTCCTTCCTGGACTGATCAACATCGCCGCATTTGTCCCTGGAATTGCAACAAGAAACAGCCATGACTTCCAAGCTGTCACCAAGGCATCCATCGCTGCAGGATTTACTATGATCCGTGTCATGCCTCTTGGACTGGAGAGATCTGTTACAGATGCAGTCGCTTTGAAGACTGCCCAGCACAACAGCAAGCAAGGCGCTAACTGTGATTACAACTTCTCCGTTGCTGCCACTTCCGAAAACGCAGACCAGATTAGCCAGGTCACTGGTGAAGTCGGATCACTGTTCGTCCCTTTCAACCATCTGGCAGACAACATCAGCAAGGTCGCTGCTGTGACCGCTCACTTTGAGTCATGGCCCAACTTCAAGCCAATTGTTACTGATGCTAAGATGACGGATCTCGCTTCAATTCTTCTTCTTGCAAGTCTACATACCAGAAAGATCCACGTAACTAGCGTTTCCACCAAAGATGACATCAAGTTGATTGCCCTTGCCAAGGAGAAGGGATTGAAGGTTACCTGCGATGTGTCAGTTTATGCTTTGTTCCTCTCCCAGAAGGAGTATCCAGAAGCAAAATTCCTACCCACTGTTGAGGACCAGCAAGCACTCTGGGAGAATATGGCCATCATAGATGCATTCTCAATTGGGACATTGCCTTACGCCATCGCCAAAGCTGCCGGAAAAGAGCCAAATGCTTCCGCAGGTATTTCTGATACTCTACCTCTCCTCTTCTCTGCCGTCGCCGATGGCAGACTCACTGTGGATGATATCAAAGCTCGCCTCCATGACAACCCCAAGGAGATTTTCGAAATTCATGATCAAGTAGGAGCATCAGTCGAAATCGAAATCGACCGTCCATACACTGCTGTTGCATCATCAGTCTGGTCTCCATTTGTCGGAAAGGTTATGCGCGGCTCAGTCCAACGAGTCATTTTCCAGGACAAAACAGCATGCCTTGATGGTGAGCCATGCCATAGTTCAGCTGATGGCAAAGATATGTCTTCGCATCTGATTGAATCTCATCTCGTCACCCCATTGTCGCCTCCTCTGAAGTCAATGATGTCCCCTTCTGTCGGTCCTCGACCTGATACCCCCAGCAGACGTTATTCCATGCTTGGTGCACCAGCTATGCGCCCTGCCAACCGATCCAGATTTCTCGATGGAGCTTCCAGTCAAGCCCCAGAACGAGTTGGTACCATGTCCGAAGAGCTTGGTCCATCGCTGTACCCACAACCCACAGTTTCTCCTTCTCTACAGCAGTTATTAGGACAGTCACCATTTAAGAACCACCATGTTCTTTCTGTCAACCAATTCAACCGACGAGACCTCCACTTGCTCTTCACTGTTGCACAAGAGATGAGATTGGGTGTTCAAAGAGAAGGTGTGCTTAATATTCTCAAAGGACGAGTACTCTGCACGATGTTCTTCGAGCCATCTACTCGTACATCTGCTTCTTTCGATGCTGCCATGCAAAGATTGGGAGGACGCACTGTCGCCATTTCCAACCAACACTCAAGCACACAAAAGGGAGAAACTTTGGCCGATACTATCCGAACTCTCGGATGTTATGGAGATGCAGTTGTTCTCAGACATCCTGATGAGAGCAGTGCTGACACCGCCGCAAAGTTCTCACCGGTGCCAATTATCAACGGTGGCAATGGTAGCAAGGAACATCCAACTCAGGCATTCCTAGATCTCTTCACCATTCGTGAGGAGTTGGGAACTGTTACTGGCTTGACAATCACGTTCGTTGGAGACCTCCGATATGGACGAACTGTCCACTCTCTCGTCAAGCTCCTCCAACATTACGACGTCAGCATCCAATTGGTCTCACCAAAGCCACTCTCACTCCCAGCCGAAATTCTTGAGTTGATCAAGTCCAAACCTGGACAATTGCTCATCGAAACAACGGAATTGACACCAGAGGTCATTGCCCGAAGTGATGTCCTCTACTGCACCCGCGTGCAAAAGGAGCGATTCGCCGATTTGGAAGAGTATGAGCGTCTCAAGGATAGCTTTGTGGTGAGCAATAAGACTTTGAGCAGTGCAAAGAGTCACATGATTGTTATGCACCCTCTGCCAAGAAATAATGAGATTAGTGAGGAGGTGGACTTTGATCAACGGGCGGCGTATTTTAGACAGGTATGTTTTACCCCACCATTCCTTTTTCCTGATGTTTTTGTTACGAGTACAGTTACTAATTCGTTGTGTTTACAGATGAGATATGGATTGTATTGTCGCATGGCACTTTTGGCTTTGGTTATGGCTCCTTAGATGGGAGCGTTGGCATGGGACGTTTTCTTTTACATGATTGATTTTTACGAAGATTGGCGTTTTTGTTAGTTTGGTGGATGGCATAAAAAGTTACTTGCAGATTTTTTGGGGGATTTGGTGGGTGGGTAAAGGAAGTAGGCAGGGAGATATGGAGTGAGAGGGAGTGGTAGTACGTATTTAGGTAAAACTTGAATAAAGTATAGATTTTCATCTTGATGTTATTATACTTATAGTAGACGTGGTTTGGTTTACTTCGCGTGTGGGTTCTACGAGACAGAGACAAATACCTACTCTCTGAAGGTACAGGCCATTCGTGTACTGGAATAAGAAATTTATCTGTGTTCTTCCGGAATGGGTGACCCGTGGTGCAGTGGATTGAAAATTGCCAATTCACTCGTACTTCTACCTATATCTCCTAAAACCCTCGTCTAGCTATTCCTGGCTCTTTACAAGAAGTACAGGACAATTTCTGGATTTTTGACTTCGGAGATTCTCCTAGATTATGATTGAGGCAGCAGAATCGTTTTCGCATTTGTGGGGTTCTGATAATGGCTGTTCCTGGGAGGGAGGGTGCTAGGTTGAAGGTGCTGGGTAGGTAGGTAGGTAGGTAGGTAGGTAGAAATGGTTGGTGTTGAGGAAGGTTGGGTCGGGGTTGGTCACGTGATATAGACAGTCCTCGCGGACAGGGTAGACATTTTCGGTTTAGGTAGTGGATATCACTCAATTGAGATAGAAGATTGTATTTGCCTTTCAAGGCGAGTTCAGTACTCACTGCTTTCCCCCACCCATCCACCCACCCACTCACCTATCTTTCTTCTGCTCTCAAAAAAATGATAGACAAAATAAACCAACCAACCAATCAGGTCTCTCTCTATCTCTATCTCTATCTCTACCTCCAAACCTCAAGTTTCCACATAGCACAGGCAACCGAAACAAACCCGGAAAATTAACTCAAACAACCTTATGGAAAGATCAAACGTCTTTCCACATTCGGTAATTGTATTGTTGCGACTGTACTAAACACACGAGGACATCGAAATAGAATGAGACGATGTGATGTCGCGCACGGACTTTTATTTGGGAGGGTCGTGGATGTCATCGTTATTTCGGCTTGAGCTTGCGAGGGGGGTGTGAGATGGTGAAACGGTTTCTGGGTCGGCACGGAGCGAGTCCGGGAGGGGGGTGGTTTGAGGGGAGGGGAAAGGGAATGTACTGGTAGTTAGATGGTGAGGGGTTTTTCTATTTTGGGGAGTTTGTGGGAGCAGTGAGAGTAGTGAGGGTAGTGGGTTTGGTGGGGTACTGGTACTGGGTTTTTTGTACAGTTGTTGGAGTAGGATCTATAAATGGATTTAGAGGTTTGTGGGGGAGGGAGGAGGAGGGGATATGGAGTCGTGGGGTAAATGGGGGAAATGGGTTCGACCGGGTGTAAGATGGGGGATGAAGGTGTTTGGGATTATTGTAAGAGTTATGGTGGAGATATTGTTATATCTTGTATGCCGTCTTATGAGTGTACCCCGCGAGTTTACTGAGAAACTATCACTGCTTTATCCCACTATTTGATGATCTCAAGAACAGAGCTTTAGCCGAATTCCCCTCAGTTAAAAATAAAAATATCATCATCATCATCATCACATCCATCCTCACAATAACTTTAAGCTACCAGTACAGTGGGAATGTAGAACAGCAGTGAAGGCATGATTTGTACTATGAATAAGCACTTTGCAGACGTCCTTCAGGACACTTTGAGCCAATGGAATAAAAATAAAAATCATGATAATCATCATTCAAACCTATACATAACTAGTACCACAGTTCATCTGCTTCACTTCCAGCTTCTTGGATTGAACTCTATCTCGTATCTATACATATTCCTTCCCTGATTGGACGACTATCTTTTTTCTGCTACCCGAAGATATCTTGGGATTGCTTCATACTTCAGATGTTTCTCAGACGTTGGTTCAACCCGTGGGATGGCGCTATCGCGAACTTCGCCTCTTCAGGGCCTTGGGAGGAGGCAAATTTGTGATGTGAGTTATGTGATTCAGAGGGGTACTTGAGGTGAGTATGTATGTACTGTAGGAAAAAAACAAATTATTCTTTGGTTCTCAATTCTCACGTATCTATCCATAATCATCATCTTCCTCTATCACCATCTCTCCATCTCATTTCTCATCCTCTCACTCCCTCCCTCCAACCCAATGCACAAACTCCGCAAAAAATGGAACAACTTCACATCCCAGGTTCTCAAAGACGAAAATCTCACACGTGCTAGATATGGATTTGTCAAAGGCGCCAAAGCATTACCAAGAGCAAGTAGCAACTACATCCTCAGCAAATTCCCCATCATACATTGGCTACCGAATTACGCTCCTAAATGGCTGTTTCCTGATGTCGTGGCGGGTGTTACGGTTGGGCTCCTCTTGATTCCCCAAGCGTTGGCGTATGCGGCGCTGGCGGGGATTCCGTTGAGGGATGGGTTGTTGGCTAGTTGGTTGCCGGGGTTGATTTATGTTTTGATGGGGAGTACGAAAGGTGAGTGCGAGTGTGGAAACTGTTATTTGTTTTTGTGTTCTGCGTGTTTTGCGTGGAGAGAGAGGAGATGTTAATTTGTGTGGAAATGGAAAGATGTTAGTACAGGTCCAACCTCCATCATCGGTCTCCTTACCGGTCAAATCGTTATCGAACTGAGGGATAGAGTTAACCCCGCTACGACGGCTTCTACAATTGCTTTCAGCATTGGAATTACATGTTTCCTCACCGGTCTCCTAAAACTCGGTTGGCTCCTCAATTTCGTCTCGAATCCTGTATTGACGGGATTCATTACTGGGGCTGCTATAATCATCATCACGGGTCAAGTCCCTGCTATACTTGGACAAAGTGGTGCACCGGGTCCTTGGATCGAACAACTTCCTTTCATCTTCAGGAATCTGAAAAAGGCGAAGTTATATACTATTCTTATTGGATTCTCTAGTATCCTCCTCCTGTTAATACTACAAGTTGTGGGACAGAGATGGGGGAAGAAATCTACGGCCGTTTGGGCGCTTGCGACGAGTAGGAATGCTATTGTTCTTACGCTTTTTACCGGGTTGAGTTTTGGTATTAATAGACAGAGAGAAGTTCCTCTTTGGGGATTGACGGGGAATATACCTTCTGGTCTTCAGAAACCGAGTTTACCTACTCTTGAGAATCTTCGGTTGGTATTTCCTAAGACGTTCCCGGTTTTTATAGCGGCTAGTTTGGAACATATTGCTATCTGTACTTCGTTTGGGAGAAGAAATGGGTATCAGGTTGATAATAGTCAGGAACTTACATTTCTTGGTCTGACGAATTTACTTAATGGTATCTTTGGAGGAATGGGTGTTGGAGGCGCAATTTCGAGGTCTTCTGTTAATTCGGAAAGTGGTGTTAGGAGTCCCCTTGGTGGAATGTTTACTAGTGGTGTTGTACTTGCGGGTATCTTTTTTCTCACTACTACTCTGTTTTGGATTCCTAAGGCGACTTTGGCGGCGGTTATTATTGTTGCGGTTTTTAAGATTGTACCTAGTCCCCTGGAATACCTTGGGTTTTGGCGCGCGAGTTTTATCGATTTTGTGGCGAGTGTTGGGACGGCGCTTATCACGCTGTTGTTGAGTGCTGAGTTGGGCATTGGCTTTGGTGTTCTTTTTATGGTTGCGTATTCGCTTGTCAGATTGGTTTTTGCTAGAGCGAGACCATTGTGTTTGAGGGATTTGGAGCTTCGATTTCTTGGGTCGAGGGGTGGGAGGGAGCCGTTGGGTTTGGATGTTGGGACTTGTGTTGTTGAGATTGAGTCCGGGGTTTTCTTTCTTAATGCGATGAGGATTAAGGGGTATATTTTGAAGGCGATACGTGAGGGGTTTGCGGTTGAGAATTCGAAGAAGGAACGTGGGTGGTCGGATGCTAAAGTTGATGAGGGGAAACTGAAAGGTCTTATTGAGATCCCTTCCTTAAAGATCTTGGTAATTGATTTTTCGAGAGTCGATTTTGTGGATGCTAGTGCGATGGAGATGTTCCATGAGTTGAGAGAGGAATTGAGAGCAGCGGATCTGGAGGTAGAGATGAGATTTGTTTCTATGAATGGGCCTGTTAGGAAGAGGTTTGAGAGGGTGGGCTGGAGGTTTTTGGATTTTTGGGAGGTTGCTTCTGGGAAGAAAGGAAATGGGGGTACGGTCAAAACTTTCGAGGATTTGAGGGATGCTATATTGGAATTTAGGAGGGAGACGTGGGTAGAGAGGATCAGAGATGATGAGCATTTGCGGAGGGGAGACAAGGGAGTGAGTGTTTACTATGTTGGAGTGAAAGTGTGATTTTTACGGTCCGAGAGTTTAGTTGAGCTGGTCTCGAATTGTAGACAATATGGCGGCAGCGTGGTACATTTCTTGTATATATTGTTGAGTAGGGTTTTAGCTAAACTGGAAGTCATTCTTATTTACAATAGTAATTCAATTAGCTCACGCAAATAGATTGTCACCCAAATCAGCTTAAATACTGATTGCAATAGTTATTTTAAGAAGATTCAAGAAATGACAAGTGGGAATGTGTAAAAGTTAAAAGAAATCAAAATCAGAACTATTGCACTTGAGGCATGTCTATTCATTTTTCTATTCTGCTGCTCACCGGCGGCTTCGATTTCAGCTTCAATTCCCCAATTTGCCGATTCTTTCGTGTATCGAAAACCTCCAATTGATATTGTGTTTTTTTATTGGAAATGATGACGCAAACCTTGAAGCAACGATGAAACTCACTCAAAAGCAATTATCAAGTACGATCTCAATAGATAAAACTCCTATTTGATAAATCAATAACGACAGAAATGTAACCTAATTAAACTTTCCGCGACGGAATTACTACCTCTGTTCCACACATGGTTTTATATGTGTTATATGTACAAGTTTGATGAAAATAGAACTTCGTAGAATATCTAGTTGAGGACCAAGGGAAGAAGGCTCGTCAAAACCGATATAATCCAATAAAATACCAGTTTCGAGGGAAAGATGTTTAGAATCAAAGTATTGCTCGGGATGATTGTGTTAACGCTGTTTCAATATAAAAAACGATATTGCTTTGGATCTAGCAATGGAGGGCGGATATATGACAAATTGAGCGAATTGGAAGATTTAGGGCGCTTAATCAAAGAATTAGACAAAACAAGCAAAGCACCAAATTCAAATAGAATTGGCTTGCGAAGTATTAGGAAGTAACAAGTAGTCGACTAATTACCTTGTTCATTTACGAGTGCCTTACCTATGAAATCTCTAAACTTGCACATACTACCTCTTTGCGACAAAACTACTATCAATTAGGCGGACACCACTTTACTAGTAACTTTTCCCAGTAAACCAGTCGGGTCGCAATTGTGTTACAAGAAGATTAATTGAATGTTATTTCTGTTCATTGCCCTATAAAACATTTCCGAACAAAACATTACATCAACTTCTCAGAGTAATAATTTCAAATCTGGAGTTGTAAGGGTGTATGTGGTTACATAAGACATGGTGTGGTCCCTCGGGAAAAAAGTGGTGGTGCGGCGGTTGTAAAACAATATGCATTGCTCTTTCGGTTGTCACAAGTCTTGAAATAACTCCAACACCGTACTTTTGGGCTCAGGGGCTCTTTTCGAACTGTTGTGGGCTTGTTTCTCCCAAATCACGTTGTTTTGTTTAAACAAGATTCTACTGATGGTGTTCTACCGTGGTAAATCGTCTCTCAGGTGCAGGGGAGCATATTGCGGCACGGTGTGAACTGGAGGCTTCTAGCCTAGAAGCCTCCATTTCTAGGCATTTTCCCTGCATTCTCATGCGTACCAGATTCTGATGGGCCACTGTAGTCCATCGTCCCTTTCTTACATATATCCAAGAGACGATTTATTAATGTAAATACGGTATACTTTGTGTTAAGACGATGAATAACAGGCTATAGTTTCAACGTCCCTTTCAAAAGCGAAGTTGAGCCCCACCAAATAGGTAAAGCGGGAAGTAACGGAGTTAACAACTAGCGTTGAATTAAGAGTATTTTACGAGGTTTTAGGTCTCTCGCAAAGCCGCTATGCGCCTCAATCAGGGGAATGTGGATACATGTGGGCAAAAGTATGGCTCAATCTGATAGAAAGGCTTGGTAAAAAGACAAATGGAGAGGAGAAATACCTCAGAAGATAACTTTAAATCAACATGGTACTTCGTAACCCCAAGAAACCAAGCCTACGGAATTGTACTAACCAAACTTCGGCTGACAATGAGGCCATTTTTGCTTCCAGAAGAGATGCATAGCAAGCATCTCTTCTGGAATTGTCTTGATCGACAGACTAAGTGTCCGGCAGTTACAAACCGAAGGTTTCTTCGGTTCGGGCTTTAACTCTGCGCTTTGGATTTCGGAAGGGTGGCTCGGTGGATGAACCTCAAGAAAGCTTCTTGCCACGCCAAGAATATATCGGATCGTTTGATGATACCCACACAACCCCCTATATCCGAAAGGAAATAAGGTTATGCACGAATGGATATGACGGATCGCATAGAAAACGCAGCGGAACTTTAGGAAGGCTTGGCCATATTTCCTCAATACTGTATGAGTATGACGTGCATTTGGGGGTCGTATAATTTTCAGCTTCTGGATACTTCGTATACTATCAATCAGCAAATAGTCCTAGTTTCGCATGGAACGTGTGGGAATGTACAATATGGCAGGATATTGTGTTTGTTTCTTTGCCAGTCTGAGGATATCCCCTCTCGGGCATCCGAAGACTTCCAATTCCACGACTCGTCAACAATAGAGCAGGCGCCGAGAAGAACTTGTTGCTACCTTGAATTGCCAGTTGTCGGGGTCGGCTCCGGAATACTTGTTCCAAGAAGTACTGCTCATGGTTGTATTTAGCATGGAAACTACTGCCAGTCACCTACCACGAACTGCCACAAAACCAGCAATGTTTCTCTCATAGAATTCAGACCGATCTTCTAATTGACACCAGAACAATGATCCGTTCAAGTGTCCTTTCAGATAACTTCGGAAATCATTTGAACACTCTTTTCATGCTCACTACGAGGAGGGGGGGCTGAAGGGGGGTTGGATTGATTCAAGCTAGGTGCTAGCGATCATGTAGCTAATGACTGGGCGGTAGTGGCGGGCACCAGTTTGTCTCGCCACGAAAATTCGAGAACAACGATGGTTCCAGGTTAGTCTGGTACAGGAAAGAAGAGAAGATGAAAGGAGGTTGGTGTTGTGAGTTCGTACTGGGAGGGTGCCAAGGCATGATGTACGTAATCAATGAGGCCTGTCTAAAGTAGTACTGACAACAACAACAAGCAAAATCCTCCTTATCTAAGCTCCGGTTCATGAGAGTAGTGATATAATATCGCCAGGTTCATGTCTTGAGAAACTTCCTAAAATAACATTATAATATGTCAATTATTGGTCAACCGTCGAAAATTTGAGAAATCTTACTTGCATTTTCTCTCAAGCGGTGTGGAAAAAGGGGGCTTGAGGGGGCTATAGGTGACCAATATCTGCAAAAAGGATCCATCAAATCATACCTCTACTCTCAAGACAAAAATGCTACTATAGCTGTCTCGGGGGATCAATTGTGCCCTGCAAACGACGACTCTTGAATTCCCTCTTACCAAAGCTAGAATGGCGTCGCCCGTGGAAAAGAAATAGGCTAGCGTTTTCGATTAATGAAGAAAGTTGGTGAACAATTGATAATTCCGGGAGATCAGTCTCAACAAAAACGCAAATCTTCTTTTCTAACTTGGGACAGATCATGGATATGGAGGCTGAAAATACAACCCTCAAAGTAAAAGTTAGTGATATGACACCATTGTCAACATCCAGAATCTTGGCTACCAAGAGTTTCAGTCAGATGCACCTCGTGTTCAAACCAAAAGAACCAAGATATTGTCAATTTCGTCGTTAGCGCAGAGGAAGGACGGATCGGCCATTACTGTTCCTCCTTGACTTTGGGGTTTCTTTACACCCTAATTGGAACGCAACTTTGCCTCTATTAATTAAGAACATTACAATTCTCGACAAGTTTTTTTGTAAGTCCAGGCTATTATGTTTAAGAGCTTTTGTCTTTTATAAACTCGCGGGCTAAGCGTTCAATTGGGGCGCTTGCTATTCTATCTCATCTAAATCCCACCAACAACTGAACTCAAGCAATGGTGTGCTTTCTTACCTCGAACTTCGTGCTATCGTACTTTCTATAAATATCTCACGTCATTAGCGTATTTGGAGAAGTTAACGCTGTTAAACAGTGCCGCAGGGTTCGCGGTAACCGTTCCAACCTCTCAGAAAAAGCAAATAGGGATGTGACAATGGCTTGGCTGTTGACAGTACATTGAAGTTCCCAGGGGCGCCAGTAATATCTGGTGAGAGATTCACTCTTTCATCCTGGCAAATACTTCCTATATCCTTCACTCACTTCAGATCACATAATTAAGGAGAGGTTGGGAGGTCATGGAAGGTTTGTCATCAGATCGAGGTCATTTGGTATTGTATTGGAAATGGGCTCCTAGACTTACAATAGTAGCCAAGATTGATGAACGATGGATCGTGGGAGACCGGAAGGATGATGCTGACTGGAAAGAGATGAGCTGTGCTCTTGCGCTTGAACATGCTGATGTGACAGTGAGAATGATCTAAAATTAATTGTAGTGTATAGAAATCTGGTCAATACTCCATAATTAGATTTTGTCCATTTGTTACAGTGTCCCTCAAAAATATTTTCCTTTCCAGACGGAGTATGTTTCATTGTCTTAAAAAAGTGACATTGATTGTAAGTGCGTCGGGGAGGGTTGTCCTACCACAGGTGAAAGCTTAGCGAAAAAGGGGCCGGTCATACTTCGAAGCATACTTTGTTTTGACGTGTTGCGTTTTTTGGCAACGGGCTGATACCACGTCATTATTAGAATCAATCGCCAGGCATCTTCTAGAATGTACGTCCAACACGTTATTTCAGAGTATTTGATATAGGGTATTTCCTGGCGTCTCAAACTCTCTTTTTCGAGAAATGAAGCTTGGCGAGGTTTTGACTCCCAGATTTGACCGATAATCCGAAACTAGTTTTTTTATAGTGCAACGTCGAGGAATTGAAGACAATTTGAAATTGATGTTGGTCATGACTGCCTATAGGAGTTTAGTTCATGTCAACTGTGGTTTGAACAATAAGCAACCCAACGGACAAGAAAGTCAAGAGGGCCAAGTCAACAATCATTGAACACAAGAGTTTGCCGAGAATTCCGGCAAATCCATGCGAGGGAGGTAGAGAAATACCCGTGCGTAAATTGACATCCGAACGAATTGTCGCCTGAACCTTGAATTGAGTTACTGGTACCGGTAGGTAGGGTAGACAAGTTGGGGGTGCTCTGTTGGCACTCTCATCCGAAAATACGGTTGGCTTGTCACAAACCATCGCATCTAAGACCGCGGTTCTGATCTTCCACGAAGGAAATTACGAGCCTTAAACCTTTTCTTGGGATCGACTGCGCAACGCATCCATGCTTTGCGATAAGTCCCCATGGGGTGTTCACAATGTGCGAAGAAGGCTACAAATATGGCTGAGTTCCCTCACCTAACTTCTCTCTTCACCCTCAGACTACCAATTGCATTCGATCTTCCTTCAAAAGTTCCTCGAGTCAATCATTCTCTCTTTCGAATCGTCTAGTCACCTCACACTTCAATTGCCACTACCAATCTCAAGACCAACCCAACCGTCATCATGCAATTCCTCACTCTCGCCGTTGTTTTCCTCCCAGTCATCTCTGCTTTGGCTATCAACCCCATCGCAGTCCGCGAGAAGAAGGGCGACGCTTGTGCCATCAAGACCACCGTCGAGATTAAATCAGGAGATACTCTCACCAAAATTGGAGAGAAAAATGGATCCACCGCCGCCGCCATCTACTTTGTCAACAAAGACACCATCAGCGACCCAGACGTCATCTTCCCTGGCCAGAAAGTCAAGATTCCAAAGGAGACCTGCAACGCTGTCGCTCCTCCTCTTCCTCAGAAGCCTGTGGCCACTGCTGAGTGCGCAAAGGCCGGCACCAACCCTATCTACGTCGTTGTTTCGGGTGACAACTTGACAAAGATCGCCGAGAAGTACAAGATCACCCTCAAGGCTCTTATCGCTGCCAACAAGTTCGACAACCCAGACTTGATCTACCCAGACCAAAAGATCAACATCCCAGTCTGCAAGAAGAAGTCAACTTACTAGATGGAGGAGATGGAGATGCAGGACCTGGACTTGTCCGCGATATGAATCATGCCTGATTCGCCTTTACGTGTTCTTATAATGTACAGTTGGAAGTAGTGTTAATTTTGAAGTGTAATTCTCTCACCAAAATAGTTCAATAGCTCAAAATCGAATTATCTATTTGTGTTATTGAACAAAGCTTCTACGGAGATATCTCCTCTTGACCTTGATAGAGTTGTGACGCGTTTGCATATTAAAAGTGACAAAAGTGACTTGTGAAGGGGTGGACAGCTACATAGGAGTTACATAAGAGTTGTCCTTGTGAGGCAGATCATATGTGAAAGAGGTCCTTGCTTTGCTGACTTTGCTAAAATCCGGGGCCGAATCGTACTATGAACCAGGGAAGGGTTCGCTCCGAGCTGTCCCCCTTCTTTGGCTTGTTAGCCATACACGTAGTCGACCACAATCTCATATATAATATATAAACTACCACTATCCATCCTTTACCTGAAGAGACAATAAAGGACAAGAATATAGTAGAGCAACCAGGCTATCAAAAAGCTTTCCACTATTGCAAAGCCTCTTTTGGAGTTTTCTTGGTTTGCTGCTTCTAGTCATTGGAAAGCTTGTCAAGGCGGAGGTTGGTGACTCAATAAGAACACCAATTGGCAAGTGTTAATTTAATATCATTGCTTGCTCTGCCGACTACCTTTCAAGCCTGTCTCATTTTCACACGAGTCTCCCTCGCTTTCTTAGATAAAACTGCCTTTTTTGATATGTCTTTTAAGCGAAGGAAGAATTGGAAATCTCGCTTAAATGACCCAAATTTTGAGAAAATTCCCAGTGAATATGTGCTTCAAAAAGTGTATCGGTACACAGTCTTTTTATAGAACTGATTAACCAATCGACGATTTTGGGGAGATCGGACCGACATCGCAATACCAATATAATACTTATCTTGATGTTTAAGGAGATAGCGGAACTTTGCTTCAATTTCAGGTCACGTCTCTACTTCATCCTTTGGATCAGGCGCGGATCAAAGCAGAACTCAACCACTTTCGAAACTACACATTGTAACGTTCATCTTCAATAGCGTCTCTTCCCCAAAGTCGTCTACTATTCCAATACTGTTGCGACGTGGGATAAGTGAATAATAAAGGATATAGTGAATAGGCTCTGGATGTGGCGTATATGGAATAGGATAAGTGAATAGGTTCTAGATGTGGCACAGTTTGGGAGGAATCACGTGATCAACCCTGACGAGCTGACGAACCCTGGTAACGCCACCAAATATCCTACTATATAATCAAGTAGCTAGACCTTCTTAATCCTACAAGAATTATGATACCAACAACCTAGGACCTAACAGTCTTTTGTACCAACAAATACTCTTCTACGTGTTTGATCTTGAGGGGGCCACTGGTGGCATTGAATAACCTCTTGAGCCATCTCAAGGCCCTCGGCTTGGGTAGCTCTTTACCAGGCTCGTTACTCAACAAATTGAGTATTCTAAACTACGCATGATGGCTCGGATCAATACGCCTGCAGAACAAGCCAGTAGGCTTGCGCAAATTGCTACCAGGTACGCCAGCACACCAAGTTTATTCTCCTCCATCAATCGTCTCGAAGTAGTCAATTCGCCCTTGAAGTCACGGGAAGAATTTCCTACATTTGCTTCTCTCTTCTGGCGCAGACGTCAACCACGAGATAGGTTTCGCATTACAGTATGCATGCTGCAACAAAGATTTAGAGCTTATTATGAAGCTCATTCCAGGTTCAAATAATAACACCAAAGCGATGGCGATACCGCATCTTTTCAACGAGACCACCACTAATCTTCAAGAACTACCAAAGTTCGTTCTAAACTCTCTTATCGCTTTCAGTGACTCCATCGAGGAAGCCGACAAGGTGTTCTTCACCAGCTTTCATCATCCTACGTTGGATTTCAATTCGGTTTTGTTCACATCACTTCGCCGGTTTCAAAACAATACTGATATTTTCAGAGAGCTTCTCACGATAGGCTATGACCCGAATCAACATACTGCGTACCAGTTAGATCCCAGAATTGGCGCTGAACCATGCTCAGTACTTTGTTGGGCATCTGCTCAGCCAGAGAGAACTGTCTCTAATGTTATTTTGTGCAATCTGATTGAAGCTGGAGGTACGTTCATTGCATTTTTCTCTTACCCAATTGCAATATCACCGATAGACGGTGGACGTAGCGGCAAATACCCTCCCGATATTCTACATGACCATTTTTCGATTGATTTTGCTTGTTTGAATGCATTAGAATGCATTAGAACGCATTGGAACGCATTGGAACGCATTGGAATGCTCTGATAATGGTTCTCATTATTCCTAACCATTTGGAAATTCATCACAGACAAGTAGAGCAACAAAGGTTACGTAATAAGCCCGGATTCTTCCAAGCTCCATTTTACGTATTCCCATATGTCATCAAATAGTGCCTGAGCCCGGATAATCTTACTAATTGATGATGGTAGCTGATGTTAATGTCACCTCACAATCACTCATGACACCTCTTGCATTCTGTATTGAGAAGGATCGGACAGAAGTAGTATCAAAACTGGTGTCCAAAGGAGCAAAGATCTCGATCCCAGATCAATATGGTCTTACACCACTTGCGCTTGCCTGTCATCGAGGCAATGTGGCGATAATGAGTATCTTACTTCAGCAGAAGCCTGATCCTAACGATGGAAGTCTTCACGACGCGGCTTGTGCTCTACGTTGTGACATTATGCGTCTACTCGTTAAGCATGGCCACAGTACCGACTATCCATCCGAGAGGCATGACGGGCGAACCGCACTTGCGGAGCTGTGTCTTAACGCTGTTCGATATAATCCAAAACCCGGCAAGTTAGAAGAAGCAATCGCGTGCTTGCTTGAAATCAATAGCAACTCTGCTCGAAAGAAGTGCATATCAGCAGATAAAACGGAGAGATCTAT
The DNA here is from genome assembly GCA_900536425.1 of Hymenoscyphus linearis. Lineage (NCBI taxonomy): Eukaryota > Fungi > Ascomycota > Leotiomycetes > Helotiales > Helotiaceae > Hymenoscyphus > Hymenoscyphus linearis. The sequence goes on from UNPR01000049.1 coordinate 128,381, forward strand.
ATTCCACTTTGCCTTGGACTCCATTAATCCAGTCTTGATTATCTCTGTGCTTCTGAAGAGATTGTGGGACCTTATTAACGAAGATGCATTCTTGTTCCAAGATCAAACTTACACATACTCTCTGACCAAGTATGTGGAGAAGGATCTCTTCAAGGGCCCGCAGGGACAGAAATCCGAATTGCTTTGCCTTCTCAACGTTAAGCAAGCGAAAGATAGATTTTGGGCGACGGATATTGACGTGGAGCAACCGGAAGATATTGTGAATCCTCCAGCCGAAATTAAGGATGAGGCAAATCGTCAAAAACAACAAAAGAGGCAATTAGCTGAGCAGCATCAAGAAGCTCGAGCCCGATTGGCGATGAGACGTCTCACTACACTCCAGGAAATCGAGATTTTGGATCTACAACATAAGGCAGAAATCCAGCGAAAGCAGGAAAGAGCCCGTGTAGAATCACAACTTTTTACTGCACACTCCCGCGATCAAAATGTACTTGAGAACGAATCTGAGATACAACGACAGGAGCGACTCAACCAACAACAGAGTCGAGAAAGAGAACATATCCGAGCACTTCAAGATATCTCTATTTCCGGCGAGAGACAACGAGCACAAGAGGCTTTGACTAATACTGAGTCACATCAGAGGCTTCAACTCGAATTCATTGAGCAGAGAAACATGAGGGACACTGATGGTATGAAACAGAGATTGATGCTAGAGGGGAATTTCAAGTTGGAGGAAGAGAAGCTTGACAAGAGGCGTTCAGAGAGAATTGCGGCAAATATTGGTTACCAGAAGGAATTGGTTGATAGCCAGAATAAGCTGATGTCCAATCCGAACATCAGGCGCTGGACAGCAATTAGCCCAGAAGCAACCACGCATGGCCTGACCGGCCCATTGCCGATGGATATCTCGTCCTCCGGCCCTGATCGCTATCGCGATCACGATCAGAATATGCTAACCAACGCAGATGTAGCAGAAATTCTCAGCAGACTGAACATGAAGCCCCGTAAGGAATTGCCTCCGCCATAGTCATAGTCGACAATCTTATGTTGAGATGGCATTGAACGTTAGGTCGACTGATTGTAAATTAGACGTAATGTAGGGTGTCAACTAAACCTAAACTCTGGTACAAAACCACGAAAGTGTCTCCTTATAGTTATTGGCAAATGTGCTAATCTACGATTTCAAGCAAGAAGCGCATTCTCTACTCACTGGATCTGAACTTCGTACTCGATCTTCAATTGTAGCTCCGCTGCTACGCGACTGAGGATGAGTATGTGTACATATATATATCTAGGTGCACCTTCTCTGACATGTTAGTAACAAGAAGGAAGTAAAAGACTTTTGATCTAATCGCTGTACTCTCGTTCTCACCTTTACAGTTGTTAGTTAACTACCTAGGTATTATAATCAGAATACATGTAGGTGCAACCAAGATATATTGCATTCATACCTCTGCATTCAGAGCTAAAATACGTAAAGTGCAGACTACAAGTCCTACATATACCCACCCCACGTGCCACCCCTGAATCACATATCAGCCCCCCCCCATCTGGCGAAACCTCGCTCCACCACTACCCCCGCCCCACCCAACCCACCGCAGTTCCCCACAATACCTTTCTATATCAGAATAAGAAAGTTAGCATCCATCAAACCCGCAATTCTAGTGTAGATGGTGTGTGGGCCCTCCGTCGAGGATTTGCCGCAGGAGGGATGAGTTGTCTTATTAGAGCGATCTAGAACGAGTGAGGGGCGCGGGCTCCTGTGATCTTAGCTGCATCTGTCTATTACTTCTTTTTTTTTGATTTTTTGATTTTTTGATTCTTTTTTTGGTGGGAAGGTGAATTTGACCTTTGGCTTTTTGGTGTTTTGGTGTTTTCGCGTTGCGTGTTGTTTTGTTTTGATTTACAGTAGGGAGAAGAGTGACGTGACGTGACTGACGTACCAGCACCCCCCTGATTCTCTCCCATAAACTGTTGGGCAAACTACAATCCATAATGAAGCTCAAATAGCAAGTAAAAATTACAACTAGCTTGCTACGCACGCAAGCGTAAACACCAATCAAAGTAGAACTTAATGAACCTACCAATATCAAAAGTACGCAAGACCCGTGGCTTGGTCGTGGAAAGCCATCAGAGCAACAATGGAAATTCTTTCAATCGTATCACGGAAATATCCTGAAAGAAATATGGCTTCCGTGGAGGCTCTGGAGTTTTCCAATCATTCAATTCTCAGCCTTTGTTGTATCCTGGTCTGCTTCGAACTTCCTTGTCGTCAATCTATCTCAATCACAGGCCTTTGCAGCTCCTCCGTACAATTTCGGAACTGGGAAAATTGGTCTTTTCAACTTGGCGACGTTTATCGGGACATTGATTGGACTTTTTACGGCAGGTCCGCTAAGTGATGCTATTGCGGCGAGGTTGACAAAAAGAGGAAATGGTATTAGAGAACCGGAAATGAGACTGTTGACCATGGTTCCTTACGTACTAATTATGATCATTGGAGATATCATAGTGGCGGTAGGCTATCAAAAGGCATGGGATTGGAAAGTGAGTTCCTCTCCTTCTGAGAAGCGCTCGGTCGCATTGATCATGTTGACATTTTCCAGATAATTGTAATCATCGGTTACACATGTATTGGCATTCAAGTCGCCGCTCTCTCGGCAATTTCTTCAACCTACGCCATCGATTCTTACAAGCCTGTGACTGATGCCATTTTCGTCATGATAACAGTAAACAAGAATGTTTGGGGATATAGTATGAGTAAGTTTCTGACCCCATGGGTTGTAAAAAGCGGCTTTATCCCTCCAATTTTGACGAATATGGCCTTGACGGTTTTCTTCTGCGCAACTGGTATCGTGTTTTGGTTTGTGGGAAAGAAGTTTAGGGGTTGGACCAAGGAAAGCAAAGTTCATTTTATGTAGAGAGGGGAGAGGAAAACTTATTTGAAGGTCATATTCTTTCACTCGAGCCCCCTGGGGTCCATTCACCCCAAAAGCAGGAACTGGGGGTATCAAGCCAAGATCAGTTTTATATGGGAACAAATTTACGAAAACTTGCAGGTGAGATATTATACTCTCAAACAGAAAATACTGAATTGCTTCTCCTCAGTTTTGTTAGAGTTCAATTTGTCTAGTAATAAATACGAAAGCATCACGGAAAGGTTCCCCCTCCATGAAGACTCCCAAGGTCCTATTATTCTCATGCGATTCCATAGTATGTACCTGGTACTCTTCTAGTCATTGTCATTGTAGTTGAATCAAGCCATTCCGGGTAGCTTGTCAAACCCTGTAAATTGTCAGAGTTGGTATATTTTAGTTATTTCTTCTTGACTTACATCCATCATAGTTTTCTGGGTACTTGCTCGTTACTTTGCATTTATTGGCAGGGTCGATAGTTTGAGTTTTAAGACCACCACAAGCAGCACCTAAACAACCTGCTCCGCTATCCTATTTCTCCTGTCAGCATTTTCATACCCATCAAACTATTGTTTTGAACTTACCATGGCTTTCTGAAGAGAGTCACCCTTCCATCCGAACACGTAATCGCCATGCTGGCCGTAGCCTGTATGATCTCCTGTGCTCAGAACGAAAGGCTGCGATCCATCTGCAGGCCACTCTGCTTTATTGTTGAATTTCGTTGTGTCCCATACAATTTCCAGCATGATTTGCGGAATCTTGACGGGATGGGTCGAGGGACATGCCCCGCCAGTGCTGGATCCAGTGAACATTTGTGACCCAGTCGATGGATAAGCCACATGAGACTTGTGATCTGGACTGTCAAGATTCACACCGTCCCAGCAGGTTGGATACAAGATATTAGATCGAATGCCTCCTAGACATTGGCCTTTGGGAAGCTCTTCGGTATCTAACTTTGCATCTTGGCATGGCGCAGCATTATCACCTCCAAAGTTTGGTCCACTATAACAACGGAAGCAGCTCTGTGTCTTCCTTCCACTGCCTATCTTCGCGCGCTGGTTTGCATCGCCAACGAGCATGCGAAAACCCTAGTTGCTTGTGTTAGGAGCTAGTCATCGATTGTTAGATTTTGACTTACAGGTTTGAATGCCGTGACCTTCTTTTTTCCATCCGAAACATAATATACCACGAATCCACCACTCGTCTGCGTTGTGAACTTGTCGTTGAAGAGCAATCGGTTGGGCACCTGTGGGACTCGTTTGTAGGTGCCATTCCTAGCTTTGAAATATAAATTTGCGGTCCAGTAGTTGGAAAGATCATCCGAGTAACTGCAACTGGTACAATCCGCGAGGGTGCTGACATCGGTCGAAGGTATCGAGACATTGAATGCATTTCCTCCAACCACTTGATGCATGTGCGGGCTAGGAAGCATGTCGGGGTTGACAAGAGGGTCAATTCGGTCAATAACAATCTGTGAACAGCCAAAGCGAAGCATAGTACTCTGTCCCTGACCTTTAGTAAGGCCAGAGAGTGCCGTCAAAACAATAATACCGCACCAAAACATCGTGACTGTCTGTACTGAAAATTAGGAACAAAATCAGAAACGGCAGTCATACAACTCGACCCAACCCATCTTCTTATGTGAAAGCCAGAGCTAAACTCCCGGATACCTTCTGTGCCTCATGTTGCAATTTAATGTAGAACTTGACACGGTAAAATACATCGCAGGCAAATGATAGTTCTTAGGTCACGGGTAAATGTTTGTGGATATTTCATAGGCCAGCATTAGCCGTCCGATATTACCACCTACTACTTTCAGACTCGGTATTTGTACAATGTGTGAAAACTTAGACATGGGTTTGCCTCTACAATGATTTAATAATATGGGCGATAGTGCTAGGAAAGAAAAGAGGTTTCTCCACGCACACTTTCGGGATATCTTTGAAGTCACACAGCCAATCACTTCAAAGTTCTAATTCTCATTGTACAGCAATTCCTTTTTGCCGCTCCTCCGCCAATTTAAAGGGGGCGATGCCGTTGTCCCGAAGTTGTTGGGTAACTTATTACGCTGAGGAAATCGGGCAGATGATCAAAATGGACTGCAGATCTGAGAATACAAGTCATTCTCTAAGCGGTCCAAACGAGTGATTGTAGCACGCCCATTTAGATAGTCTTCGTTGGGCAATATACAGCACACAACTTGACCGAATAACCATCTTCGACCTTCCATATCCTCATTCGCACTTACCAGATTTCGCCCGCACACATTCCTTATAGAATGACAAATGAAATATCGAATCATTACTTCTCAAATTTCGCTCCTTATAGCTCTCCAAGTGTTGAGTGCCCAAAATAAGACATATAAAATTATCGCACTCAGCCCAAAAACCCTGGCCAAGGGCTGTTTAAGAGGTAGTTGGGTGCTGCTCAGTAAAACGGCCAACCCAGGAAGACGGGAAAAAACAACTGCGAATAAGCTACAGGAACTTTTCTACGTGGTTATCCTACACCATAGATCAGTTGCTTCAAAAGCAAAAAAGAAATGACCATCTAAACACAAGGTGAGGGGTTTCATCCTAACCATCGTCCGCTTACCATAATACCTGATTTTTAGAAAATAAAAGCCTTATAGTCTGAGTGCCCATCTATGAATATTCTAGGCAGGTCTTTTTGGTTGGGTAAAAATAATGACATTCAAGTTTACTGGAATTTGCCGAAATTATAAAGGGGTAAGGTGGAGGGTCGTGAGGGTCTCGTTCAGCCAATCAGTGGCAAGAAAGCTTGAACAGTACACTATACTGAGATTCGTACTGTACAATTCTTCTTCCCTTCTTGCTTCAATGGCGTTCATTACTGTTTACGTGCAGACAGAAAATCCACTCCCATCATATTACCGGTCACATGACCAAGACGATTCCCGCAGGGAGTGCAGCTAGCACTTACAGTGTCACAAATGCACTATTACAGCCTCATGGAGGAAATCAAAATTGGTATCTGCTTAAAATCTCAATTTTGTATACTATACAAATCTGGCAATAGAAAAGTTCTTAATCTTGCCACCACGAGCACATCACACGTTAGTGAAGTCATATACGTCAGCTTCCTGACTCATCCGAATACTATCTGTGCCACAAATCTTTATTAATGAGCAGATCAAGTCCGCCTTCGAAACTCGCGAAGAGAAAAGAATCACACCCACAGCCGGATATTGGACATGGGCAATGCTCACGAGCAGCAATATGAGTTCTTATGTATCGTGGATTTCGAGGCGTCAATCAGTAAGACCCAGTCCGGCTGCACGCAAGAGATGATAGAGTTTCCCCTCGTCTTACTATCCACAACAAAAACCTCTTTGGAGGTCATTGATGAGTTCCATACTTTCATTCGACCTCAGCGCAATGTACTTGGGAAAATTCGTCAAGATATTCCACAGCGAGTTCTAGATGAAAGCCCAACATTGTCAGAAGCGTGGCAAATGCTGCTCTTATTCCTAGAGCGACATAGTGTCACCGAATCAAACACCCTCGCAATAACCTGTGGCGATTGGGATTTCAGAACCATGCTCCCCACGGAACAAACATTCTACGGCATTGATGGTCTACCGTTATTCGAAAATTGGTGTAATATCAAACACGCTTTCAAATCGTTCACGGGGAAGAAAGCCGATTCCATGGTACGGATGTTGAATGTAATCGGGCAGGAACTGATTGGAACTCACCACAGTGGAATCGATGATGCTCGGAATATTGCGAGCATTGCTCGATGGTTACACCAGCAAGGCCATGTGTTTAGAGTCACAAGCGACGGATCAATTGACGCGCAAGCTCTACTGCATCAACAAGTGTTACAACGTGAAAAGGCCGAATGGAAGCGAGCTACCGAAGAAGCTCGTATTGCGAAACTATCGGTTGGCGCAACACCTCCTCAGGAAATGTTCCAGAGTGACCTTTATTTTTCAGCATGGGATGATGAGGGTATTCCAACGCACTTAGCTGATGGGACGCCACTGTCGAAAAGTGCGATCAATAAGCGAAAGAAAATGTGGAGAATTCAGAAGTCATTGCACGAGAAATATTTGGCGTGGCAGGACACAAAGCCTGAAGAGTAGTGTGGAAGCGATTGATAACGGGTTTCCTTCTGTTTGGCGCTATGCCGGTTTTGTGAATTGTCACCAACTACCAGTCAACGACTCATGCTTATCCATAATAAGAGTCCCTGAATTATCAATATTATCATTCCTCGAAGGCAAGAAGAATGATGAAATTTGGGTTTCACTGTCGGTCTGGTAACGTTTCTCGGACAAGCAATTCAATCGTCCTCAACTGCTTCTCGTCCTTTTCAATGAGATAACCTCCGTATCGTGGATATTACTATTCTTGATAAACTTGTGGACATGGAGACAAAAGAACAAGACCCGTGGACGATTACATAGCCCCTACTAGGATAGATACTGTAAATTATTGTTCTATAATCTCCTACATTTTGTTGGCCATGAAGTATGAGCAGCTCACATGGATATGAAGTAACGTGACCAGCCTCTAAGGTGCCTTCCGGAAGCAAACATCCGCAATTCTCGCTTAATTGAGGGATACTACTTGCGAAGCTGAGAATGAGTTTCAGGTAATCATTGATGATACAATCCAGTTTTAATACTGTTTGGATCAAAACAATACAAGGCGCTCTACTATTCTTTCTTGAGAAGTAAGTGGATAGCAGAGTAATCAAAGTAATCTTTTCGGCATCGTAAAAAACGTAATTCACAACCATATTGGAACAAAGGTATTTTTAAAGGATAGAAATGATTAAAAGATTAAATACACAGAGCGACCAGCGAATGCTTATTGCAACCTTTACATCATTGTGTAAGCCCCACGCCCTAAAGAAAACAACTCGAACGCCGCATCATCATATCAAACGTCGTGAACCGAACCGCAATCCATCTAAGGAGCAGTGGAGATACAGTCCTTGGCACCATCCTCAATGAAGATACCTCCAAAGATGATAGCCTCGTTGACTGGGGATTGTTGGAAACCCTCCTTGGTGACATCTTTCAATCCCTCTCCGGTAGGCTTCTTCAAACATCCGAAGTGGTGTTGTCCTTGACCGGCGATGTCGTTCTTGGTTGGCTTGACGACTTCCTTGAGTGGGTTGGCATCGGTGGAGTAGAGGACAGCGGTTGTGCTGGGTATGAATGTTAGTTACTTGCTCGCTAAATATGCATGGAATGGGGATGAACATACTTCTTGTCGTAATCCATGACGATACCAAAGTTGTGCCAAACTCCACCACCGGTGAACTCAACCTCGAACAAAACACCGATGTCAGTGTTGACGTTTCCTTGGACGATGATGGTGTTTCCGGCGGCAGCAGCCTTGGCTTGTCTGGCGGCCAAAGCTCTTCTGGTTCCTGCAACAGCTGGCATACCGGCGCAAGCATCCTCATTCTTTTCAGCGTCTGCAACCTTCTTCTTCGGGTCTTCCTTCTTCTTTGGGTCTTCCTTCTTCTTTGGGTCTTCCTTTGCTGGGGCAGTAGCATTGGCGCCGCCCTTTGCAGACAACGCTCCTGGGTTCTTCATCTTCTCGAGTCCTGTAACGGTACCGGTCTTGACAGCGACTTGGTTGGTGCTGAACTTTGCGTCCTCAAGGAACATGATTTGGTACTCGTGACTGGTGTTGAAAGCCTTGGTATCATCCTTCTGGACACTGAAGTGGATAACTCTTTGACCAACGGTACTGGAATCAGTTCCGTTGTTCTTAGCCATAATAAGCTCCACACGACGGAAACCGGTTTGCTTGTTCGTTGGGGATGGAGCAAAGATGGACTTGTCGGAGATAGAGAGTTCGATTGCCTGGGTGTCTTTGTCAAAGAGAGATGGCTTGGCGACCTTTGGCAGAGTGAGGAGGTCGACGAACTTCAAGGCTATGATCTTTTTAGATTCAATTCAATAATCCGTATTGTAGAACAAACTTACTCTCTCCCTTGACGTTCTTTGGGTCGAACAGACTCTCTGGGGTATCAAAAGTTGCTGGTGTTTGTGCTGCCGGCACTCGCCCTTCAAGAATAATTGGGCATTTTTGGGCGAGGGTTGATGCTGCCAGAGCTAAGATAGAGAGTGTAGAGATGATCGACATTTTGAATTAAATAAGTTGTTCTTCTAAAGAGAGTGGGGTAAAAAGGTTATACAATAACACTGAAAAGAATGGAAATGTTTTTTTTTGGGCTTGCAAGAAGAATAGAATGGGAATCGGTCTCATCATATATACTGCGCATAATGTCTCCACGAATACACCATGGTGAGTCCAGCATCCACTTAATGCGGTACATAAGAAGATTGGGAACATGGGGTCCATCCCGATGCGGATGCCCAAGGAGTGGGCTTGCATCGACGATATCAGACAAAACCTCCTTCAGATGGGGCGAAATGACATGGCGCAAGGCAAACTAAATTCACATGGAGATCCGCAATTTTTGTGAAGGACAAGCCAATCATCTTTTCGGATTTTATGAAACAAAATAGCTTCCCACAAAAGGTTGAGATGATTGAACGTGCTTAGTGGATCGCTCCATATTATAGAGTTTGCTAAGGGAGATCTAATGACATGAGACAGCAAAAGGAGAAGAAGAATGAAATGTTCACAGACTTGGCCGAAACCCGTGCTTGTCTCAACGACTACATTGACTTTTTACTCCGCCGAACTGGATAGGAGAAGTAGACAAAAAACTCAACATTCAATCCGTACCTGAGTATAATCTCTCTGTAAAGTAACTTTGACAACTCATGGGGAAATCAAGCAGAGGTCAACATGCATGCACGACCGTGTATGTAAGATAAGACCTGAAGGCGTTTCCATTTCGAAGCAGGTCAGCCAAAAAAAAAAAAAGAACACAAAAAGTATTAGCAATGTCTACTGGGAGACCTATAGGCAAAACTCGAAACAATAGTAGTATAGACGATGCCGAATTTAGGAAATTAATCGAGGATATCCTTATTGCAACGCCCTATGCCATACTGTCCTTTTCACAAAGAACCCAGGACCCAGAATTTAAGGATATTACCGCGGATATCCTTGTTTCGACGATCCTTGCAACCAGTTTTTGTATTGAAAATCGTCCAAGCGGATGAATCCCAACCCGAAAGCAATTACGGTAATTGCAGGGCTGCATAGTACGCGTCCGTGGTTACCAATTGATAGAAGCTAGAACAATTATATCATTCCACAAATTTTCGATTATGAGAACGGATGAGTTACAATGCAAAAAATCGGATATCCCACCGTTTGCGACGCCACCGCTTGCGACGACGTTTGTGACTCTTGCGAATTCTGTCACCGTCGGCATCTTCGGAAACATCATTTCCCAAGCACCTTTCCTCGGCATTCCTACGCTTGGGCACAGGTTGATGGGCTAGTGCACTGAACGGGCGATAAGATACACTTCCCGTTCTCAAAAGCACGATATAACAAAAAGGGTATCCTGGCCAGAAGTTTAGGGACATCAGTTAACCAGATAGGGTAAGTTGTTGCCATTGACCTCATCCTGACGACATATGCCAAGTTGACAGGTAGACACTTTGCCGTTCACCTAGAAGTACACTGTAAGTCACGCATCGGATCGGTGGTGACAACATATTGAAATGGGCTTTTTACGGAGTACCGTTTACCTTGATAAGCCCGGACAAACACAGTAATTACAAATGTCGGATTAAGTCCAGAAAATTTACCTGACGAGGAAGTGACTTTCCGGCAGTTTGGGATTATGTAGGTAGATCTACGGAGGTTATCAGACCATTGGGGGAAAAAGATCTTATCCTCGGAAACAGTATTCTCATAAGATGATCCTACACTTGGCGTATCCGGTAATTACCACGACAATAAGCCCAGTCCAAGAGTGCTTCTGTCATGAATTTCAGGTGATCATGTCCATCCTGCTGGTCACGATGTATTGTCCAAAATGGTGGGGCTGAGCGACGTTGCGAAACCTACAGAGGTTATCATCTACATTCATGACCATAGCATATGCCATATGGACTCAACTTACAGGGAAAGCTGGAGATACTATTTAAAGTAATATATATACTAAGTCGGTGCACTACTGTAAAGAGGCTTGACAGTTCGGGTTGGCCCTTATATCACGGCTCGTCCCGTGAAACCAGCCAACCAGAGCCTTGGATCTGGTCAATATAAACGAGTTCATCTCACGTGATGTATTTTTTTTCGTGACATTGTCTAGGATTACAGTAACTGTCCATCTACCGGTAAAGAGGGTGGACATCTAAGAGTTGCCCTTGTTACGCAGATCATAGGTGAGCAAAGTCTATAATGCCTAAATCAGTGTCTCTGATTCGCTGCTTTCGCTAAAAGTCGGGGCCGAATTGTGCTATTGACCAGGCAGGGGTTCGTCGGCCATTGTCCACCCCCCTTAGCTTGTAGGAGAACTAAAGTTGAAACTTCTTAGCAACTCTACCAGTCATTCACTGGTTGTACCCAGTACTGTGCTATTGCAATAGGGGCTTCTCAAATGCAAGAAGATCTTCGACACCCTTCGGGAAAATTTCAAAGGTCTTGGGTTCTATTGTAATGTAGCAAATCTTTTAGGTGGTTTTGAGACAACGATCTGTTAGACGAGTCTAGAGACTGGCAGTAGTTACCGTGGGCCAGTTCACAGCTGCTATTTCACCATTCCACACAAAAAGCCAATTTGGGGTGGGACATTGAAATCCGAGCCCTTAAGGACATCTAGGTAGGACGCTGTTCATTACACCCTATCTTGACTTTTTTTGAAGATAGTAATTTTCTGGCCACATTACAGACAATCGCTTCTACGATCTACGTGGCTTCTATAACCTCTTCTCTAAAGTAACAGGAAACAAGGCTTACTAGTGTATTACAGAGTACTTTACAAAAGTGATTTTGTGTGAATTGTTTATTTCACAATTGTGAGGCTCGCAAACTTCTATTTGCAAATTGGACAACCTAGATGGATAAAGTACCACATACCTTTAATGACCTTATAATAGGCTTTATACGAATTCCTATTTTTCGACGCAGGCTTTTGCTTCTTACATACTGATCTCGCATGATTCCGCTGAGCAAGGCAAGACTTGTAGTAGGGTTAGGAGTAGGGTTTACTCTGCTGCTATTTTTACACTGCAGTGCTTTCCAGAGTCAAGTTGACAGATTCGAGGCTCTATTTTTTGCCATTCAATGCACCTTATAGAGTTCTAAATCATCCTTTCCAAATAAAATAACTGAATCGAAGGATAATAGCGCAAAAGAATAATAAAGAAGGGCCAAAGCAATCTGATTTCCTAGAGTCTCGAGTGCCAAATTCTTTTATTCGTAGCTCATTTGCAAAACCCGCAAAACCCGCAAAACCCGCAAAACCCGCAAAATGGAAAATCGGAGGGCAACTCGAATACTGATATTGGGTCATATCAGGATATTCAACAAGGATCTTTTCTCGATGTACTTTTTATAAGTCCCCTAGAGCATTTATTATGCCTCTTTATTTTTTGAAAATATTTTAAGGTGGCTTTCTTAATATTTCCTAATACCATATCGTATATCTTATTACTTCCTGAAGTCATGCAATCTTAGATTAAAAGAAAGGTGTTGCGACGTGAGATAAGTGAATAGTAGATATGGCAAAGGATAAGTGAATAGGTTCTGAACTTGATGGTGGTGATCTTGATGCTCTTGATTCATATACTGGTAAGGAACAAGTGAGTTTCCGGGGCCTGGGCCTTGAAATGCCGCTGGGTTCTTGTTCGATGATTCCCATGCTATTAGATTGCCACTAAGCTTGTTCTGGAAGTCTGGAAGTCGTTCAGGAGCATCACCACATGTAGCTGCGAGTGCTGGATGTCCGCTCAACACTTGTATAAGCTTCTGAGCCATGAAGTTGTCAGCCCCGGAAACTCACTTGTTCCTTACCAGTATATGAATCAAGAGCATCAAGATCACCACCATCAAGTTCAGAACCTATTCACTTATCCTTTGCCATATCTACTATTCACTTATCCCACCTAGCAACAAAAGGTATTCTTAGGTTCTAGAACTATAAAAGGATCCCCTGAGATAAATATGTCCCAGTTTTTTCCCTCAACGATGAAAGAATAGTGCTAAGTAATCAGATTTCCCCACGGGAAAATATAGTGAGGTGGTGTTGTTTCCGGGAGTTGAGGACAGTATGTAGTTGAGAAGTTGTAAAGTTGAGAAAAGAAAACTGGTCTCAAAGTGCGTTTTCTCTAGATTCTATAAGAACCGAACACATTTAGCAAACCTCCATTTACCCTTTATTGAATTCCTCTTCTGGTTCTTTCGATCCAAGTGGGAGGGGGATGCTATGAAGTAGCTCCTCGGATCTATCTACCTAGCTAGGTACCGAGTTGAAAACTGTTTGCCAGGAATCATTCCCTGGGTAAATATGTCTGCTACATGACTGCACACCAAGTGAGTCACACAGAGGAGTTTCCCGATTAGGACTAGCGCATTCTCGGCGCTAGTATATGTTCTAGCTAGTTCCGTAGCTGAGAGAATAGTCTTCCACGTCCCTCACACTTTGCAACAAGCCATCTTATTGCCCCGCAACATCCGAAGTACCTTAGTTTAGGAATTGTACTCGTATAGCAAATGAATTGGCTGCCCTTCATCTGAAAGCCGTCAAGAAATGATTTGTTCTAGAATATTCCAGTGCTCACCTGGAAGAATGTTCTGCCGGGTAGTCGGACAAACCGCGGGGTGACGTAGAGGGGGAGATACCTAGCTAGGTAAGATTACTGTTCCGATGTACTCACCATTATTTTTATTGGTCAATAAATCAAATCTATTGACCAACCAATTCGGCGCCAATATCGGCGTTTGTGAGCAAGCTGATAGAGTCACTAGTATTACTTATTTAGGTAAAAATAAAGCTATTACTACTTTTATTTATCTATATATATATTGTGTAGACTATATTGCAAAGTGTGAGGGTATAGAAGACTTTAATTCTCTTAAGCTATAGAACTACCTAGTACATATACTAGCGCCAAGAATACGCTAGTCTACGCTAGTCCCAAACAGGCAAGCCCTTTTGTGTGACTCACTCGGTATGCAGTCATGTAACAGACATATTCACTCAGGGAATGATTCCTGGCAACATTATCTATATATATACCTAGTCACATATCCTTTTCTAGCCTTTTCCTCCAAACTAGGCCCTAGTTTAATATCTAAATTCTCGATTCTACCCCCCACTCTACTCGATCGACGAATCATATCCTTAGGCCAAGATTCCTTTCTAGGAGCCTCGGGTGGTACGGGTAATAGTAGGAACTGAGTACCTAAAGGAGTGAAAACAATAGGAACAACTATAGGCGCTATAGGTATAGCCGGTGGGGGTATAAGGGGTATAGATTGTAAGGCTAGTTTAGCCGGCGGAGCCTCCTAATTGGTTATAATTTATAGTAAAATAGAGAGAGGCGAATTTAGTTTAAATAAAAAGAAGGTAGGAAATAGTCTTATATAGATAAATATAAATTTAAACACGTAGGTACCTAGGTAAGAAAGCTCTAAAATCGTCTAATTATTAAGAGGGGAATCTAAAAGACCCTTAAAAGCTGAAACAAATAATTGGCAATCAATTTAATATCGTATACTAACATCCTATTATATATACAGTAAGGATATTAGGCTAATTAGGTGCGTCAAGTGTTGGCGATCAGGTAGCTTTAAAAAATCGTCAGCGATAAGACAGCGAGCTCGCAAACGCCGAATATTAGCGCCGAATTGGTCCATAAGTCGATATTATTGGTCCATAAAAATAATGGGTGAGTACATAACCAATCCAATTCCCATCCCCAAAAAACCCCAACTCCCCAACTCCCAACTTCAGAGCTTAACATCCAGACACCATGACAGATAAACCCTCCAGCTCCCCAGACGTCGCAAAGGGCCGCAAGGCCTTCATCCCCTTGGGTATCTTCTCCCCTCCCCATCCCAAAAGCTATGCGCCGTACTGAGTACAAAACCACCAGAAAACAACCCCGAAGTAATGAGTTCCCTCGTCCACAAACTAGGACTCTCCCCTTCCCTCGCATTCCACGACATCTTCAGCATTGACGACCCCGAAATGCTAGCTTTCGCTCCGCGACCCGCAAGTGCGCTCCTGTTCGTCTTCCCAGTCAGCACAACATATGAGAAACATCGGGTCGAGGAGGATGCTTCTGCGCCGGAATATGAGGGGAAGGGAGCAGAGGAACCGGTGGTTTGGTATAAACAGACGATTCGGAATGCGTGTGGGCTTATTGGGATTTTGCATGCGGTTAGTAATGGGAGTGCGAGGGATTTTATTAGTAGGTTTCTCTAATTTCCTTCTCGATATATTCTTGGGGGATTTGAAGGGGGATCTATGCTGATATTTTTGTTTTGTAGGACCTGGTTCCGAACTCCAAGAATTGGTGGATGGCGCCGTGCCGTTAGGTCCTATCGAGCGCGCGGAGTTACTATATAATTCCCAGGCTTTGGAGAGAGCACATCAAGGTGCGGCTTCGCAGGGACAGACCAATGCGCCGGGGGCAGAGGATGTTGTTGATTTACATTATGTTTGTTTCGTCAAGGATGCGAAGAATGACCTTTGGGAGATGGATGGCAGACGGAAAGGACCTATTAATCGGGGGTATCTTGGGCAGGAGGATGTTCTTAGTGAGAAGGCTCTTGGTTTGGGAGTGAGACTTTTTCTCAAGAGGGAGGAAGAGGTTCAGGGTGGGGAGTTGAGGTTTAGTTTGATTTCTTTGGCTCCTTCTTTGGATTAAGAATCTTTGGAGGTGGTTATGATTTATGAGTATTATGGTGTGGGCGTTTGGGTGCTTTTCTTTATGGGTGTGGGTGTGGGTGTGTGTAGCTCCACAGAATCTTTTCTCTCTGGAATGGAACTTGGGTATGGATATACCATTTGAAAGATAAATTCTAAAGTTCCATCAAATCCTTCATCTCAAGAAAGCCTTTGGCCGTGGTGCAAACAAATTACCTTGTAGAAGTAGAGCTGGCTGGGGGTAAGGTTACACCCTGACTATCTCAACTTCCCGTGCGTCATCACTGGCCCCTCCTTTCAAAAGTCACTCCACTCCAGCTCCTATGTAAACCCAGCCAACCCACCACTAACCACGAGTAAACCCATATACATACAGACTCTACATGCTCGCAACAAGAAGCCTACTATTCCGATCAACAGCCCTCAAAATGGCACTTCACCCTCCCCCACCATCCGAGAAATTAATCTGTACGTCCCGCGCTTCAAAACTGTTACCCCGCCAAAATACCCCTCCATCCACGATTCCAATTCCAATTGTGTATCCTCGTACGAGAACAAGCTAACGAAACACAGTCGCACCAGCATCCTCCCAAAACAACGCCCAAGCCGAACAATTCACCAAAGGCTCTCTAACCATTAGCCAACTCTCCTCCTCCCCCCTAACACAATTCCACACCTGGTTTTCCCACGCCCAGCAATCTTCCGTTTCTCATCCGGAAACTGTATGTTTCTCCACGGCTTCCCTGCCTTCTGGTCGCGTCTCGGCGCGTATGGTATACCTTAAAGAATTGGATACACGCGGTTTCGTAATTTATTCGAATTGGGGAACCTCAAAGAAGGCGAAAGATATAGAGACAAACAAGTGGGCTAGTCTTACCTTTTGGTGGGAACAACTCGAACGACAGGTTAGAGTTGAGGGACGGGTGGAGAGATTAAGTACGGAGGAGAGTCAGAGGTATTTTGATACGAGGATTCGGGGGAGTAGGATTGGGGCTTGGGCTAGTCGACAGTCGCAGGTGCTTCCGAAGGGGAGGGTGGAGTTGGAGGGGTGGGTGAAGGAGGTTGAGGAGAGGTTTGAGGGGGAGGAAAACATTCCGGTTCCCGAGTTTTGGGGGGGTGTTAGGGTGATTCCTGTGGAGGTGGAGTTTTGGCAGGGGAGGGAGAGTAGGTTGCATGATCGGTTTAGGTATTCGTTGGAGGGAGGGGAGGAGGAAGGGAAGGAAGGGGGGGAATGGAAGATTGAGAGGTTGAGTCCGTAGGCTTGGGTTTGGGGGATTTGGATTTGGATTTGGATTTGAATTTGGATCAAATTGGGCGAGGAAAGCAAGGAGTGAGATTGAGAGATATGTCGGATGATTTCTCTACTCTGTAAAACAACATCAAGAATGTATATCTAGGAAAATTACTATTGTAAAAGTTAAATACAAGTCTTTTAGCTCTACTGTAACTCCTTCTCTCACTATTCCCCTTTCACCTTCCTGGTACAGTATATCCAATTGTTGACCAAGTGTAACAAAAGGATTTCATTTCATAGGTTATTGAATTTTACTGTAGGAGTTCTAAACTCCAGTATGAGTTATGAAGTACTACTTGGTAACTATGTGAAAAGTACTGTACAGTACGAGTTAAAAACACGCAAGCGGCAAGTGGACTCAGAAACCGTAGCGAACTTTCTGTTTGTATGAGAAGATTATCCTAACTGCGAATACGATAGTGGAAAGAGTTTATGTCCTGCTAATTAACCCGCTTAAGTACGAAGATATCTCCAAATTGTAATGTGATAAACGTTGAGAACTTGAGAATAAACTGTGTTATTTGTATGTACGTAATACCCAGTGTATCAGTTACTGACTATTCAGAATTTCAATCCTCTATTCCAGACTTCTCCTCTTCTCTTCTCATCAACAAAATCTCTCTCTCTCTCACTCCCTCGCTTTGTTATTATCCTTAATACCCACTCTCCCTCTCAATCCTCCTGATTTCTCACCCCCAAGTTCCAACCCCCTCAACAATCAATATCCCTGAATCCGACTTAACCCGACCCCATGCACTGATTCAAACCCCGGACATCCACATTACTTCATTTTCTAAGTCCATGGATATCGGAATACTACCTCGGAGGATTTCGGATGGAGTATGAGTCTGAATGGAGAAGGTAGGTAATTCGTGAATGACTGGGGATTAGTCGTGCGAGGTGACGGATGGGGAAATACATGAGTAAGTTCGTTTGGGTGCGATGTGCAACAATATCATGACTTGGGGAGATGGGGTCTGAGATTTGGTGATGGAGAGGGAGGGAGTGTGGAAAGGAGGGGGGTGGAGTACTATATATTGGGAATTATAGGGTTCCAAGAGAGAGGGAGAGGGAAAATGTTTTGTAGGTATACGCGAAGTAAAGGGGTTTTAGATCTTCGTATTCATCTTGATATGGTGACTTACAGCATTGCAATGTCATTTTCGAGTTTCCGCTCCGTATTAATCTAAGAATGAATAAAAGAAACTAAATTTGGGGGTTTGGTTTCATGGAAAAGGTGCCATAAATGGGTCTGTGGTTGGTGTATCTCATGAGGAATTGACTTTGGTACCTACCTAACGAAATAGATCAGATGAGCGGGTGAGCCCGAGCTGTAAGGTACGAGTACAGAGCTACATCAGGTGAGCTAGCTACCCTTAAATTTGCGTAAATGAAACGCTTCAAAATCCAGTGGAATCTTTCGTTACAATTTATATCAAGTTATTAAAGCTACTCAGGTACTGTAATAAATCCTTCGCTAGAGCTGGACGTTGGTGTTGGGGTTCGTCTGACGAGGAATGGATTTTCCAGCTCATCTGGCAGCGAGGTAGCTCCCCCGCCGCAATGACCACTGTCTGTCTCGTGGAACTTCCCTTCTTGGCTGTTGACCTGCCTAAATTGCAAACACCACCATCACTCTACCATGCCGTTCTTTCATCCTCGCCGAGTGGCTATTCTGCTACTTGCGGCCGTTGTATTTGTCGTAGCGGAGAAACATGCGTCCCAGATTGCATCAATGAGCGTGCCTGAAATCGAGGACAAGCTTCAGGTACGGAGTCCATTTGATATTTCCCGCAAAAACCGGATACCGGGACGATCACCATGAATCCAAGCTCCAAGCTCAAGCTCAAGCTCTAGCTCTCCAAAGCTTGATATATCCAAACTTGTTTTGTGCAATTGATTGACGGATTATGATAGAAATGCAAACTTGTACGAGATCTTAGTGCCTACAAGGTCAAAACCTCTCCACAGACGTCGACTCTGACATCGCGAATCTTCGCGGTTTTATTTCCTGGCACGCCCGCGGTCAACGCTCTTCTTGCGACTCTGTATATCTCCGGTCCTCCAAACTTCCTCCTCGCATTATGTCCTCCCAATATCGACCCCTCGTCCCTCTCGGTGATGGTTGCATTCGCTGTGGGTGGATTGTTGGGTGATACACTATTCCATCTACTGCCAGAGATTTTCTTGGGCGAGGATAGTCCTGAACATGTACGATTCGTATTGGTAGAACCTAACCGGAATTTGCTACTCGGTGTTGCGATTATGGTTGGGTTTGTGACTTTCGTTGCAATGGATAAGGGGTTGAGGATTGCTACGGGTGGAGAGGGTGGTCATGATCATAGTCATTCACATAGCAATGGGGCTACGAAGGGATCCTCGACTTCCTTGGAAACCCCGGCTAAGAGCACCAGATCACGAAAGAGCAATGGGAGTGGGAATGGGAATGAGAAAGTAGACAAGGTGGCTAAGAAATCAAAAGATAAGAAGAAGGATATTAATGCTAGTGTAAAATTAGCGGGATATCTAAATCTCATGTGAGTTGTCTACAAATAGGTCAAAAAATAGGACGAGCTAATCTTTTCTCAGTGCCGATTTCACACATAACATCACTGATGGTCTTGCAATGTCTTCATCTTTCTACGCCTCTCCAACAATAGGTGCCACAACCACCGTCGCAGTCTTCTTCCATGAGATCCCCCACGAAGTAGGAGACTTTGCCCTACTAATCCAATCCGGGTTCTCCAAGAAACAGGCAATGGGAGCCCAATTCGTTACAGCATTTGGAGCTCTTCTAGGCACAGTTATTGGTATCGCGGTCCAGGAATATGGTGGAAAGGGTGGCAAAGGCGCGGATGGTCGATTCGAGGGACTTATGGGAACCAGTTTGAGCTGGGGTGATATGTTACTTCCTTTCACCGCGGGAACTTTCCTCTATGTTGGAACTGTGGCTGTGATCCCGGAATTGCTTGAGACCGGCAAGGATAGAGGAGTGGAGTTGGTAAAGACAGCAAAGCAATTTGCTGCTATGGCTGCTGGGGCGGGAATCATGCTTTAGTAAGTTCTTTCTCTCAATCTGTTGAGGACTTCATCTATGTTTGGAGTGGTTCTTGTTTTTGAATTGTTGGCTAATTACTTGTAATAGTATCTCCTGGTCTTAATATGCCAGATTGACGTACGATGAGAACGAGAAGGATAGAAAAAGTGTTTGATTAGAGTAGGTTGCACCATCATGCTTGGCTCATTTACTAGGGTGTTTAAATATAGATTCATAATATTGAACTAATTCATCGACCGGTAGAGGATGCACTTGCTTCTGCGATACACTTGCTTCTCCCGACTACAAGCGACAGCGCCGTAGAAGAACGCACCGACTGTTATGCTGCATTATTCCAAATAAAACCATACTTCATTTCAATATATACAAAAACCTCAAACCCCATCATATACAAGTCCCATCCCTCATCCCCCATTCCCCTCAGAACCCCCATCTCAACTATGCTTAAGCGAAGCTCCCCGCAACAACCCAACTAACATCACTATTAAAACTCCCCGCATTATCAAAGGCATGAACCCCCCCATTACTCCCCACATACCCAGCCGTGGCAAAATGTCTCAAAAACCTCGTCGGGTAATTCCACGACTTGATACTGATTCCTGTACCAGACACCCCAGACTGCGGACAAAACGTAGCATCCTCTCGAAATCCCTTGGTCCCATCGTTAGAATTCAAAAGGAGGACGAAGTTGTTGTGGCGTAGGTAACTGCCAGCCGTGTCGACGGATTCAAAGGAGTAGCAGCCTGGGGCGTTGGTTGCTAGTCCGGTATGCACGATCCAAGACGCTTGACGCTTCAGGGTTGAGGACGAGGAGGAGGAGAGGGCTTGAATGGATGTTGCGCTACCTGAGTGAGTTAGGTAGGAGGTTGTGTAGCCGGATGTTGTAGAGCGGAGGGAGATTGAGGAGCCACTTTTTGATCTGTCAGCATGCCCAACAACACATAAAACCCCGTTTCTCGCTTAATCCCAACGTCCACAAGTTCCCAAACCCCAAACTCAAACAAATAGCACAGCATGGAGAATATAAAAAGAAAAAATACATACGCAGTCAACCCACTCCCCAAAGAAGTAGTAGCATACTTCGCCGCCACAACATTAGCCTGCACCGCCGCCTCCGTCGCATCACTCGGATAGCCGGTAACCATAACACCCTCATAAAAGGTTCCTTGGGCACTAACACTATTATCCCCTCCAATACCAAGGACAAGCGCGCCCTCTTTCTTCATGGGATTGTATCCTGATGCTGCGGGACGCACGCCACTGTAATACGTAGACATGGATCCCGATGCCGCGTTGGCACCGCGGATAGCCCAGTGGTTTGGCTCGCCTTTTACCATGGCGGTGAAGAAGCGGGAGGAGATGGAGGGAGAGCCTGAGTTGTAGCCTGGACTGATGCCGGTGAATAGGCCGTTTTCGAGGTCGGCCATTAGCTGGGGGGGTAGTGAGTTAGTATTCAATGTCTTTCCAAGAAGCGATGCGAGAAGTTGTTTTCCACGCCAATGAGGTAATAAAACTGACCCAAGGTCCATTCCCAGCCCCAGATCCCCACGCAGTACTATCCCCAAAGTAAATAGCCTCCATATGACCATTTCCCGTATCAAGACTATTCGTCTCGGCATTCCCATAATCAAAACAGCAACCACCTATCACAATACAATTAGACCTCTCATTACACCCAAAGCAAAATCTCGCTAAGTAAGAAAGAAAGAAAGAAACATACCATTATAATGCGTCCCATCAAGAACAGCATACATCCCCTCAGCCGCATCTATACCACCCCAAAGTCAGCAAACATCCCAATAGAAAACACACAACCCATTCCTCTCCCCATGACAAGAATCTCTAAAACAACTTACCCCCAACAATCGCCCCATTAATCCTATTATTCCGATATCCCGTCCCCGGACTCACAAAAACACCATATACCTTCTGTCCCCCCAACGTAACTGGGGCACCAGTCGCAGACGCATAATTATCATATCCATTCGTTTCGGGACCTCGAAATCCTCCAGGTGGAGCTTGGGTAAGGTGATTTCCTTTTCCGGATTGGTCGTATATGATGGTGATGAGACATGTGGTTCCCGCGCAGAAGGAGTCTTGGACGGGAGAATTGGCGATTCCGCCTGTGGTGCGGGGGGAGATGGTTGTCGTTGTGTTGTCGGAGCCGCGTTTGATTTGGTAGAGGTTTCCTCTGTAGGTGCTGGAGGGAGGGAGGTGTTAGTTTGGATTTGGGGTGGAGGGGGTGGAGATGATATCTGATAAGCGAGAGGAGAAGTGAAGATATGAAAATATGAGAAGGAGATCAATAACATACTCATATAAAGCCCTAGTCGTACTATGAGCCGCATAACAAGGCGTCCCTCCATTCGCATAGATATCACAAGGACCCGCGAGAACAAGTCCAAGACACCCCAATCCTACCACAACGACATCCAGAAAACTTCGTTCAAACATCTTCGATTTTTTGAAATGCAAAGGAATCTAAGTGTTTTTTTTAAAAAAAATCAAAAGACTTGGATAAACAGACACACAAACGCCCAGAAGAAAGATGGTCCATCTCTCCCTTTTAACCAGCGCCTATACCACACACACTTCACATACCTACATCCTCCCGCCTCCCGCCTCCTAGCTAGCTACTCAGTCAGGCACCCAGACAAAAATACTTACACATATTATCCTCCAATAAACACCACCTTCCTTAATCCACAACCTATCCTCCGTCCGTACTACCCATCACATCACATCACATCACATCCATCCCGTTGATCCCCCTCTACAGGCCACAGGAAAGTATATCCGTGAGGCGAGGCGAACTACTCACCCCCCATAACCATAACCATTTTCCCAAAAAAGAAACATGTGGACGAACGACGGGAGCTTAGCGTCGCTTTTCATCTCCACATTTGGTTTACTTTCCGCTCGGTGTACACTACATTCCCTTCCCCTGAAAACATCGGGGAAAAGATATGGAGGCGCGAGTTAGGTAGGTGAGGGTGTCTATCAATCACATTAGCCTATTCGTCAAACCATCCCATCCTCCTCATATACGAATTGAACCGCCGATATCAGTACAAGACACCTGCCACTATATCAGATTTAACAGCGACAAAGGACATCGCAAAAATCCGAAATAAATTCGAGGTAACTCTTCAGAATCTAATTAACCCTGCCGTCGATTTCTAGAATCTTTAGATGTATTGTTATTTTATTGTGTGTAGCTATAATACCTAACTTTGTAGTAGACTAAAACTAACTCAGCGGATCAATCCGTACAGTACATGAGGATCTTACCTACCCTACCTCTACCGGCCAGGAATTCTTCCGGGTTACCCCATACCCCGCGATTTAAGCTTCTTCGCCATCGAAAAAAGGGGTGGGTGTAAGAGGGTGTTTTGATTAAGCTTTCATCTTAAGTTCGCTGAAGAAGGAAGGAAGGAAGGAAGGAAGATTCTTTGGTTCGGTTTCGCGGGGTGTCCGCGATGACTGGGGGATCTTATTGGTGCGCTAGAGTACAGGTATGGTTATGGTTGTAGGTTGCAGGTGGCAGGGCAGGTGGCACATGGGAAATGGACAAGGGGCCTGGGACGGAAGATCTCCAAGAGGCGAAAAATGATGGATCGACTTTGATGCGGAACGGAAAATGGATGGAAATAGTAGTGGAGAGGTGGGAGGTTTTTTATATGGTCCCTTTGGAGATACTTGGCGTTGTTGCTAGGTCTGGGTGGGGGTTGTATGTATGTTGGTCGAATTTTGTAGGATTTAGGGGGGGGAGTTGATGAGGGGGGTGACTGAGAAGACATTGAGAAGCTGTTTATTGCTGATCAAAGCGAAGAAATTGGGGATATCCCGTTAGGATCGGGAGAACATGACGATGGGTGTGGTTTAAAGTGGAGCGAAGAGGGACGGCAATGGGGTATATTCGAGCCCTGTGGGATTGGAAAACAGTGCGGAATCAAGAACAGAAAATTATAGCTATAGACTAGGGATATTTATAGATAAAGCTCATTCATCAATAGCTCTTATATCAAAGGAGATACAGCTAGCACAAGTTGGCACTATTCCGACGATGTACTTGCTTCCCTGACTACAAGCGACAGTGCCGTAGGACGCACCGACTATTAGTCAAGGATTTATGGAATGTGAAAAAGAAAAGCGTGATTGATTTGTATTATCTATCTAGTGTCGACCAATTAAGTAGAAATTGACCTGAGAGGAGTTACAGAAGATCTCTTTTTTATCCACTGGTAATTTACAAAGTCTTAAAGTACGTTAGCCAAAGGGAAAGCGAAGACAACACAGCAGAAACGATGTAAAGATGATCCAACAGCGAGAACACGCGTCGAGGTATGTCTAAAGACAATACTCTCGCTTCATTCATCTACCAACTGATAGAGCGGTGTGATCAATAGCCTTTGACTCTGATCACGAGTTGCTCAGGTTGATCGACATCCATCTCATCGCTTCCGGCCCCAGTCTTGCTCTCCTCGACGCTCTCAGACATATCAACATCCATCGTATCTCCTTTAGCCTCAAAATTCTTGGCGGCCATCTTCAACTTTTGTGCATGTTTCTCTGTCTAGATCCCCCAAATCAGTTCCATAGCCCGATTTAAATGGAAGTAACAGAGGTAGAAGAAACCTACAAAACCAACAACATCCATACGTCTACTATACTTCTGACCAAGCGCCTTCCAATAATAGATCATACGATGCTCGATAAGCTGAAAAGTTAATACGAAGCTCCCTCCTCTCTCACTCAAGACATAAATCTCATACCTCACCAATCTTCATGCGAAACACCTTCTTCTTCTCACGATTGCGAAACTTGACATCGCGTCTCGAACAGCGATAATTGAACGCCTTCATTTCCTCATCACTACAAGCTTCAAAATGGAGCAAACAATGCGCTACCCAAAGAGCTTCCAACTCCTTTCTTCCAAGTCGCTTTTCCGCGCTTACGAAACGGTTGATGTCCGTGCAAAACCCCGTAAGATTATGGTGCGAGAAGGATTTGAAAGAGAGGGTGACCTTTGGCACAACTTTTGAGAAGTGTGGGTGTGTGGTTAGGAGGGTGAAGTACTCGTAAGATAGGGGGATACGACCGAAGTGCTGATCGAAAGCTGGGGAGTAGGTTAGAGATCCATCTGCCTTGGTGACTGGTGGGTAGGCTTGGAGAATTTGTTGTGGGGTTGCGACTTCGGACATTTTGATGTGGTGCGAGTGAGTGGTCTTGCGAAGTACTGTTGATACTTGTGAGCTTGGAGATAAGGTCGATGTGACGATTGTCCCTCACATCTTTGCTGAGCTGTGTGCTCTAGTCGCGGAATGCTTCGAGGGAAGGAATGCGATGGGTGGGAGGCGGAAGGGTGTGAGGGGTTGCTCTTGTAGAAATGTTGACGCTGGTAGATTAGCGCGGGCGCGTGGTGGAGATAATGGAATAGTGAATGTCGGTGGTGCAATATTTTGAATTTGCAAGCAGCAACACCACCATAGCAACTCCACGATAATGAGAGATTCAGGAACGATTGACGTATGCAATTCTCAGTAGATCATGTACCTTCGAGGCCGCGCATTGTAGGACATAGCCAGCTAGGTAGTTGTCGAATCTTATATACATGATACAAACAACAATATTAGCAAAACGACATCGCGTCGCGACACTTCCCACAACCTCAACAGCCACACACCCAATCCTCCAATGCCCCTCTCCATCCCATCACCCACCTAAAAAGTATATAAACCTTCAAAAAAAATTCCAAAAAAGAGGCTCATCAAGGTATCACCCTCTAGGCCCCGACAAACTCTGCATCTCAAGAGAAGTTGGTTTATCTCGCAAATGTATCGCGTGGCTCGCCGCTGAACGAACGTACCTTTTGAATTAACGGGATCCTTTTTGCTGGGAGGAAATGTCTTATTTGACCTTGAAAGAATATTGGTGGGGTCGAGAAAATTCGTGGTTGGTGGGTGGGAGGTAGTGAGGTATTGGGGAGGTGAATTAGGCGAGAGGTGAATCTGGGAGGTGAGATTTTGATTTTGGTGGGGGTGATTTTTTTTTATCTTGGGAAAAGGGAAGAGCTACACTTTTGTTGTATTCACTTTGCGTCGTTGGAATGGGGTGGAAATGAGTTTGTACGTTAGAGCTGTTGTTGCAGTGTCTTGTTAATATCATAATATGTTTACTTTTACTAATTCACCTGCGACTACTTTTATTGTATGACCTGAAACTCCAAGTGTTACAAGAACCAATATCAATTTTTTATTTATTATGTTTCACTACTACTTTATGAAACAAATAGGGACTTGCCGAATGGCAACAGGAATACGAGTAGGCACCTCTGCCAAAATTGTGATATTGGGCCAGGTGACCTACGTGTTTCATAGACAACCAGCAATTCAATGTTGTTTTCAATAGGTTGCCCTATTGGAACTAGTAGGTCACATTTCAGAAGAATTGATGCCCAGCGTATCTGTTGCTGAGGTATGGGCTGCAAGACTGAGAGATATAGTCACGTGCTTCGTCCCGTCCAAGCGCCATGCGATTGTCGCAACCCTTGAAGCAAAGATATCTGGCAACTGGAATGAAATTTGAGGATCGCCCGATGTTGCGAATTTATCCTCAATCTCATTTTCTTTGAAACGTGTTTATTGGTTCTCTTACGAGTCAAGAAATCCAACTACATTCCATGTGAAATACCCCAGACGACTTTTCGACATTGTGAGGGCATTCCCAAAGCAACCCGCATACGAGTACGCCCTACCCGAGTACCCAGATGACTTTCTCACGTCTAAGACACGTTATAAGTGGGTCAGCGGAGAGTTTTGCGGCGCTTTGCGCAGTCAGGGGTTTCAGAATACCTGGGTGCACAGATTATCCAAGTACTGGTAGATTTCTAGGGGTTCTAGAATCTAAGGTCTTTGAAGCCAATTGTAGCTTCTCAAAGAGCCACGTCGTATGATATGACATCTACAGTACAGTGCTCATCATGGCAGGGGCCACCCATGAAAGATTGAGGGAGAAAGTCTATTGAATCAAACATATTCAGTGTTGCGAAAATTTGAAGGTTGTGCTACAGTACTCATACATTGTAAGAAGTATCCAGGTTCAGGACTTCGCTTCGCCCAACATTGAAATGATAACAATCATCAGCATATACATCTGTATCTTGGTGTAACAGTGTTAGAGGGTGACATGTCCATGATCCCTCTATCTTCTTTTGTTGATAAGACCTAAGAAATGAAGTAACAACCTCCGTCTGTAAATGACTGTTAGACTTTTGGAGCATAAACATGAAAAAGCTTAACATTTATCAGAAAAGGATGGGCCTACTTCCAGGAAACTATGACGATGGGGGTGACGACAGAATGTTGATAAGCCTCAGATTGTTTTTATTGATAAAAGGTCTGACCGCCTGTGATTTTTGCGAAGTAGACAATCTCATACTCCTATCATTATCTCTGTTCAGCCCTGTGCTGTTTACATCACAATCAAACCTTCAAATGACAAATGTGGGTGTTATTCTTCAGACCTCTCTATCTTGGACCACATCATAATTACACTACATGAGCAATATTGACAGTTACCATTTATATAAGATCCCTTCCTTCACCACTAGGTCTAATTTCTTCACACCTACAAGTACCATATCCCTTACCTACCAGACTCCTTGAACATTTCCTTCCACACAAACCCTTGGCCATCCTTCCGTCTACAATCAACTGGACCAACAAACAACCTTTTGCAAACACTATCATCGCCACAATGGTGCTCTTTAAGCTTCTTCTCCTCTTCAGCTCTGTCGTCTGTGTCATGGCAGCAGCTATCACAAAGCGTGCTGGATGTGGAGAAGTGAATCTCATCCTCACGTGTGTTACTCCTCAAGTATTTCAATTTACAAGAGCTAACTGTTGATCCAGAGGAATACCCCCCTACCATCCAATCGTCACACAACTAGGCTTTGACCCAAGGGTTGTTGATGCCGCTATCAGAGCTGATGCAGCAAACATCATCAGAATGGGTTACAATCTCAGAGGTAAAATATTTCTCTCACATCTTGACTCATATTATTCACCCACATGCTGACTCGAATTTTAAAAGTCGTTCTTATGGGCCCCGAACAGGACTTGGGCAATCTTCGGAATCAGATGAGTGGTACCGAATGGCAAGGAACCGGCGTTGGCTTTGGAATTAGAGGACCACCTCGTGAGGACGTTACGATTAGATTCACCGGTGAGTGATGCATATTCTACGTCCTTTGTTAATTGTTGAGCGTTTAGCTGATATTCAATGCAGATATCCTCAAGACTTTCCGTACAGATGCACCGAATGCTCCGATATTGTTTGACTACTCGCCTACGACGTTTTCTTGGGCTGTCCAAAGAGAATTCTCACTTCCTGGTGATTGTCAGCCAGGCAAGGATCTTGTAAGTATTTATCAACTTGGCTTTTGGACATTCAAGAGGTTGACTGTTACAATAGGGCCTTCAGGTCATTTGTGATATTTGTTCTGGAAGATAGCCGACTGGTAGCCGACGGCGTTGAATACGTTGAATATGGCGGTGTAATAGTTAATTGCGGTTTGAACTACAGAGATTCAATGTATCTGAATAATGGGTCATCAGATACCGATGTCAAATCTGCCTAGCGACAGCGTCAGAAACTAGAGATAACAATATGCGTTGAGTACCAGATTTCGAACCTTGAACACGTGACCTACTTGATCATTATGAATGCTCGTTTGATAGACAACTAAATTCATTCACCACATATTTTGGGTGGTAATTGATTAGTTCCTGTGTATCATGTATATGCACATAACTTTGCGAGTACGAACAAGATCGAGGATAGTTGAGCATTGCTTAACAAAGCGTGGAAGAATTAGATGTTGAACCACTTGGCTCCTCTAAATTCTCTTCGAGGATGATTACAACTTACTACGGTTACTAGAATAAGAAGACAGCAACGTTCGGCATCTGGAATAGCTTTCGATGGAATTCTGAAATTCTATTCTACCTAGAATACTTCTAGAGGACCACTTAAATGGAATAATTCCTTCTATTAAAGAGGCTCTAGAATTCTATAGAAAAATAGAATTCTGTATAGGCGGTGAGGATATAAAAATAGCAATCAGACTACTCCGAGAGTAGGATTTTGTGTGAAGCGCGGTAGTGAATTATTTGTGTAAAGTACGGTGGTCAATTATTTGTGTACGATACGGTATTATCCTACAACTAAACGATTTATTCCGCCAAAAGAGCATCAATTTCCTCGTTACTGTAGAGGATTTGATTTTTGTAGTGAATTGGGATTCGGCACGTGATGCGCCTGGTGGTATGAATAGGGGTACTGGTTAGCTAGCTATATAGTCTCGTAGCGAGGAGCAGCTCCTTCTCTCCTTGCGAACAATCAACTTAATATCACACCCTGACAGTCACTTAATTCCTCAATTTGAGATCCACAACCAGGAAAACCCCCCTTAGATATCAAAGATAAAAACTCCTAACTATCTTTTCTCAACAATGTCATCAATGTCGCATGAATAGCTGATATTCTCAAAAGTATCTTGTTGAATAAAACAGCCACAATATTTCCAGTTGACAGTAAGGACTGAGCTACATGAATGGTGCTCTTCTCACTAAGCGACAGATGACATGTTATAGGAAGTGAAGGGTTCCCAGAAGACAACCCCTAATAAGATTTACGGATGAGTTATTTGTATGCTTGGATGTGAGGAGGAATGATTGCCTGAACCCTTCATAATAAGCGCATAGTGGGAATACACAGATGGATAGTGCACATCAAAAATTCCAATACGTTCTTGAGCTGGTTGGATTTCGCGAATCACGTGACACCACTTTAATATCAGGACCTTGGGACACGTTCTGGTACTACACATAAGCAACCCCCTCCTCTGAACATTCTTTCCATATAAAAGAAACACGCTACAACGGCTGCTACGAGCAGGTTCCATCGGTTTATCGGTTCATCCCCTCTTGGTGAATCTTACCAGTGCCGTTGGTCCATTCGGGGAAGCTGATTCGGAGGTTGATTAATTACCTTGTAGAGGCTAAATGGATCAACACACTGTAGTTGTCTGACATAATACTCGACCCAAGTAAATTAACATAACCATCGTAGAACAATCTGTCAAAGTAGTTGACACCTATTTAATTCTGCACCTCGCTTCTATGTTGGGTTACCCGAAACGCTTTGTAGGGTGCAGGTATTGTCTGGCTCTGCAGCCTTACTTTAGCCTCTAATATGAAAGACGACTTGATGCGCGTACAGTGTCCCTAATGTACTAATAGGCCAATAAAGATTTACTCAAAGACGTCATAGTTAATATAGTAGGGATATGTTAAGGTGAGTAGCAAACAATCTTTACCGCAACACTTGTTCTCCTGGCCCCTTTGGGGAGGTAGTATTAGGGGTTTGGTGAGTAAGAGAGGACGTACAAGCAAAGTATTTCCACACTCTTGGCATCACCGCTCGTCCCTTATCACTTACTCACTCGTTTTTAAACAACATGCTATGACACAATCAGACAGTGACGGTGCGGGTGCGATGGTAGTTAGTAAAGTTAGTAGGGTGTGCACGTAAATTTGCAAGATCCAGTCCCGCGTGAAGCTTGAGAGTGGGGTAGGGGTATAGGGGTCTAAGCATAGTAGTAGTACATATATAGCTTTCCGATTTCACGATTTGTGATTTGCGATCAATCGTTATTGGCATTTATTACATTCGGGATGCCGTAGTGCGGTACTGTATAATTTATCCGCTGGCTGAGATCGGTAAATTGTTACAGTAATTCCAAAATCACGCTTTCTACCTCGATTATTTATTTGTTTGGATTTTCTTCTCTTGCTCAACGCTTCCCCATATTTTCCTTACTTCAGATTGTTGACAAAATGCTATCGCGGTTGGTTTTCGGAGGCTTAATCGCTTTGGCGGCGGCGGCCAATAAAAGTTATGAGTATATTGTAGTAGGCTCCGGACCAGGGGGTGGACCTGTTGCCGCAAATCTTGCAAGAGCCGGTCATTCTGTGTTGCTGCTTGAGGCGGGTGATGATCAGACGCAGAATGTCAACGTTTCTCAGTTGATGAATTTCAATATTGCAGCCAATGATGAGAAGACCAGATGGGATTTCTTCGTCAACCACACAGACAACGACTTAGGATACAATCACATGGTATATCGGAAACCAGACGGCGGATTTTATACAGGACTAAAACCACCAACTGGCGCAACAAGACTGGGTATCTGGTATCCTCGAACTGGAACACTTGGCGGTTGCGCAATGCATAATGGTGCTGTTGTCAGTCTTCCGGGAGACGCAGACTGGGATTATATTTCAGAAATCACTGGTGATAAAGGGTGGCTCACAGAAAACATGCGACCACATTTCAAATCAATGGAACGAAACGCTGATATCTCTTCTGCGGATACCTCTCATGGCTTCAACGGTTGGCTGGATATTTCACTCGGAGACACAACATGGGCAGATACAGATGCCGATGCAGTATCAATCGCCAAAAAAGCAGCAAGCTTGACGGGTGGTGACCCAAACATGCTCAAAGCTCTCATGGACAGAGATATTGACGCGAATGATCCTAACCGAGATCAAACCCTGGGTGTATTTGGGAGTTGGTCTCACGCAACAAAACAAGGTCAACGCTCGAGTCCTGGGTACTATGTCAAAGAAACCGTAAATGACCCCGCAAAATATCCTTTGACTTTACAACTTAATTCTCTCGTGTCAAAAGTCCTATTCGACAAAAGCGAAAAAGAGCCCAAGGCCATTGGTGTGGAATACCTTCGAGGAGAATTCTTATATGGAGGTGATCCCAGGAATGCAGATGGCAAGAGAAAGGGTAAACCTAGCAAAGCATTTGCCTCGAAAGAGGTCATCATTGCCGGAGGCGCGTTCAACAGTCCGCAAATTCTCATGCTCAGCGGTATCGGTCCCGCCGAAGAACTGAAGAAATTCAATATCCCAGTTGTAGTCGACTCACCTGGGGTTGGTCGAAATCTCGACGATAATTACGAAGGATCTGTTGCCTCATTAGCAGCTCGGGACTTCCAAGGCGCAGCGAATATATTCTTCAGCTTCCTGAAGACCTCTCAATCCACTGGTTCCCGGGACATTCAAATGTGGTGTGGTCAATTCTCATTCGAAGGATTCTGGCCTGGATTTCCTGATGACTTTGGTCCTAAGCAATACGAGTGTACATTCGTTCACATGAATCCGCGAAGTCAAAAGGGCTTTGTCAGACTTCGCTCGGCTAACCCACAAGATACCCCTGAAATCAACTTCAAATTCTGGGAAGAGAACAGCGATAAAGATCTTCAGGCAATGCTAGAAGCTATCAAGTTTGGCAGGAAGATTGTCGAGGATGCAAAACCTGGCTTGGGACCCTTTACCGAGATTCACCCCTGTACCAATGCAAGCTGTTCTGATGGGGAGACCTTGGCATTCTTGAAGAAACAAGTCTATAGCCACCACGCCACCAGTACTTGCGCTATTGGTGGCGATAATGATAAGATGGCTGTGCTTGACTCCAAGTTTCGAGTTCGTGGTGTTAAGGGATTGAGGGTTGTTGATGCGTGAGTGATGAACTCTCTTTTTTTCTCTCTGTGTCTTGGTTCTGTGATTTGGCTGCTGGGGTAGATTGAAACGTTCTTAATCTCCTTCAACTATTCAACTAGGGGAGAATAAATTGCTAATATGTTCTCAGATCCGCCTTCCCAAAAGTCCCCGGAGCTTTCCCGGTTATTCCAACCATTGTTTTAAGCGAGAAAGCTACCAACGACATTCTATCTGGTTTGAAATAGGAAAGAGACTAATCGGGGAGGTTTGGCGTACTCCCATTCTTATTTGGTACTGTAAAATGTTGCTAGAGGAGACACAAATAGGTAGATTAAAAAATAGAGAAAATATTTATGACCTTATTGCTATATTTGCGAACCGCAAAGAACTTCTTTCACCTTGGGTTCTCCTCACCCTTTAATATATTTCCTCCGATTAGTAACCCTCCTTCTTTCCAACGAGGTCGTCTCCTCCAAAAGCCACTCGACTCGACTCAAGGTGACTGTTCTGAGTTTGAGTCGATATTTTAGAGCCGTTACAAGATGTTATGTTTTCCTGTACAGTAAGAAGTATTCATTCGAACACCAGGCAGTGGAAATTGAAACTCGTACCACATTGGAAGAATATAGTGTATATATGCAAAGAACAAAAGAATGAAAGGGTTACCAATTAGTCAAATCCTTGGATCCATCGAGTATCCGTAGGAAGGTACCTGTCTACACAAATAACACAATATGAAGACAAGGTCAGGGAGTTTATAGAAAGATGATTGGGGTCTACTTGGGTAGGTTCAACTGCAGTGCTTCGGTTTTCCTAGTCGTAAACGAAGCACTTTCCGTTCAGCCCGATTGTTTTCATAGCTTGACATGAGAATACACATTACTACTTCCATTCAAAACGTAATAGATTTTCCTCCACCATCCCACAACTATGACTGTTATGAAATGCCACTTTCACGTGGGAGGGTTGCCTATTCATCAGACAGGGCAAGGAGCTTCTCAATTCAATACCTTTCTAAATCCCTCCTCTTTATCAAAATGCTCATCGGTTGCCATGAAGCACTTTTCGGTATTTACATTCACGAAGAAGACCTGTGTACTACATATCAGCATATTCCAAGAGGTAAAGAATGAATCTTGGTGTAACTTGCCTTGTATGCTTCAAGTATATCATACCTATATCGAGTAACAACCGGTATATGTAACAAGAACGTGACACGTCTTGATATATCCCACAAGTCCCAGATATCAAAAAATATCTTGGTAGAGATGCCAATACCGCCGAAAAAATATTGCCATTTCTCAACCAATGTCTCGGTATTACAATCATCAAACTTAGCAGGCTTGAGATCAAATATGCAATTCCTCGTATGGATTTCGCATGTTTTGAGATTTGGGAATTGGTTGAAGAACGATAAAACGGTCCCTTTACCCAGTATAAAGGTCCGAAAATGTCGGATATGGGATTTGGTGAAGTCGGAGAGGCTTTCACAGACGATATAGAGACCCTCGCTCTGAGAAGCGTTCGTGTATACAACTACCTCCTCGCAGAATATGGCTCTTGCTTCATTGTATGTCTGATGACACGCTAAAAGCAACTGACAAGTCTGTGGTGGAGAAAGGATGAATGAAACAGAAGAACCTTTCTGAACATTTTTGGAACAATAATCTCCCGGGTTTTTGAACGATGCAAACTCGAGCCTAGAGCCGGCAAAGACGTAGTGATAGATATGTCGACGAATCTCGACCGGTAATTTTGTCAAGAAGGGACATTCGATGTTGGTCGGTGCTTCTGCGGAGTGGTGTTCCGTGGTCATGATGGCTTGCTGGATAATCCTGTGAGGTATCGGAGGTCGATCATCAGGGTCCACAGTTAAAGTATTCTTATTCGTGGTTACCCCTTCCTTCCAGTGGGCCGCACGATTGCAAAAAATGGCTCGACTCATTTGGTCATCATGTAGCGAATAGTCTTATGGCTCTGAAATGGAACATCCAGAAAGATTGTCACATATCGAATATTCCTTTGTCTTTGGGCAATGTATATCGAGGAAACAAATGTGGGTTAAACTTAATAACTATCTAGGTTTTATTGCTTTCTCGATAACGTATTCACATTCTGGGATGATTGATGCGGAGGATTACTTAGACTAACACGCTACTGCAGGAGAGAGAAGAAAGTTGCCAAAGTTAGGAGCTAGTTGAAGTTTTAAGTGAGGGCCATTGGACTTTTGTAGATACAGTCAAATCTCTATACAATGATACTCACATAAGGATAACCTCGGTTATATCCTTAAGAATCGGTACCTAAATCTTTTCTTACCCTAAAAGTACCTCGCGATAAGGATATTCTCAGTACCTATATCTTAAAAATTCCGGGCCCGACCATATCTTTGTATCGTGGTTTGACTGTAGAGTTACCATATTGAGCTATTTTAGGATACTTCTACAAAGAGGAATTATAGGGTGTTTACAGTTTTATCATGGTCCTATTATGTATGCGCTATAGTAGAACTTATTTAGCACACAATTCTGAGTTTTCCCATCTCTGACAGACTCTCTACACTATTATAGTATGTGATTAAGTACAGAACAGTGGGGTTTGGTGGGATCAAAGTCTAAAGTTGACAAGCAAGGAATACCTAGTTCACTTTGCTTACCTAAGCAGCCCCACACATAAGGATATTCAAATCACATGACTAAACGTGACCAACATCCCTTAATGAACACTTTGTGAAAACCACACTCTATATCCCCCCAGTTGACCATAAATGTATCGTATTCGGAAGATCCCAGTATAAGTAACTCTAACCCTTTGAGCTGTGCGCATGTGTGAAGTAACCATTGCCAAGTTTGCGAGTAAGTAACCAGTAAAATCTGGGGTTCTCCCCTGTCAAAGCGAAATATGCCACCACATGTATCAGACAATCTTTTAATGGCTCAAAAGGCTAATTTTGGCAACCTGGTTCTCTAAAGTCGTTAAGTGTCTTTTCAAATCATAACGTGTGAAGTCACCACAGACAATCGGAGGTTGGCTGTTGAAATGAGATTGGCTGTTTGGTCAAGTTAAATTCTTCATGCTTATAACTCTTCAAGCAGTATACCATGGACAAAGTAGAGAAGGTGGAGAGTGGTTAAGACTCAAGCTGTCTACCTTTTTTACCTTGTCTATTACGGCCATTTGGAGTCCGCTCGCAAGCTTGAGCCCACTCTGAAACTTAGGACAGCCCAGCTTTCCCAGCATTAGATGAAAGTTTGGCCTCTAACTACCGGTACTGTACTGAACAGCCTGAACTTCTGAAGCCCTACGTCGTCACGTTATGCAAAGGTTTGGATGGGTTGGTATTACAATTAAAACTCACACTACAAGGATCCCCACTATAAGGTTGACCTTGGTTAAATCCTTACGGATCTGCCCCCGCCAATATCCTAGTAGGGAGTTTCAACTGTAGCTTTAGATTATAGATGTTTCTAAAACTGTGCTATATTGCAGATAAATCATTGGACACAGCTAGCGTCATAGCTCGTAACAAAAAAGGTCAATTGCTAGCCCTCCCCCTGTGGGCAAAACTCAAAAGTACTATATCTAGCAAGAAATCTCTCTTTCTCCACTTGTTTTTGTCAGCGACCCATCAGTTTAACAATCCACATACATTCTTCCAGAACAAGATTGTATTATCTCAACGCATCTATCAATCTATTAACACTCCATCAACTATTACCTACATCATCACCCAAAATGCGTTTCTTTGGTGTTATCTTGGCCCTAGGCTTTGCCTCTACTACCATGGCAGCCTGTTTGTCCTATACTGGCTGTGTCAATGGGTGTGCATCTCACGGGGTAAGAACTTATTGAACGTCTTGCACTTCTGAAGAACCTACTAATACCATGGCAGGGGTTCGACTTTTACTCCTGTGATACTGCTACTGGAAAGCACGAATGCGATTGCAAGGATAAGACGCACATATAATTCAGTAATGACCGTCATATGGATCAGACTCAAATGCTCAGGGTCTATTGAAATATAAGCTGCAACTTGGAAGGATAGTGGAAGGTGAAAGGTGTATAAGTACGGAAAAATGGAGTTTTACATCAATATATCAAAAAGGATTTTCAACTGGTCGTGTATATTTTGACTGGAATCACAAGGGCTCGTCATAGTTACAGAAAAGCGCAGGATATGAAGCATAGGAAGCGCTAAGTAGTGCGAATACACTCTTCTTTCTCCTGTGGTTTTTGATCCTATTCGTGGTAGTGAAAGAAATACCTGCTGATTTCGCTGCAAAAATGCCACATAACCGTGCGTTAGCTTGTAGGTATAGCTAATTACTATTGCTCCTTCCACGTCTCAAAAGCAGAGGTTTTGTGTCTTCACAATATATGCCTGTTCAGTTGATGTATTGCATTGAAAAAACGAAAAACGGTTTCATGAGTACAAGGACAAATCGTGTGCCAGGCAGCGAGCTCAATTGAGGCTTCCAATTTTTGCAATATCAAGCGTTGGTACCTGCTTAAAACAGCTTCAATAATACCCCCAGTTCTGCCCTAGCTTCTGGATCCTGGCTAGCGGCAGATCACACTGTTTCCATTCCAAAGATTCCCATTTACCAGCATGCCAGCGTCCTGGTAAAATCTCTGCTGCGACATTTTCTCTATCCTCCATCTCATTGAACCCCCATTTGTCTGCAAACTTGTGAATTGTGCTCCATACCCCAAACAAAAGCAGTACTCCAGGCAACCACAACAAATGATCAAATCTTGTGTCATATTCAAACTCAGCTTCGTCGAAAATACGTCCCTTGCGAGTCTTCAGGTTGATGAGACAGATCTAGGAAAGAAGTTAGTATGGGCTTGAGGAATAGTGCTAGATAATTGTATCAAACCTTATGAAACTTTTTGTCGTCCGACGCGTCTTCTGGATTACAGACATACATGCAACCGAAAATCTCAATCTTTTTGGGCAGATTAAACAAGTTGTAATTCTTGAAGAAAGTTCCGACAGAAGGGTGTGATTTTTTTCAACAACTTTTGAACTGCGCGCGCATCTGAAAAGTTGAAAGTCGCAAGCTCCAGATCTTCAATTGGCATCAGCGTGAAATAACATGTCTTTGGATTCTGAAATTGGCTCAGAATCCAAGGCCATATTATTTCACGCTGATGCCACTTGAAGATTGAAAGACCGTACAAATGACAGGTGTTCGCCATTGTGAAGTTGGTGACAAGTCTAGGGATAATTGAGTTAGGTTCAGTAGAATCAGTGGCATTGATGTAGATGTCGGCCCGCAAAATCATCTCCTCACAGAAGATAGCTCTTCCTTCTTCATAGATTTGGCGGCAGACTAAGAGCAATTTGAGTTCACCATAACATTCGAAAGCATCCTTTGCGCCTTTCTGAATACGTTTGGTTTTGTTGTTGTATTTGTCGTCAGGGACAATCCAAACCTATGAGCCCTTACAGACCTTTCAGTAGATCATCATCCGCAACTCAAGGGGGATGCGTGTGAGGAGAAGGGACTTGGATTTGATTCTTGCCACATCCAGGTATTATTGCGCTGCGCGAATTAATACTTGATCTGGTTGTGGTGGTTGGTGGTTGGTGGTTGTCGGTTGTTGTCGGTTGATGGTTGATGGTGGAGGGTCAGTGGAGGGTCAGTGGAGGGTCAGTGGAGGGTCAGTGGAGGGTCAGTGGAGGGTCAGTGGAGGGTCGGTGGAGGGTTAAAGGTTGAGGGTCCAAAGTGGGAAAAAGTTAGATTTGGTCGGTGACTCAGAGGTTCATTTAGTGGTTGAAGGTGAATTATGCCAGGTCAGCAAAGGTGAAGTCTAGTTTCAGTGGCTGTGTTTCCTTGCTTGCTGGGCAAGCGATTAGGGTTGCTGCGCGTCGCATGCTCTATTCACTTCACTTTTCCTGCTTGTAAGCTACAGCTGCCTAAGTCACATTCCTGTCGCTTTAAGCAAGCTGTGTAAAGCTTTGTATAATACCCTTTTTCTTGCTAGAAAGTTACCTAGGGTGATCAAATTACCTGCAAACATAATCAAAGAAACCTGTTATACTAAGCTGTCAATTACCTGTTTTCTTAGACTCGTTAAGACAATACTAGCTAAGCGTAGAGACTTATTACTGAACAAAGGTCTACGAAAGAAACCAGATTACCCCTGACATCCTTAAAAGCTATTGAGAACGAGATACTTCTATTCCACTACCCATTAAAACCCCTCTTATAGATATCAATATTAGGTTCCTAGTACAACTTCCAAATCCTAGCTTTTAAGAGTAGTAAATCTAGGCAGAGAAAAGAGTAAGAGAGGGTTTTAAAACAATAGATACCTAACCAACCACCAGCAACCTATCCCCCAATCCCCCATTTTAAGCGAGAATCGCTCCTTCCTCCCTCCTTCCTCCTTTCCCTACCCCTAGCCACTACCAACCACAGATCCACCACCAGCCACCACCCCTCCCTAAAATCACAAACCCAAGATCCAAAGATCAAAAACACAGTTCCAACAGTAGCTACTGTAAAGAATCCATCAATTAACATGTCAGGAACATAAATCTTGTTTGATACCTAGTTAGCAAGGGATGGGATGGGATGGGATGGGAAGATAAGGTCTAAATGAGAAAAAGAGGATATACATAATTAAGGTCGTTGATTACTCGTTTATTACTCGTTGATTACTCGTTGATTACTCGTTGATTACTCGTTGATTGACCTCAGTCCTTGGGATACTAGTCGTTAGTTGTTATTCCATTTCCTTGTTTGGAACTTCGATGGATCATATCAGAGGAGTTTTCAACATGGAGGGAGGTATATCATAGAAGGTTGGGATGGGAAAAGAGGGGGGAGAGGAGAGACGGGAGGAAAGATAAAGAAAGAACAAGAACAAAAGTGGTATATCATATTACTATCCATCATCTATCATCGATCATGATGTACGTATAAATCAATCAATCACACAAACTCCCTCCCTCCCAGTATCCCATTCCATTCCATTCCATTCCAATCCATTCCATCCATTTTCACCTCTAGTCCCATAGCTTGCCATCCCATACGCAAAACCACAAAAAACCACAAAAACAGAAAAAGAAGAAAAAATGCAAATGCTAAAATACAGAAAGATACAAAAACAAAAAGGCCCATGCATGCATGCTCGCTCGCTCGCTTGCCAAGTACAGTATACAAGAAAAGAAAAGAGAAATGAAAACAGAGAAACGAAAAAACAGAAAAGAAGTGGACCAAAACCCATCCATATGTATCAACCAACACAACCAGCCACCCAACCAATTACGCATTTCCAGCCCAACCACCCCACAAATTATCCTACCCATCTCATTCATCCATCCCATGCTATCAAAAAAAGACAAAGACAGAAGAGAGAAGACAATGCCATGCCAGAAACCCGAAGAAAAGCAACAACAAAATCAAAAACAACAACGAACAGAACCATCTCAAGCTAGAGAGAACTACCTCTCGCTTCAAACATCTCCTGGGTATGGATATGTGTACGCGTATCATCCCGCACACCCTCTCCCCCAGGATCCAAATTCTCCCCCTCCCTCCCCTCAACCTTCGCAAAATCAAGTTCACTAGTAGTCCTGGAGATCTTTCCCCCACCACCAGCACCAGCACCGACACCGACACCACGTTTCTTCTTGCTCGTTTTCTCTTTCTCCCTCCCTTTACCTTTATCCCCGTTCCTCTCGCGTCGATACCCCCCCAAACTTTCCAACTGCTCGAATCCCTCCACAGAGCTGTTCCCCGCCGTTCTCAGCCCGCGGAACTCCTTAACAACCTCCGCAAATCCCTCCTCAAGAGTTTTCATACGGGCTAACATCAACCTCCCCATCATACCCTCCGTATCCTCCCTCCTACTCGCCGAGCCACCACGGGGATCCTTAAGACCGCCCGTAGCGCGAGCCATCTGGGTGCCGAAGGAACTAGGTACCGCGCCTAGAAGGGTTTGATTAGGATTATCCCATCCGAGATCGGACATGCCCATATCGAGGGAGGATTGTTTGTGGCGGATTTGTCGGATACGAACACCGGCCATATCAAAGTTAGGAATAGATTTGAAATCTGCTCTGTTTAGCGTTATGGGTCGCGCTTTTGTGTTGGCTGTTGTGTAGATTGAGTGGCGCGGGGTGCGGTGGCCGGTTGCGATACCGGTTGGGGTGTGAGTCCCGGTGTTTCCGTTGGATGAACGTTTTGCGGTTAAAGGACGAGACTTTGGAGGCGAGTCTGAGGATGAGTTCGTGTTATTGGCTACTGGGTTGTAGAGTATGGTATTTGAGGACATCTGGTTGAAGTTAGTTTTGTGCAAGAGGATACATTGAGATAAGAGCATGCTTACATTTCTACTGTGTCCCCGAAATCTCGGTGGCGATGATTTAGGTGTTTTGGAAAGTGGCTTAGAAGAAGAAACAGAGGATCGTTGTACCATAGTATGTGGTGTAGTAAAATAATCTTCTTCCTCGCCATCATCTTCATCAGAATTATCGGAATCCTGGCGACGACTAATACTTTTATCCAGCGTAGCTCGGTCATCGTCCTCATTAGTAACCAACTCATCATCTCCGTCATCATCTTCGTGTCCAACAGCTTGGCTTCGCAAGTCTGGAAGTTCGTCTTCATAATCCCGAAATGGGTTTGATGACATAAAGTCAGCTGGGTCACTCGCCACTGATCTTGTACCTGATATGCCTCGCTGGCGAAACATGGTGGCATTTCTTGCCCGTCTTCTTGTTTCCAACCGATCAACTACTGATCTATCTTGCTCCTGTGGGGGGCTAGCAGCTTCTCCTTGGTGTTCCATCCAATTATTGACAACCTTATGTCTACGCTCCATACTCTTCTGTGCACTTCGAAAAGTATCTGATCTGGGAGCCAATCTGAAAACCTCATCCAGAGCCCGATCTTTTTGGAAACCTGCAACTGACTCCTGTCTTGTTCGTGGATTTGGACTAAACAGAGACTTATTCTCTTGGAAAGAGATGAGTCGCTTACGACCACGGTGGTCGATGAGATCCGTGGGCTCGAATACCGAGCTTGCAAGGAACAGCTTTTCGTAGGCGAAGATACTAAACAACAGGGGAAAGTGGGTAATCTTGATGACAGTCCGATTAAGCCTGATGAATGACCGAAACGGTAAGATAAACCTTAGTGGAGTAAAAACCCATGCAATTATATTGCTCGGTGCGACGTATGAGAATAGAGCGTCGTTTTTGACCATTGATATGGTATTCACAGCAAATACAAACTGATGTTCCTCATTCGCATTCGAGACAATTTTCATAAACGAGTTTGTGAGGACCGTAATCAAGATCGTTACCACCAAGAAGTGACAAATGAAGAGGAACAGCACAAGTATGGCTTTTCCGAGAGGATTGTAGGTAGACCACGAGTCCCATGCGGCTGGAGTGAACCCCATCAGGATTTGAAGGATTTTATAGGCGACCCCAGCTGCGTCATTGTAATTATCTCCATTTGTTCTGAATGACATCGTGAAAGCGACGAAAAAGCCACTGCATGCGATGAGTATGAGAACAAAAACTGCCACAAGATCAATAGCCA
The DNA here is from genome assembly GCA_900536425.1 of Hymenoscyphus linearis. Taxonomy (NCBI): domain Eukaryota; kingdom Fungi; phylum Ascomycota; class Leotiomycetes; order Helotiales; family Helotiaceae; genus Hymenoscyphus; species Hymenoscyphus linearis. Next base: position 170,584 of record UNPR01000049.1, read on the forward strand.
TCAACCTAAAGGCGATGAGAAGTTGTGAGAAGTATCGATAGTGGTCGAGAACACTAAAAAGGCGGGGGAACAGGAGAATAGCAGTGGTTGCGAGAACATCGTAGGCCATTGAATTCCATTCATGTCTTCCAATATCAACAAGGAATAGACCGTACAGTCGCATCGAGTAGTACATGATGAGGAATAGCAGTATTCCGAGATCAAATACATTCCAGAAGCTCATGATATACAAACTGAAACCTTGTTCGTTGAATCCAACAACCTCGTCCAACATAAATCCTGCACTCCAAAACCAAAAGACAACCTCCAAAAGGGTGATGTCCATTGAGCGTTGGCCTAGTACTGCAACAAACAGTCCAAGTAAAATTGCGAGGGAGAACGTTGAGAAGAATTGACGATAACGAGGTACTCGTAGACGTGAAAGCTTAAATAAGGAAGCGTCTCTTGGGTCATAGAGAGTAACAGTCCTTCGCATCTGAGCTGGCTGCAATTGCTTGTCTGGTGTTCTTCGGCCATTTGGAGTGCTTGTAGTGCCATATCTAACATTCTCTCCCGGGACTAGTAGATGGTTCCTGTCACTGTTCTTCAATTGTGGAGTTGGTGGTTTTGGGGGGGTTGTTGTGCGTTTCCTATGAAGATTATCCGCCGCAGAGTGAAATACGATTGTCCCCGCCCATATTGCTTCAAGTTGTTGGACCACCAATGGATGTGCTAAGAAGGATTTCGCCGAGGCTCTAATAGCCACTTCAACGGTTGACGTTCGAGCGGCGGCGGGGCGTGGCTGGATTTTAGGACCTTGGTTCGGAGTCATTGGCTCCGGGAGTCCTTGAAGCGGGAAGAAATCATAAGAGAGGGCATCAATAAGTTCCCGTGTGCTGTATTCCTTCAATAACTTTATTGCCAATAGCTCGCAAACCAGTGCCCTCGTACGACTGACCCCCGCATTTCCAGGGTTTGCCTGGCCTTCCTTTTGAAATTGTAAACAATTGGCCATGAGGGCATATAGAGTAGCGCGAGAGAAGTGGGAGGTTCGAATTTGTTGTAACATAGGCTTCACCAAGAATTGGGAGACTTGTGGTGATCGAAGCTGATCCCAGGTTAAGGTCGTTTCCGTTTTGGGAAGGACGATGGTTCGAATAGCATGCGTAAGGTTGTATATTGGGAGTGCATCTATGTTCCTAGCATGTTAGCAGATGTTCAATATATTTATTGCAGAGTTACAACTGACCTAAATGTGCCGCAGAGAATATAGGAAGTAAAGGTGTATCCTCTTCTCCATCTTCATCGTCGTCATCGTCTTCCTCGTCATCATCTTCCTCCTGGCCCTCGTCTTCTCTATCATGATCATGTTGCTCGTCATCTTCCGTCAATTCATCATCTTCTGCTTCCGTCTCAGTCCAGTCTGCTGTGGCATGGCGAACTTGTCGCTCTCTTCTCGCAACAGTGGGAGAAGAAAGAGAAGGCTCAGGATATGGCGAGGAGAATGGAGAGTGTTCGGTGACGCGCTGTCGGGACTTCTTTGGCCGTAGCAAGGAGGATAACATTGTCCTGTAAGTGCCGTTCCCCATTTCCTAATCTCTCCTCCACAAACAGCAACGTCCTCAGCAAGGCTCCTCCTCTGCCCTTCTGGAATTGAATCGATGGTGTTGTAGGAAACACAGCTGCTACTGCAACATACGAGTGCACGAAACGACGCAAGACTTACTCGATTCAGAGGTCAACATCAGTGCGCATGAATCAAGTCAACAAACGCGGATCATCCTCGGCCACTCACAAATCATCACTCCTCCTTCCTCACCAAGCGCTTGACACCCCGCGAACTAGAGGGAGGGGAAAGGGAAATGGGAATAGCCTCAATTTTGTGTCAGGTGTGATATTTCTTATCTTTGCCTGTCTCATGTCTCACCTGATTCATTATGACCTCAACTACTCCGACTACGCCAAAACTGGGCGGTGGAGAACGAAGGCGGCACTCGGAGCTCGCTGAGGTGAACGATATGCGGAGTGCAGGCGAATGCATCAGCCTGCAGGGCGATCAGGCCCTGCCATTCGCCAATGAGATGGAATGGGATGCACGGATTTCACTCACCGCAAGATAACTTTTCTTGGCATCTGATCAATGAACATGAACCCGGTAATGCTGTGGACTCGAGAGTCTCGACTATTTCACATGTTACTGAGGACGTAAGGGTGGGTTAGGTGAGATATGTCTCGGATATCGGGTACACTTACCCGAGTGTTTAGGGGGAACTTTCTTCATCCAATTGTTTTCTCTTTTCCATCTTCGCTTATAAATATTCAAAAGGTCCTGCATTTACTTCATTACTCGCCTCGCTCGCTTAACCTCCTGTTGAACATACGAAGCGGAGCCGCCGTCAGAGTATGAAAATCAGATCACAAAGATTGCTATGCTCACTCTTACTCATCACAATTATTTATTGAGCGTAAATCTGCGGTGAGGGAACGTTTTGCAAAAGATCCCTGTTCCTTCCAACAATATATGTATGTAGCATATCTCAAAGTAAATTAAATCGTCGCATTTATCATACACAACATAAATTTAATCTCCAACTAATTAGTTGCCAAGGAAATATCATAAATGTGTTGAGTAATCTTACAACGCAAAGGCAACCCATAAAGTTCAACAAGTAAATACGAATGTTTTCTTAATCCACAAGATATTTCCAAGCAGCTCAATCAAGCAATCAAGCATTCAAGCAAATGAAATTAGGAGACTTCAACTCTCAATAACATATATTGGCACTTATCCTATCTACCAACTTCAACTTCAACTTCAACTGCATAACAGTTCCTCAAAGTTTACACCTCAAAAATAACAAACAAACAAACAAACAAACAAAAAAAAAAAAAAGCAAAAAAAAATATCCAACACCCTCCCCTCCTCTCTATCTATCTATCTATAAACACTATCTAAATCACCCCTTCATCCCTCCACCCTCAACCAAAAAATCCCAAACAAAAACAAAAACAATCCACCACTTCACCATCCCCCCTCCTTCACTTTCTACCCAACTAAAACCCCATAACAAACCTCACAACCCCCCAAAACCCCCCCTCCCTCTCCTTTTTCCATTCCTCGCTTTTGGGACCCTTTTCCTCTTCCACACCCCTCTCCTCTTTCGCACCATGTTTTCTGCTTTTTACGCGGAAACGGTGAGGAGAAGATTCAGAGTATCCTATACCGGTTTCTTCGGCGTAGGGATAGATTGTTAGGGTTTCGAAACCTGAGGGTGTGGGTGGGGGGAGGGGGTTGGGGTTAGGGTGTTGCTTGTTTTTGGGAGAATGGGGGGAAGAGTGGTGTTTATTGGAATTGGAGTTGGAGTTATGTCCTGGTCGTGGATGTGGATATGGGCGAGGATGGAATCCTGAGCCAGGGCCAGATCCAGAGTTCGAATTATGATTCTGGTTCTGATTCTGGTTCTGATTATGTCCCGGACGACGATGTCCTGAACCTGAACCTGAACCTGAACCTGGGCCATTTCTGTTATTCCCATTCCCATTCCCATTCCCATTCCCATTCCCATTCCCATTCCCATTCCCATTCCCATTCCCATTCCCATTCCCATTTCCATTTCCTCTGTTTCCACCAGATCCAGATCCAGATCCAGATCCAGAGTCACGGTTATTCCCATCACTCAGCCCATCCCAGATATTCGAGTCATCCTCGCTTAATCCGTCGGTATCGAGATCTTCGTCGTCGTCTGGGGAATCTTCATTGACTTCTCCGTTGTGGTTTCCGGAGCCAGAGCCAGAGCCAGAGCCAGAGCCAGATCCTGGAGAGGAGCCAGAGTTATTGTTGCCGTTTTCGGTATTACCGTTTCCTGGATTTCCACTGTTTCCTGGACCGGTTGATGGGTTTGATTCAGCGCCAGAGCCAGTGCCAGATCCGGATCCATTGCCGGCGTTTGAGTTACCACCCCCGTTACCATTGCCATTTCCTGAGTCATTCCCGTTTCCTGAGCCATTCCCACTTCCTGAGCCATTTCCATTTCCAGAGCCATTTCCATTTCCAGAGCCATTGTCTCCGTTTCCTGCCCCAGTCCCTGGAGTTGATCCAGAGCCAGACTCATTGTTGCCGTTTCCTGAATTTCCACCTGGATTTGAGCCTGAGCCAGAACCAGAGCCGTTATTGGCGTCTGTATTGCCATTACCAGCATTTCCGTCTCCTTGATTCGATCCAGACCCATTGTTGCCGTTTCCAGTATTATCATTTGCTGGATTTCCCCCAGTTCCTGCTCCAGTTCCTGAGTCTGATCCATTTCCAGATCCATTTCCATTTCCAGATCCATCGCCGGCGCCTGGATTGGCATTATCGTTGCCACCATTTCCTGAGCCGGAACCAGAGCCTGTATTGCCATTTCCCGAGTTCCCGTCAGTTCCTGCTCCGGTTCCTGGATTTGATTCATTGCCAGTGCCAGTGCCAGTGCCGTTATTACCGTTTCCAGTATTACCAGTTCCTGCTCCTGCTCCAGTTCCTGAATCCGATCCGGATCCAGATCCAGAGCCAGAGCCAGAGCCATTCCCATTTCCGTTCCCGTTCCCATTACCATTTCCGTTCTCAGCACCCCCTCCTTGGCCTCCAGATCCATTGTTGTTAGTATTATCACCACCAGTCCCAGTACCAGTACCCGGTGCAGGAACAGGCTCAGCGGCTATATCGAAATCTCCGAATCCGGCATTATTGTTACCAGAATCGGAGCCAGATCCAGAGTCATTGTTGCCGTTTCCAGTGTTGCCGTTTCCTGGGTTCTCACCACTTCCTGAGCCTGAGCCTGAGCCAGATCCATTATTGCCATTTCCATTGTTGGAGCCTGAATTTCCACTTCCAGCACCCGAATCCCCAGGAGTGCCAGAGTTACCGCTGTTATTATTATTCGTATTATCACCATCCCCAGTACCAGGTCTAGGAATAGGCTCAGCAGCAATATCGAAATCTCCGAATCCAGCATTGTTATTACCATTCTCGGTGGTTGAATCATCGTTTCCAGTGCCATTGCCATTGTTATTTGGATTCGAATCCCCGCTTCCGCTTCCATTATCACCCGTAGGAGTAGCAGTAGGAGTAGGAGTAGGAGTAGAAGTAGAAGTAGAAGTAGAAGTGGCCCTAAATTTCCAAGAAGTAGTCATCTTCTTTCGTGAAGAGGTTGTTACTCTGTTGCCAGAGCCTTTGTTACCAGCTCCTGATCCAGCTCCTGATCCAGCTCCTGATCCAGCTCCTGATCGGTTGTTTCCACCGTTTCCATTTGTATTTCCGGTGGTGTCGTCTGAGTTGTTGCTTCCAGTAGCATCTAGGTTGGTGTTTGAACCTCCGTTGCCAGTTCCATTTCCATTTCCACTCTGATTTGGATTTGCCGAGTCTTGATTGTTATTGGTGATTCCAAAATCATTCGCATTGCCATTACCGTTACCAGTGCCATCCGTAGAATCAGTATCCAAATTCGATCCAGATCCAGATCCATTTCCATTTCCAGATCCATTTCCAGTACCAGATCCAGAACCAGTAGCAGCCGATCGACGACTAGAACTCGTCGTCCATTTCCTAATCCGACGACTACTCGTTGTAATCGTACGTGTTCCTGAGCCTCTTCCAGATCCTGAACCTGAATCCAAACCAGAGCCCGACCCAGAAGAATTAGAATCCGTACCTCCATTTCCATTTCCATTCCCATTTCCACTCGTATCGAAGGCATTTAGATCTTGGGATGTCCCGCTTCCGGATCCATTTCCACTTCCACTTCCATTTCCATTGTCAGAAGTGTTCGCACCGTTCGAATCACTTGCTCTGTTTCCATCTGTACTTGAAGTGTTAAGATCTGAGGATGATCCGGTACCACTTCCATTTCCATTTCCATTTCCATTTCCATTTCCATTTCCATTTCCATTCCCAGCATCACCACCACCACTACCACCCGAACCACCACTACCAGTCCCTCCATTTCCCCCAGAACCAGTAATACTCGCCTTCCTAATTGAACTACTCGTCGTCCTCAGCCGTCTAACCCTCGAACTCGTCGTGGTACCGACTGCAAAGGGTGTGATAGTAGTAGTAGACAAGGAATCAGAAACGGAAGAGGGTATGCTGACTGAGGATGAAGAAGTGGATGTGGATGTGGATGATAAAGTGGATGTAGGAGTAGGTGCTACTTGTGCAGATACACAGGTAAAAAGGATCGTTGCAGTGTATGCTGCGAGGAGTTTTGGGGAGATGTGCATATTGCTTATTCCCTTTTTTGTTGAATGTTGGTTGATTATAAGGAAAGGATGAAGGTGTGAGTGTAGGGATTGTGGTATGAAAGAGAAAGGGAGGAAGAGAGAGAAAGAAGGGTTGGGTTGGGGAATATAGTATGCGATCATAAGAAAAAATGGAATCGGCACTAGCAATTAGTTAGGAGGGAAAGTTGGATTCTAATTATTTAGCTGTAAAATAGTAACCACCGACCTCGCCAAGCGCGTCTTCTTGACGAAGCTAGACTTGAACTAACCCGATGACGCAAATGTATCTTTATCTTTTGACAGGAATCTCAACCTCGAAATCTACCCAGAGCGAGATTGAAAATTCCCGTTCAGTCTTGATACTTCTCGAATTTCCAAGGTGACAAGATTCGGGTGCGAACTCATGATGTTCCTCTCATTCAGATCAACAGCCAAAATACCGCTTCTCAATCCACCTCTCCTCAAAATCCGCAACAATAGAACAAACCACAACCTTCACCCCAGGAAAAACCTTAGTCAACCGATTTAACCCAAGTCTCCCCGCAAAATACGTGACAAACACGATTTTCTCCTCCGGAACCCCATGATCAAGAAGGACTTGCACAGCCATGACGGCCGCCCCACCACTTCTCATCTGAGGATCCAGGAGGAGAACACCATCATGTGTATCGATATTCTCTGGGAGTTTCTGGTAGTGCAATTCCGGCTCGCCGGTTCGAACATTGGATTGGATTAGCACTCGACCGGTGCGACAATCGGGTAGGACGCGCTTGAGACCCGTTTCGAAGGCGGAGCCGGCGCGGAGGATGATTACTGCGCTTGTTTCGCCGAGGGGAGCGAGGCCTTTGTAGTGGTTTCCCGCGGGGGTTTCGATGATTTTCTCTTTGAAGTAGACGTTGTTCATGGCACTGGAATTGGTTAACATGAGACTATTAAGATTGGTGGCTGTGAGAAAGGCTTACTGTTCGACAAGTAATGAGGCGACACGATCAAAGTAAAAGATGAAATCTTCGGCTGTGGTGGTAACGTTCTGAATAATGGTATTCATTCCTCGGGTTTGTGGTGTGTCTTTTAAAAGCTCGACTTTGTCGGAGAGGGGATCGTCTTCTGAACTCTGTCCTAATTTCTTGAGAGCTGCTCGATGACTTTGCGACTTTTGAACGAGTTTACGTTCAATATATTGGATTACCATTGCTTCAGGCATGTTAGTTTAGTGGTTCCCTGGATGATGGAATGTTACTTACTTATCGCAACTCGGTTTTCAACACCTCTAGGCACGATAATATCTGTAATTATTAGCTTTGATCGTTGGGGAAAAAAGGCTTTCACACACCTGCAACCTTTCTTTGAGGCTCGACGTATTGTTCGAAATTTGGTTTGACGAATGCAAACCATTGTTTAATACATCCTTCAATATCTCTTCCTCGTTCTGCAACATCTCGGAGGACTTTCAATTGTTAGTATATTTCAAATATTGAGGGATCACGAGACCATACTTCTTCTTGACAAACAGGTATCTGCATCTGCCTCACAAAATATCTAGCATACAAGTCAGAAAGATTCAAGCAGCAGATACGCGGGGATATTCTACCTTCATATCCAGAAGGTCTAGAATTCTTTGGTCGTACAACGCAAAAATGCCCTCTAAAATGAGCACGTGTGGCGAGTAAATTGAGGTTGTCTCCTTTTGTCTAGCATGTTTTGAAAATGAATAAATGGGAATCTCGGCACGTCTCCTACAAAAGCGTTAATAACAGAGTGAGATAAGACGATTAGATGCAAACGCACCCTGCCTTCAAATCTCGCAATTTCTCAACCAGAACATCGAAATCTACGGCACTTGGAGAATCAAAATCGTATTCATTTCGGAATGCCTTTTTTGAGGATTCCTCATCAAGAGTCTTATAGAATGAGTCCTAGTCAAGACTTAGTGGTCGTTTCCAGAAAATAAATATTACTAGATGTCAAATTACCATAGACAGAATAACGACCCAAGGAAGATTCAACTTTGAGACAATGGCATGAGAAAGGGTTGATTTGCCAGAGCCCGAGCTCCCTGCAATACCAATAATACAAACATCGGCCCATGGAGGTTGGTACGACGACGGAGGACGGATTGTGAGTGGTTTGGACATGGCGATTTATTTTGAAGAAAAGTGGACGGTGCTCTATGAAGGTGTTTGAAGGAGAGAGCTTTGCCAATAAATGTCAGTCCTTTGCTATTGAAATACCTTTAACGGACTGAAGCTGGGAGGGACGCTATGAGCAGTATAAAAGCTCGGCTACGAAAAATGAAGAAAGCTAGATAAGGTGTCAAATTGGGTAAGAGAGAGAGGGGCAGGATGTTTACTTCGTAAGCGGAGCTCGTGCTCAAAGAAACCTCGGGCTAGCTGGAGTAGATGGGATTGGTTTGTTTGGTCAGATAGGCCACCTGATTTCCCGAATGTCATAACATTTAGAGAATCTTTCAAGTAGCGATATCTTGAATAATTAGATGTCATGATCGTGTACCTCCGTACGGCCTCCCCCGGACTCCACAGAGGTGGATTCACTGATGAAAAGTTCCGCCAATCGACTTCATTCACACCGAGGCACTTCGAGGGTTAACGGTATTGTTGCCCTGGATGCAAGGCCGAAACCCGAAAATGCAAGGGACAAGTCAGCCTAACCCAAAGTGGAACATGAAAAGCATCACGTGATAACACACTTATCCTCATTTGGCTAGCTTCTCAAAATTGAGCTTGAAAACTCCACACCTCTTTTCTACGTCTCCTTCTGCGCTCAACATCCTTCGATCCTCTTCAACTTCTACCACACAATTGCACCAGCACTTGTCAAGGGCCATTCCTTTCTCGCGTTGGTGCAGGACACTCTCGTAGATTGTCGGCCATATTGGCGTAGACACTGCAAGAATGGTTAGTCAGCCTCGACCGTCGTCGCGCCTTGTCATTTGCTCATGCTGACCCCGCGATTAGACGTCGTCGCAGGCTTCTACCACGACCCCTCTCCGCCATGCCTTTGAGCGGCGCGTAGAGGAGGTCAAACCCCTGAAAAAGTACGTTCCTTCTCGTCTGTCCAATCCCTCTTCCGGTCAACCACAATTGCGCGCTCTACATGATGAGTTTCATCAACTGGGAATCTCTCCTACAAAATTAAAGCATGCGGAGAACACATATTAGTTGTTAACTGATTGAGCGCATATGGTGGAAGACTTTGGGCTGGCATTGCTGTTATCTTCGTACAGATCTGAAGCTAACATTCTACCTGTTGATAGTGACATAAATACGCTCATTCTTGACTACCTTACCACAGAAGGCTATCCCTCTGCGGCGGCCAAGTTCTCGACCGAGGCAAACCTGCGGCCACAACAGGAAGCAGAATCAGTGAGGGCGCGGCAGGCTATTCAACACTCGATCCACCTAGGAAGCATCCAGGAGGCGATCGAGGGGTTGAATGACTTGGAACCTCAGGTGAGCCATACAATCTTTTTTTACTATTCCCCTTGCGATGATTAATATGTTTCATGCACCACTCATATAGCCTTCGGGTCGGTGATGAGAAAACCACGAACTTCAGTCCTCAGTATGAGCAATACTTCCCCAATACTCTTTTGCAATCACAATATTGTACGGTTACAAATGCTAACTATGAGTCAAGGTTCTTGATAAGGATCCTTCTCTCCACTTTGCTCTTCTTCGACTACAACTCGTTGAACTCATTCGAGAATGCAACTCTAACCCCGGAGGTGATATCAGTCCTGCATTGACCTTTGCTACACAGCAATTAGCTCCTCGGGCCCCAACAAACCCACAGTTCTTGGAAGACCTAGAGAGAACTATGGCGCTTCTTGTTTTCCCTCCGGATAATCTTGAACCAAAACTCGCCGCTCTTCTCCACCCGGATCTTCGTAGGACTGTTGCGAATGATGTGAACAAGGCCATTCTCAGCATCCAGAATCAACGACGTGATGCTGCAATCAGAAATCTCGTTCGTCTACGTGCATGGGCTGAGAATACAGCGAGGGATCAAAAGAAAGACTTGCCAGCTCGGATTGAGCTCGGTCTTGATGAGAATGAGGATCGATATGAGAACGGCCATGAGCCCATGATTACTTGAACGAGGCAATTTAGAACAACGGCGTTTAGGTGCAACATATGATACCAGCGTGCTATAGCTGATAATGGGGAAGGGAAAGGGAACTTGTATTAAGGCGTTATATCTGGCCCATGAGGTGACATTGATTGGCGTCCAGGATAAACCGCTGTATATGTAGAACAGTCTAGTGTATTCCAATTTGCTTACGAATCATACTGCATTCTGTGCAACATGGCTTGATGGCAAAAATGAAAATGATTAAATAGATTTAAAAGCATGCAGAGTGAAAAGTGCAATGTTCTCAAGGAGGTTTACAGCTCTTTATACGCTTTTGTGGTGATGCAGTTCGGTATTAGCCGGGATACGAGTATCCGCTATTATCACTACGTCAGTGCTGGAGCTATCACAGCTTCAGCTCAAGTCCAGACTCCCTACTCGAGTACCACATCTACATCCTAATTCCCTCAATATTCATTCTTTTAAACAAATTGCTTAATAATGCCGTTACAATTGCATTCTTGATACGCGGACAACTTCAAATACTATTATTTTCCCACTCACTTGGTAGTGACAAACAATTGGCAGCATGCTGCCCCTCAAGAGCATTGCTCGTTGCGGTCGACGCGGGCACCTCATAAACACCCCTTTACGATACGGCAATACTACTACAGCTGCTTCCTGGAAGCTCTCCAGCTTTGGCGGTCGCGGATCGGGAGCTCCAAGAGCATATCAATCCAAGAAATCACCTCCTTTACCGCTCTCCCTGCGACAATCTCGCCCCGCACTACGACAGCTATTCTTCCACCAAAATATTCGAAATGTCTCTGGGAGACCCCTTCCACAACGTCGATCATGGGTTCTCAACTTTGTGTATAGATCTGCAGCGGTGTTGGGAGGGTCGGTAGCGGTTTTGGGAGTTGGTGTTGTGGCATTCTTCGTCTTTGATGCGTCGACGTACCGAGAGGATCTGAGTTATAAGGATATAAAGGTTTCCGAACTTGCGCTGAGTCCGAGACGAGGAGGACCTAAGAACTTGCCCATCGCGGAGGTACAAATCGACGACTTTGATAATGAGGAAATGGAACGTCAGAAGGACAAACCGAAGTTGGTGATTCTTGGTGGGGGGTGGGGAAGTGTTGCCCTGCTTAAAACCCTGAACCCGGAGGAATATCATGTTACACTGGTTTCCCCCACCAACTACTTTTTGTTTACGCCTATGTTGCCTTCTGCTACGGTTGGAACACTGGAATTTCGATCGTTGGTAGAACCCATGAGACGCATCATTCAGAGGGTAAAGGGACATTTTATTAGAGCCTCGGCGGAAACTGTCGAATTCTCGGAAAAGCTGGTGGAATTGTCACAGAAAGATGCGAATGGAAATGATGTTCATTTCTATCTTCCATACGACAAACTTGTTATTGGAGTGGGATCGACGACCAATCCTCATGGTGTAAAGGGCTTGGACAACTGTCATTTTTTGAAGGATATCGACGATGCGCAGAAAATCCGGAACAAGATCATGACGAACCTCGAAAATGCATGTCTCCCTACAACTTCAGATGAAGAGAGACGTCGACTACTTTCATTTGTTATTAGTGGTGGGGGACCAACAGGTGTTGAGTTTGCTGCTGAGCTTTTCGACTTGCTCAATGAGGACCTCACCCAACACTTTCCAAAAATCCTTAGAAATGAGATTTCAGTCCATCTCATTCAGAGCAGAGGACATATTTTAAACACATACGACGAATCCCTATCAAAATACGCCGAAGCTCGCTTCGCCCGTGATCAAGTAGTGATTCTCACCAATTCTCGAGTCAAGGAAATCACTCCAGACAGCATTTTCTTTACTCAAAAGGGTGAAAAAGGAGAATCTATCACCAAAGAACTCCCTATGGGATTCTGTCTCTGGTCAACAGGAGTTTCCCAAACCGAGTTCTGCCAAAAAGTAGCAGCCGCATTAGGAAACGCCCAAACCAACCAACACGCCCTAGAAACTGACTCCCACCTCCGTCTCAACGGCACCCCTCTAGGTGACGTCTACGCCATAGGAGACTGCTCGACCGTCCAAAACAACGTCGCCGATCACCTCGTCACCTTCCTCCGCACCCTCGCCTGGGAAAAAGGCAAGGATCCAGAAACCGTACAAATCACCTTCTCAGAATGGCGAGAAGTCGCACAAAAAGTGCGAAAGCGCTTTCCACAAGCAGCGGACCACTTGAAGCGTCTTGACAAGCTCTTCTACGACTACGACAAAGATCAATCCGGCACCCTTGACTTTGGCGAGCTCCGCGAGCTCCTGATGCAAATCGACTCAAAGCTCACCTCTCTCCCTGCTACGGCCCAACGTGCCCACCAACAGGGTCAATATCTCGGGCATAAGTTCAATAAGATGGCCCGCGCGGCACCTGGTATGAAGGCTAACGATGTTATTCATGGGGATCTTGATGAGACTGTTTATAAGGCGTTTGAATACCGACATCTGGGTAGTCTTGCGTATATTGGGAATTCGGCTGTCTTTGATCTTGGTGGGGGGTATAACTTTTCGGGGGGATTGTGGGCCGTTTATGCGTGGAGGAGTGTGTATTTTGCGCAGAGTGTTAGTTTTCGGACGAGGTGTTTGTTGGCTATGGATTGGGCTAAGAGGGCGCTTTTTGGGAGGGGTGAGTTTTTGATTCTTTTTCTTTTTCTTCCCCCTTTTTTCATGGGTGGTTTGAAGTGTGTGAGAGAATGAAGGCTAACGTTTTGGTAGATTTGATGAGTTGGTAGAGACCGATGAAAATCTGTTGACGATTCAAGGCAAGTTGGAAAAGTTGGGAGGCTTGAGAAGTGCTCTGTGGCGTGACTGCAACTCAATATCATGGTCCTACCTACCTATCAACCGGGTTCCACAGTACAAGAATCTCTCCATACGATGAGTAAGCGAGCGGGCCGGGTGAGGAAGTGCAAGTGATTAAGTGATTGGGACGAGCATGAGTCTACCATCATGAAAGCAAAACCCCCCGTCCGAGGTTGGTTGGATCATTGTATAGTTCGTTGAAGAACAAAAGTTCGTCGCTGGTCGCGATTATAGGGTAGTTGTAACTGGATAGAGACAGAGAGAGAGATAGAAAAGTAATATGAAATCCCTTCCAAAATACAAATAGATGTAAAATTTTGTGTACAGTACGTTGCGGAAATTTGCGGATATATGGTATCGTCAGTATGTATAGTATAGTATATCTCAAGTTTCGACCTTCCAACTCCAAGAGCCGGTATCACAAGTCTAGGTCGTGGTTTTAGGTTTATGGTTTATCTCTCTTAAAAACACAACTACAAGACAAGACAAGACAGACAAATTAAACCCAACCCAACTAACCAACTAGTCCCCGTCCGCAAACTTATACCTAAAACGACGTATATACATACTAACCAATGATTGATTGTCATATAACCCAGTATCAGGGACTCAGGGTGGGATATTACAGTAAGTCCATTATTCATAAAGAGAGGCTGCTCCTGCTCCTCGCTACGAAGACTATATAGCTAGGCCAGCTAAGCTAACCCGTACCCCCTTTTACTACTACTAGACGTATCACGTGCTAGATCAGATCTCTATTCACTAGGCACAGTACTAAAATCAAAACTTTTATACATAGATAGGAGTAGTGTAATACACCTATCTATGGATCTATGATGGATGGATGGTTGGATGGATGGATGATTGGATGATTGGATGAGTGGAAATTGTATTTGTAGGTATTTGTATTATATCACGGGACCTACTATTTACTATTCAATTAGGTAGTCACTAGTACGTAATATGATATAATTTATATACTTTTGATATTGAATTACTGTAAGATGTAAGATGTTCGTTCGCTGTTAACTAACTAACTAACTAATAAGTATAAATTAAAACATGGGAAACATAACATAACATAGCTCCTCGCGCTAGTTAGTTAGTGTCTGTGATCTTATCTTATCTTATCTTGTTGGCTAGCTAGGTAGCCATAAAGAAACATGGCCCATGGGTAAGGAATGCTGTGTTTTACCCGTGACCTGAGCAGTAGGTACATCTTTCGTTTGTTTGTTTAGTTTGTTGTACGCATTAGGATCTTTTTTACTATTTTTTCATTTATTGTATTTCCCCTTTTTGGGGGATGAGAGGGGGGCTTGCTGCGTTGATCGTAATGTAGGCACCTTTACTGTAATAAAAGGGGTATGTTGGGTATGCTGGGTAAGTTGGGTAAGTAAGTTGGAGGATAGGATTGTTGGTTAGTTGGTTAGTATATATATATATATATATATAATTCCTTTCTAACTAATAAGTAAAATAAGTGTTAAAGATCTGAGATAGGAATTGCTTGTTTAGTGATAGAATATGGTATTATGTTTATGGGTGAAACTGGGGTTGACGAAGAAAGGTAAGGAGGTGAATGGGTGAATGGTTTGAAGCGTTGGCGTTGAAGGTAGGTATGGTGCTGGCTATTATCCATATTAAATATCAATAGATAAAAGTTTACTTGGATGATACTGTAATGATAATAACAGATATTATGTTAGGTTTAAGTTTCATCAAAGACATGAATGAATAAAGGGACCTGCGACCTGGGGAAATGTGTATAGATAGTAAAATATAGAATATAGATAGTAGAATATAGATAGTAGAACAATAGAATACTATTACTATTATCATGATGTATGTAATACATAGTACCAAACATGACATTGCCATTACCATTGCCTGCCATTGCCATTGCCCATCCATTCATCATCAATTCCTAAATACCCAAGAGAAAGAATTCCCTAAACCCCCCCTCTCTATTCAGTATCGTTGAACTTTTCAAGTTTTCTTTGTTTTCTTCATATTCTTTTTCTTTTTTCTCCTTGAGTTTTTCCCTCCCCAAAAAAAAGAACATGAACATGAACATTTTCTTTCATGCATCCATCTGGATGCATTTATCCCAACTACTTGAGTACCCTTCCATATTATCCTTCTCCTCACCCATCTTTACCTTTCCCTTTCCCTTTTCCTTTTACCTTTTCCTTTTCCTTCTCCTCACCCACCCATCTTTCCCTTTTACCTTCCCATTCCCTCATTCTCCTTCTCCTTCTCCTTCTCAATCTTAACATCTCCACTTCCCCCCAACCACCCCCCGAATCTCACACACCCCCAGGATGAAGATCAGGTAAACTATTCTTCCTCTTACCACCACCTACCATTTTCGCCTCCCCATAATCCGCAGAATCAAGAGACGAAGAACGATGAAGGAGGACGGGTCGAAGTTTCCTTGGTGTTGAGATGTCTTTATTTTCATTTTCGTTTTCATTTCCATTCCCAATTTCGACGTTTTTGATGTTTTCTCCTAGGGATATGGGGTGTGATGTAGACGTTGAAATTGATGTGTTCGGTGTATGTGTATGTGTTATAGTAGTCGAAGGAGGCGGCGGAGGAGGAAGAAGCGAAAGAGGACCCCCATCATCCTCGTCACTATCACTATCATCCTCATCCCAAGACTTCGATTTCGATTTCAAACATGATTTTGATTTTGGTGAGAAGGAGAAGGGTTTATGTATTTCGAATGGGTGGTTTTCGTTTGTTGGGAATGTATCTGTATCTGTACCCGTAGATGGTGGGAAAGTAGCAGGAAATGGAAAACCGATATTAGTTTCTGTATCACCACCACCACCACTCGGCTCAAAAGCCGGAGTCTTGGGATCCAACGAAGTAGTACTCTGGAAATCTTCGTTGTCCCTCGTACCCGTATCCATACAGGGAACCCCTTCATTTTCCCATCCCATCCCCCATCCCCATTCAGGCGTACAAATAAGAGTACTACCACTCCCTTCCATCCCAAAGTAATCCTCTCCTCCTCCTTCTCCTACCCCCTCCCTCAACATCCCCTCCATACGTACCCCATCACCAAACTCGAACCTCTCAATCTCTGCCGTAAGTTGGTTCACCCGTCCCAGTATCGCAACTTCCTGCTTCTTCGTCTCGTCTAGTCGCCGACTTAGATAGGTGATCCTCTTCCTGGTTCGTCGATCGTAGGGGGGCGTGAGAGTTGTTAGGGGAGAGAGGGAACAGAGGAGGGTGCAGGCGCGTTCGTTTTCGTGGCGGAGGGTGGTGAGGAGGTATGTTCTTTGGGTTTGGAGGGTGGCTAGGTGGGTGGTGTTATTTGTGTTTGTGTTTGAGGTACCGGTATCCTTTATGTTCGGATGGGAAGGGGGGATTGGGCCGGTAATCTGGGAATCAGAATGAGAGTTAGAGTGCGAGTCTAGCGAGGATGGGAACCGCTGCGATGGAGTCGGGATTCGGAATGGGAAAGATGTTGTCGTGGGGTATTGGTATCCCTCATAAGTAGTTCCTCCCCCTCGAGAAGGTCCTAGCATCCCACCTCCTGACATAGATCTCGTCATTTGCGCCGGATTTTGCTCATGTGAGAAGTAGTGGTAAGATTCTGATTGAGGGTCGAAATTCATGGTCTCGCTGTGTCTGCACTCCATTTTTTTCCCTTGATAAAAGAGCTCGTATACTTCTCTTCTTCTCTTCTCGGTTTCTCTGTTGATGTTCCAGGTATATTCCCAAGATCTAGATGTACGGTCCAGTAAACCCAGTCGAATACAAAACCTCCCCTCTCCCCTCCCCTCAAAGAGCCCCCTACCCTCCATCTCCCAAGAGCCCATCCATCTTATTGTTCTCCACCTCCTCACCCTAAGAAAAAGGAAAAAAGAAGATAGGCAAGACGGTCAAATATTCCGCTCCAACGGTAACGGAGAATACCGATTTCACACGGGGATAAAGAAGAGTACTTTCCTATTTCTGCATTGGAGGATTGCCGTATTGGGCTCGTCTTTGTTGGTGGCCGGTCTTGGCCAAACATGGTAGACGACCAACTGTGTTGGTGGGTTTGGGATTGGGAGCGCTTTGGGAGATGTGTTTGAAGATGGGGAGAAGGCAGGGATGGGTGATGTATAATGATGTCAATTTTTCCATGGATATTTGGGTGGGTGTTGGAAAGGAATTGGGATTGGGATGGCTGCTTTCGGCTCTTTCTATTTGCAGAAGAATTCGATAAGCGAGGCGAGGATTGAGAATGTGGAGGGGTTTGAAGCAATGTTGTTGTACATGGCATGAACCTGTAACACCTGGAAACTGAAATATCTTTTTCATTTTTTCATTTCTTTTTTTGGAGTTGAATAAGAAGCTGATGAGGAGTTGGCAGAGTAATAGTCAGGATTGATGGTGATAAGAAAGATAACGCTCCTAGATATCATCAATCCGAAGAAACTCCCAAAGTAATGATTCCACAACTGAACTCAAGCTGTTCAATTCACTTATGCTTCTCGATGCCCATCCATCTAGCGCCAAGTGGAAGAAACGTGGCAAGTGAAAGAAACGTGGCAGGAGGCAGCCCATAGCAAGCCCATAGCAAGCCCCAAATAGGGGACAACAGAAAAAATGGTACTCCATGAAAGAAAGTGATGATTTCTAGGCTTCTCATTGGAACTCCCCAAACTCGCCGTCATCGAAACCAAAGTCATCCAGCGGTTTCGCCGGCTGCTCCCGACTCAACCTCTTCTGCGCCTTAACCTCCTGTGCACTCGGTGGAGGTGGCAACAACGCAGCTCCCCCAGGAGGAGGAGGTAACGAGAAGCCTCCCAGTCCACTCCCCGTAGACTCAGTCTTTGGTGTTGAACTAGAAATACTCCTTCTTCCCTTTCCGCCGAAACTGACCGTGATGGTCTCCCCCTCTTTTAGACTGAAATCCTTCTTCTCAACCGGTTTCTCAGCTTTGACAGCTTTCTTGCCCCCAGCTTTGCCATTATCTTCAATATTCAGCGTTTTTCGTGTCTCTTGGAGCGCGACGCTGAAGTCGAATGCTTCACTTCTTTCTTCGTAGCCTATGCCTAGCACCGCTTTTCTGCCTCCCTCGCCTTGAACTCTGATAGCGAAAAATCGTGACGAGTCTAAGACTTGTTCTACGACATCGGGTGTAGTATATGGAGCTGCGGCGAAGAGTTGACCATTCGAGGGGTCTTCGAGGAGGATATCTGCTTTTACGGACTCGGTGTTATTAGGCAGGGGTATGGCGGTTTCTAGCAGACGTAGACGGGCAGTGAAGATTAGACGGGCGTTGTTGTTTTCGGTCCAGGATGCGGCTACGTAGCCTTTTGTGCTGGTTAGAGGAGGTATATTGTAGATGTGGACTGAGGGGGCGATGAAGAGGATTCTTTGGATTGCATCGGGAGGGAGGGGACGGCCGGTGGAGGGGTCGATGGTTTCCATTTTGAGGGGTATTGTTCTTGAATATAGAAATCGCTTTGAATGTGAGGTTGGTGACTATGTATTCGTGTGTTGAAGCTCGAGAGATGGTGGTGAGAGGGGTATAGAGTATATTTCTTGGTGTTGTTCAAGTTCCAATCAGCGACCTTAATGCGACAACATGCCCATTCCCGATCATTTTCCAGGAGCACCTGCACCTGCACCTACACCTGCACCTGCACCGAGCACCTCCCACCTCCCGATCGCCCTCATGGTGCCCTGAGTCCACGGGTCCCTGACATTTCCCCGCCACGCCCGCCTCTGTTGTCTTATCGACCTTATCTTAGCGTCATCTTCAGCGTTACGCGAATCTCTACCCCAGTTTCTTACATTCCACTACCAATCGGATAATTCAAGGCTCTTTACCACCAGGAAACTTGACTGGAGCTCTCTCAACCTCTTTGTCCCATTTACAGTGTCAAAATTTCACTTCAAAAAGTTGCCATATTCGTCCATTTCCGGAGCTTTGAGAAGTTGACAATCGCCAAGATGGATGATGATACTAGTAAGAACTCTGCTCCATACACACCTAACCTTCTACGTACACATGGACATCCTAGTGTCCGCCGCAACACCAAAAATTCAGCCTCGTCAAGCACTAACTCAACCACAAATAGGATCCCAATCTTCCTACGAAGGAACCACCACTCCACCACCACTCGCCGGTCACCCTCCAGCTCTAGTAAGAATGTCAAGCGCAGGAAATGTCCCGCAAGTTGGGACAAAAGCTCCCTTCGAGTAGGTAGCCCTCATCAATTCATACCAACAAACCCCGCTGACTCACACCCCACCAGCATCGTACAAGTGTACCACCGACTCCTCCGCGAAGACCCCGACCTTACTATGCCCGTCGCTGCAATCGAAGCCCTCATCGAGTTGCTCGTACAATCCCGCGCCGTAACCGTCTTCGAGACTCTGGATTTAGTAAAAACCCAATCCGATTACCTCAAATCTCGCATCCCGAACTCCATCTCGTTGTCCGCGGGGACGGATCTCTTCCAACGGTACATGATCTCGTCTCTCAAACCCTCCAGTACCGGGAACTTCGATAGCGTGCGTCAGCATTTATTAAGTAACGGTCGGTTATTTGTTAGTCGTGCGAAAGCAGGACGTGAACGTATTGCGAATTACGGAAGGAATTTCGTGAGGGATGGGAGTGTAGTACTTACACATGGTGGAAGTAGAGTTGTTGGTGCACTACTGAGTAAAGCCGCCGAAGCAAGTGCCAGTGGAGGAAATGTCCGGTTCAATGTTATTTATGTGATGAACGACGCTCGCAGTCACGAAAGTAAAGCCGTCGTCTCTGCACTCCGCGCAAAAGGCGTGCCTGTCGCCATCATCCCCGAGGGCGCAGTAGGGTACGCAATGGGCAAGGTCAATTTAGTGATTGTAGGTGCGGAAGGTGTTGTCGAGAACGGTGGGATCATTTCGAGATTGGGGACTTACCAGATTGCTCTGTTAGCCAAGGCGGCAGGGAAACCTTTCTATGTTGCGGCTGAGAGTCACAAATTCGTGCGGTTGTATCCTTTAGGTCAATATGATCTTGGGATCGATCAGGAGGTCATCAAGTTCGAGACGGAGGATCCAGAAGCGAAGATTGATGATGACCTGCAGGCGAGATTTACGGATTCGACGCCTAGGGTTTTGGAGAGAATGGATTATTTTGGGGATGTGAAACCTAATACTGCTGCTGATGCTGTGGATTTCACTGTATGTTGTCCCTCTCCCTTTTGACTCGCAGCTTTTGTATTTTGGGCATTTCTGGACGAACACTGACATGAAATAGCCACCAGCATTGGTCTCTGCGCTGATCACCGAATCCGGTGTCCTGACACCTAGTGCTGTCAGTGAGGAATTGATTAGTGTCTGGTACTGAGCCAGTATCTCAAATTTAAACCACCAATTCCAAGGGGAAGATTTCGCCCAAATAAGGCACGGGACTTTGCGCCTGGCTACTTCCACTATCGCATAACTAATAATTGCAGAAGGGTTCTCACGTCCAGATATATACCCATTCCGGTTCAGCTAAGGCAAAGAAAGGAGTTAATTTTTATGCGAGTTCAGCCCAGCCCCTATCTTCTTGTATATGATGTTTTCTAGCGGGTGAATGAAGGCCGATGGATGGGTTGATAGTACATGACGCAATGGCTCAACCTCACTCAACTTCACTCAACTTCACTCTCCTTCACTCCCTGGCTCCACGTGTCAAGTAACGAGGATGAATGGGAATTTTACCTCCGTCTCTGGATACCTAGTCGAGAGGGTGGGGTGTATGTACAATACAATACATGTCCATCTTTTAGATAGCCTATATATCCGAAACCAAATCAAAACAAATCAAATCTTCAGGAGATGAACTCACGGGCATGATTATTACAAAGATCCTTCAATGTTCATTACTTTTCTTCTATTTCTCGGGGCTAAAAAATATAACCCCTAGGAGCGGTTAAGCGAACAGGGTTATCTATTATGGTATGATTCTACGTCTATCTATACCTAGGTAGGTATCTACCATCCTTTCCTATACTATCCTATCCTATCTTATCCTATATACTAAACCCCTAAATATTAGTGTATTAACGTATTTACTGTATGTCGTAAGAAGAAAAAGGGTAAAAGGGAGGAATTGGAAATAAAAGAGAGGAATTGGATATAAGAGGTAGGTAGGTAGATAATCGATATATAGAAACCCTTAGATCCCCCTATCCTCCCCCTAATAATATACACTATACTCCTTTCTATACTTTACTTTACCTTCCCTTACTTTACTTTACCTTACCTACCCAACTTTCTTTACCTTATATCTGTCTATCTGTGTCTGTATCTATAAAGAAGTTTTGCTTTGACAATAACTAATTAAATCTTACTTTGTATAATAGATAGATAGATAGATAGACAATAGAAGATAGATAATATAAGGGATAGCTTGTCTATTTACTAATATATTATATTATAATACCCTATCTCTCTCTCTCTCTCTCTCTCTCTCTCTCTCTCTCTACTACTAACATCACTACTTAGGTACTAAAGAGTACTCTTAAGTATTAGCTTGTGCTTGTAAGGGGAAAGAAACGTTTGTTGAGAAGCTTTTGTAAGGAGGGAGGGGTTAGTGGGGAAGTAGGGAAGTGAATTTATGTAAAGTGATATTAGGTGAAGTGGGGGTTGTTAGAAGTGAATATTAGGTAAAGTGATATTAGGTAAAGTGATATTAGGTAAAGTGATATTAGGCGAAGTGAAGTTTGTTAGAAGTGAATATTAGGTAAAGTGATATTAGGTGAAGTGAGGTTTGTTAGAAGTGAATATTAGGTAAAGTGAGGTTTGTTAGAAGTGAATATTAGGTAAAGTTATATTATAAAAAGTAATATATATAATAAAGTAAAGTATATAATAAAGTAAATCTTGTTAATAGTGAAACCTATTAAAAGTAAAGATTGTTAGAAGTAAGGTTTAGTAATTAAAGATGTGTGGAAAGTAGAGAAGAAGTAAAGAAGTAAATACTATATAAAGTAGTATTAGGTGAAGTGAGGTTTGTTAGAAGTAAAGTATATAATAAAGTGAAGATTGTTAGAAGTAAGGTTTAGTAGAATTAAAGATGTGTAGAAAGTAGAGAAGAAGTGAAGAAGTGGATATTATGTAAAGTAATATTAGGTGAAGTGAGGTTTGTTAGAAGTGAAGTACATAATAAAGTGAATCTTGTTAATAGGGAAACCTATTAGAAGTAAGGTTTAGTAAAATTAAAGATGTGTAGAAAGTAGAGAAGGAGTAAAGAAGTAAATATTATATAAAGTGATATTATGTAAAGTGATATTATATAAAGTGATATTATATAAAGTGATGTTAGGTAAAGTGAAGTACATAATAAAGTGAATCTTATTAATAGTGAAACCTATCAAAAGTGAATGGCCTTCCTTCCTCACTCCCCTGCTTCCTTACTTTTTTACCTCCTCATTTCTTACTTCCTTACTTTCCTTCTTCCTTACCTTAGAACTTTATTACTCTATAACTTCTTTACTTTCTCCTTCCGTCACTTTATTAATTACTTACTTCTTTACTTTATCACTTCTGTACATCCTCACTCCCTTAATTCCCTACTTCCTCACTCTATAATATCCCTTACTCATTTTTACTACCTCACTTTATTACTATCCTCACCTCTCCTCTGTCTTCACTTCTCGCCTGTTCTCACCTCTCGCCTGTCTTTACTTCTTACTATTATCACTTGTTGTCTATCTTCACTTCTTATATGTCCTCACATCCTTGTCATCCTCACTGTTCTCACTATCCTAAATATCCTCACTTTATCACTTCCTCACTTCCTCACCACCTCACTATCCCCTAATCTTACTATCCTTACTTCTCCCTTGTCTTTACTTCCCTCCTATCCTCACTTCTCACCATCCTCACCATCCTCACCATCCTCACTATTCTCACTACCTCACTACCTCACTTCTTCACTCCCTCACTCCCTCACTCCCTCACTCCCTCACTCCCTCACTCCCTCACTCCCTCACTCCCTCACTCCCTCACTCCCTCACTCCCCACTCCCTCACCTCCCCTTCCTCACCTCCACATCCTCACTCCCTACCTCCACTTCCACTCTCCCACAATCCTACATCTTTCCATCCCCACTTCCCACTTCCCATCCTCACTAAACATCCTCACTTCCTCTCCTCACCTTCTTAATTCATCTAGGACGTCAGGAAGTAATCAGTTTATACGCTCTATCAGGGTTGCAGATCGGTACCTATAACAAGATTACATAACTCTTTCTCGAAGATCGCTCAATAGAAATACATTTATATTACAACCACCTAATCTAGTACCTAATATCCAATCTATATATATTATATTATATCATATTATACTCGACGAGACACCATTTCATTTCTATTACCTCCCCCTCTTATCTTCGCCCCCTATATTTCCTTATCCCTACTTACTCGGAATCCTCTCTTAGTCTAGTAGGAGGAAGGAAAAGGGTGTAATAAATCAATTTATTTGTTTTCTTTATAAAAGGTAGAATGATATTTCTAGACGTCTATTTGATTTATCTCACTCACATCCCAAATCTCACATCATATATAGACAGACACAGACAGACACACACAAAACTCCATATCTTCAAATTAATATTCGTATTTGTATTTGTATTTCAATACCCATCACGTCATGTTTCCCAACCCAACCCTAAAATACCCATCCATCCATCTATTTACAATACTCAAAGCTCAGGCTACCTTATCATCTCCCTCTCACCCAAGAAAAAACTCCCCATCAGAGAGAAAACACGACATGTATATACGCCAAACCCCATGCATGCACGCATCCAACACAGTCAGTCAGTCACAAGCAAGGAAAGCTCATCGCCCACCATACAAGTCTGTCTTCCTTTCCTCCTCCCCTTCGCTTCGCGAGAAAAGCCAAAAAAAATCAAATAATCCCATCAAGTAAAAAAAGACTCCATCATTCAAAAGTGTAATCGTTCAAGTAATGACCGGGTACCTCAAAGAGTATACCCATGACAAGAGTAGTAGTAATTAAGTAAGTCTGTGCCCCCATTTTTCAGTTCCAAGAACAAGGGAAACGGGGGTAAAAAACCGTGTAGTAGTTGTATGTATAAGGGGGAAATAGAGCCAACCCCTCAAGACATCATATCATAGATACGATATCTCGTAGCGTGGCGAGAAAAGAAGAATACCGAATCCAAACCGGTTCAGAAAAGGAAATTATACGGTTCGTCCGTCGAGGGTTTGCGAGAAGCGAAGTCGGAAATCGTATAAAAGGGAAGCGCATTCTCGAGTCTCAAACTCATACCTCTTCCAAAGGTGTCATAAGTGGACTCGGTTTGCGCGTCGGGGAACCAGCTCTACTCCTCCTCCCCGCACCAAGCATCTGTAAACTTGGTGCTAATCTCTCCCTACTCTCCGTCCTGACAACTAATCCACTTCGATCCATAGCATTGGGCAGTGCACTACCGCCATTAAGTCCCAGCCCAACGCTCTGTCCACCTGGTCCTTTCGGTGTATCAAAATAACTCGTCGCGCCGACGGATTCAAAATGTGTGACGTTCATTCGTGGGGTTGCAAGTCCCGAGGCACGTCCTACGCGAGAACTTTCGCTGCCACTGCTATCAGAATGCTCATTGTCATCAGAATCCAAATCTCCGAGCTCAAATTCGTTAGCTCCTTCGCCGTCTTCCATAACTCGCTCGTAACTCGTGGAGCTTCGTCCACCGAAAAGTTTACCCGTCCCAAAGAATCCACGGCTTCCTTTACGTTTGGGGCTTCCAGGTCCACGGCGTATGGTGGACTCGACCTTTCGGTATAGACGAAGTCTCCTTTCTCGTTTCCGGAAAATGTAACCGATGAAGAGTAAAAAGAGCATTATAAATAAGAAAGTGGGCGTTGAGCGGTGGGCCTTTTCAGCTAAATCCTCAGCAACCTCTGACCAGTTGTCGTCCTCGTCGACGAATGGCATCGGTTTCGAATTCGATCCAGCTTCCTGGAAATCGGTAGGTATTCCCCCTTCATTACTTCCAAATCCTACTGCCAAAGCCTCGGGAGTCGCTGGTGGGATTTGTCCTGCGGCGTATAATACCATCTTCCCCAAAGTCCAGCTAACCTCCATCCCCTTGATCTTGTCAACAGCTTGGAATGGATCCAAAAATGCTTTGTCTTTCGCGTGGCTTGCAATTTCCTTGGTTTTGTTGAAGCCCTTCCCAGAAATTCCCTTATCAAGTCCCAATCGTGGGACACCAATACCATCGTGGAGAACACTGATCAACCAAGCTGCCTTGAAGCACAATTCCTGTGCTGTTCTTTCGCTCACCTTCTTTCCCCATTTCTTCTCTGCAACTTCGCCCTTGAGATCATCCCACTCTGTCGCACAGAAGTCTTTTACCATTTTTTGATACTGAACGAAATTATACGCTTTATCCTTGTGGGCCATTTCGAATACCTCATGGGTTGTATGCCAGTATTCCGAGACACCTACGAAGTGATTGACGTCGAAATCGATAGCGGGAACATGTTGGCCATGTAGTAAGCATGGCTGATCTGCGCAAGGTGCATCTTTGTCGAGTAGAGGATATGTTCGAGCAGTACATTCAATGAAATTTCCAGTTCCGATCAGTAGAGGTTCTTCCCCACGGTTATCTGGAACAATCTTTCCATCAAGAGTGGTGATAAGTCCAGCGGGAAGACATGGGTCTGGTGTTTCGTGAGGTGATTCGGTGAACTGCGCATCCATAAGTTGCTCCACATATCTCTCTCTTGCCTGGTTTACTCCAAATCCTAGCCATGTTGTTGTGAAGACCTTGTATTCCGTCGATTCTCCATTCAAGGTACGCATGCGCAGTAATTTAAGATCATTGGCATGCTTCTCTGCCTCGGTGCTGTTTGGGGCGAAAGCAATTTGCGCTGAAGCGCCGCCCATGTCAAGAAATCCGTACGTGTGGTGCCCTTTCCCGTGTAGATGCTTCTCGGGCGCATCGAAGCCCCCCAATAAGTAATTCGCAGCAATCCACCCGTACAGCCCTTCGGTCTCTCCGGGGATCACTTGAATGTGTAAATCGCAATCTGGCAATGAAAAATCCGAGTTTTCTTTGGCGTAAGAACAAATCTCACTTAATAGAGTCTTCTGCTTCATAGGTTCCAGCAACCTTACTCCAGCCGTCGCCATCAAGAATATAGGCGTGTCCTTGACCTGATCGGCAGGTACAATATCCAATGCATGGTCGAGAAGTTGTTGCAAATGATCTGGTCCTACATCCTGGGGATGGTCACCGAAGGTCGACACACCTGGCTTGATCTTCTTCGTATATCGTTTCTTGGTCTCTATCTGTGGCAAGCGCTTCAGCTCGGCGGGTTTCGCGTCGTGTTGTG
This sequence comes from Hymenoscyphus linearis, assembly GCA_900536425.1. Classification (NCBI taxonomy): domain Eukaryota; kingdom Fungi; phylum Ascomycota; class Leotiomycetes; order Helotiales; family Helotiaceae; genus Hymenoscyphus; species Hymenoscyphus linearis. Next base: position 197,101 of record UNPR01000049.1, read on the forward strand.
CTTTGGCGTGGTTGAGCCATTTGTAGACGTGGACTCGAGTTCCTGACGATCCCGCGTCCAGGATTACACCCCATCGCCCTGAAAGCAAACACCGTTAGCATCGAGACCTCGAGAGGATGTGGTTGAAAGGGGGTCGAGGAGAAGCCAGACGTACATTTACCCATGGATATGATTAGTTGAGGAGTTGAACGAGGCTATAAACTTTGAAATGGATATATCCTTCACGTAATTGAGGTGGGGGTTTGGTGTGTCGTCGGTTTAATTATTTTGTATTGGGTGATAAAGTGGCAGATGGCGAACGCATTGAAAGGATCCCGTGTGACTTCTCGAGCGAAAGCGGAAATGGGAACGAATGTAAGGAGTCGCGGGGACTGGAGGGAGATGATGGTAGGTATGGGCGGTGAAGTCGGGTTTGTAGCGGTGGTGGTGATAACCTATGACTATAACGAGTGTCGGGGGTAGTGAATTGGAATGTTCTAAAGGCTGTTGGCCGTGGTTGTTGTGTTGTGTTGCAGTTGCAGCTCTGACAGAATTGCAGACGATGGCTCTGGCTCGGGATTTCTTTCGTTGCTCGGCAGGGACGGGATGCTTGGTTTTTGGTGTAGGTTTGCCTGCTCATGCCTGCTCATGCCTGCTCATGCCTGTTTCCAAGGTCTCCAGGTCTGTCTGTGATGGGCCAGGCAGACCAGGCAGACCAGGCCAAGGTAACAAGGTCCCACATACCACAGCCCTCTCTCACACCCTCTCTCACACCACCCTCTCTGAATTAGGCTGAGTCTCTCACAAGCAAAACGGCTGGGGCCGGGTGCGGCTTGGCAGATAAGAAAAGAGTGAGCTTGCCGGATCGGGTCTAGTCTATACTTAATAAGACCGCTTTTATTCTTGGCTGCATCCAGCACAAGTTTGATCCAAAATGGCCTGAAATAGTAACTGACGAATGAGCGACTGTCTGACCATGCGCTTTGCAGTCAACGTGAGATTCTTAGGCTTTCCACTGGCTGACGACACCGAGGGGTTCTACAGCCTGCATTTGAGTGCATTGGGATAACCACGGAGAGAAGGATGGGGAAAAGAAGGAGGGGGAGGAGGAAAATTGTTGGTGAGTGGGGGTTTTGCCGACTGCAGTGCCCAGGTGGGTTTTTTCCAATTCTGGAACGTCTCAATTAATCTGCAATCTGCAATCTGGAAATGTATGGGGTTGAACGTCATGTTCTCGAACCCGATATGGAAGGTACTTGGCATTTGTTTATGCACCCTTTTTGTTTAAGCGATGCTACCTCGAGGCTACCTCATCGTGGGGATATCTTCAAAAGAAACCCAGGAATTAATTAGTCCGGTAGTATAGAACTTATAACCTTACTTTAACCTCAACTACCTACACTAATTATACTAGTAGTTACACTAGACTGGGTAGGTCGGTACACGCAATTGGAACAGCTGATTAGTGTGTACAGGTAATACGAAGTACAAATACGGGTACGGTGGGGGACGGGGGGGACGGGGACACACCATTACGAGGCCCTGCATCCCTTTCGCAATGGGATTACGACCGACTTCTCGGCAACACCATCTTATCAACCATCAGGTCCATCACGAGATATCATCTGTTCACTACTCTATCCAACAATTAATATGTTACAGATCCTTCGTATCGAAAAAGATATGACGCGAAACATGACATCAGCCTCTGAGTTGATCACCATCGAAAGAATTAACGTTGTTTCTAGAACTCCCTCCAACCGGGTCCGGGTCCAGGTGTTTTCGGTCAATTTCAAAAGAAGGCAAAACCCCAGCATGGCCCGCATGGGGGTTGAATTTGTTCCCTGGTCCGTGGTATTCATATTTCCAGGTCATCCTAGCTTATGAAGGATGAACATGTGAGGCCATTGCCAATTGCAGAGAAATGTGCATTCCCACAAATGGCCAATAAACACAATCTACTGGTCGCAATTCGCAATCCTACGATCCCTCATTCAGCTCCTAAAAAAAACATCTCACCAACCCATCCCAGCCACATTCCAACTCTCATCCAAACCTCCCACGAGGCACAGCTCACCAGCTGGAGCGCCTTCAAACAGCTGGAGGAAGTTCAAACAATCGAAAACGTGACATGTAAGTACAGTAGCGTCCGAGTATCGCTTAACAACGGAGTTGTTTCAACTAAATTATTCGCCCACGCTACACCACTGAAGCTCGTCTCGTCTAGTCGCAAGAAGAAACATTTTCCATATCATCAACACCATGATCACCAACACCGTATCTCCAAAGTTTCACCACATCACATCCCTCAACAGGATAATCATACAATGATAACAAACAGACACAGATACCAACGGAAAGTCCACCACCTAACTCACTTTGGTCCTTTGTGCGTCTACCGTAATATACTGTACCTACCATGTCATGTCATGTCACGCATCTTGTCACACTCATGGAATTTAGACGAACCTATCCATCCCATCCGTTCCTTAGCCAAACACGCCAACACGCCAACGTCTTATCTCAGCCCTGACAACATAACGTGATGGTAAAGCTAAAAAGTCTCCGATACACGCTTGTACAACAGCGAAAATAAATCGGTCCTTCTCCCTTCAAGCTCCAAAGCAAAAACTCTCTTTCTTGAAGGAAAAAGAAAAGAAAAGGTTGATATTTATATCCTAACTTAAAAGTTCTTAACCTAAAATACCTGTACGCTAATTCGAACCCGATACGATATGATATGATACGATATGATACGATTACTAGATCTAATTTCGAAACACCTTGTACTAGTACTGTATGAATGAACTCGGTAAGTTTAGTAGTTTACGAGCGAAATCTTGAAATTTCTTGGTGTGGTGTGGTGTACTATACTTTCCTACTGTACAGTATTCCCCCCTGTGGATACCTACTCGTACAGGCTGTGGACTTACTCCTCCGTACAAACGACTCCATTTCTTTGCAGCAGGGAAAACTCCATACCCCTATGCACCACGCACCACGCACCACGCACCACGCATGTATTCGAAACTCTTGGTGAATGACATCACATGACATCACATGACATCACATCACATCACATCATGTAAATCCAAATACTCGAGTAATAATAATTCTTTCGTGCGTGTGCGTGCCCCTACGCTACGCGCGGTTATCGTAGGTACTTGACTATGGATGGATGGATGGATGGATGGATGAAACTTTGGATTTTGTTTTTCGTACTATAGTATAGTACGAGTAGTACGAGTAAAATCATACTTTTCTTTCTTTTTTTAAAAAAAAAAGAAAAAAGAAATGGTAATTGATAATTGGTAATTGATAAATGATAATTGATAATTGTACCAGTGATATAAGTAAGAAAAAAGAAAAAAGAAGGAAGGGAGGGAGGGGGTGGGTAGAGTAGAGTAGAGTTGAAGTTGTATTTTTCTTTTTTACTTGTATTGAATACAAGTATTTGTATATTACGATTCTATAGTCCTACAGTCCTATAGTCTTACAGTCTTACAGTCCTACTCTACTTTGTTTAAGTATAGTACCTACCCCTTAACCTAATCCTAACGCTGACTAAACACTCTCTAACCACTCACTCCCTTGAGATTATACATGGAATTGAATCATATTACATTATATTATTAAGTTATATTAAATTGAATTACGTTTACCCTATTTATATCCTATTAATAAATAAATAAATATCTCTCTAACCACCTAGGTATGTATAGGTACTCTTATCTTACTCTTACTTACAGTAACTACTTATTATACTCGACTAATAAATAATTAGTTTTCTACCTTTGAAGAGTTTTATGAAAATGATGTAATCTTTTTGTTGGGGGAAGTGAGGTATGAGAAAGTGGGGTTAGAGAGAGTGAGGTTGTGGGAAAGTGAGGTTGGAGAGAGTAAGGTCGTGGGAAAGTGAGGTATAGAGAAAGTGAGGTAGGTAAGGAGTGAGGTATAGAGATATAACTACACTAAACTTATTAAAACAACGGAAAAGTTACCTTATATTTTAGAATTTTAAAGGTAAATGTTATAAGTTTTGGATAATTTTATAAGAATGATGGATTTTTTTGGGGTTGAACGTGAAGTGTGGAGAAAGTGAGGTTGTGGGTGTTGAAAGTGAGGTTGTGGGAAGTGAGGTATAGAGAAAGTGAAGTATAGAGGAAGTGAGGTATATAAAAAGTAAGGTTGTTAAAAGTAAAGTATATTAAAAGTGAGCTTAGAGAAAGTAAAGAACTTTATGACAATTTTATAGAAAGAATATAATTCTCTTGTTATAGGAAGTGAAGTATAGAGAAAGTGAGGTATAAAAAAGTAAAGTATAGAGAAAGTGACGTATAGAGGAAGTGAGGTTAGAGGAAGTGAGGTTAGAGGAAGCGAGGTTGTCGAAAGTGAGGTATAGAAAAAATGAGGTTTAGAGAAAGTGAAGTATAGAGAAAGTAAGGTATAGAGAAAGTAAGGTATATTGAAAGTGAGGTTGTCGAAAGTAAGGTATGTTAGAAGTGAGGTATGTCTAAGGTGAAGTACTGTATATTAAAGGTGTAGTATATCTAAAGGTGAGTTATACTATAAATATAGAGAAGAAGTAAGGAAGTGAAGATAGGCTAGAAGTGAATATAAGTAAGAAGTGAAGTATGTAAAAAGTGAAGTATGTGTAAGGTAAAGTACGTTAAAGGTGAGTTATACTATAAAGACGGAGAAGAAGTAAGGAAGTGAAGACTGAAGTGAAGATAGACAAGAAGTGAAGATAGGTTAGAAGTGAAGTATGTAAAAAGTGAAGTATGTGTAAGGTAAAGTACGTTAAAGGTGAGTTATACTATAAAGACGGAGAAGAAGTAAGGAAGTGAAGACTAAAGTGAAGATAGACAAGAAGTGAAGATAGGTTAGAAGTGAAGTATGTAAAAAGTGAAGTATGTGTAAGGTAAAGTACGTTAAAGGTGAGTTATACTATAAAGACGGAGAAGAAGTAAGGAAGTGAAGACTAAAGTGAAGATAGACAAGAAGTGAAGATAGGTTAGAAGTAAAGTATTAGAAAGTGAGGTATGTCGAAAGTGAGGTATGAGAGAGTGAGGTTGTCGAAAGTGAGGTATGTCGAAAGTGAAGTATGTCGAAAGTGAGGTATATAGAAAGGAAGGTATATAAAAGTAGGGTATAGAGGAAGTGAGGTATGAAGAAAGTGAAGTATAGAGGAAGTGAAGTATAGAGAAAGTAAAGTATGTTAAAAGTGAAGTATGTCTAAGGTGAAGTACGTTAAAGGTGAGTTATACTATAAAGACAGAGAAGAAGTAAGGAAGTAGAGACTGATAAGAAGTGAAGACATACTAGAAGTGAAGACAGGCGAGAAGTGAGGATAGGCGAGAATGCACTTTATTACAAACTTTACTTTATTACAAACCTCACTTTGTGACAAACTTCACTTTTAACACTTCCTTACTTTTGATAAACTTTACTTTTATTAGTTCTTCACTTTATTATAATATTCACTTCTAACAAGCTTCACTTAATTATAGACTTGACTTCACTTAATTATATACTTCACTTTCAACACTTTCTCACTTTTAAGAGTGTTCACTTCTAACAATCTTCACTTCACCAATGTATCACTTGCCTCAATTTTAACTTCCTCAATCTCAGAATCTTTACTAAAAAGCTAGAACAATTAAATAGATGTACGTGTTAAAATGAAGATGAAAATGAAGAAAAGAACATGTCGAGATTAGTAAACATATAGATAGCTTATAAGGAACCTAGACATCAGGTTGAAGCAAGGCGTAGCAGCCTGGGGATGTTGGGGTTTGATATAAAATTTCTGAATCGCGTAGCAGCGACCTGTGAAGGTTCGATTTCGAGTTTTATGGTGAATAGGGGTAAAGTGCGGGGTATAAGCGAGAGTGAATAAGGGGTATTGCTTACAAGTGCGGGGTAAGCGAAAGTGAATAGTGCTATACAAATGCGGGGTATTCTAGGTTCCATAGCTATTTAGTTGGTTCTACCGCGAGGAGTTCTATCCTTCTCTCCTTACGGACAATCTACTCTATTTCCTACCCTTGATATATTGTCCGCCTTCTACAAACTAATACGATCGACATAGCCGTCGTATTCTAATATAGCTGATCTATAATCTTAACTAGACTACTTCGAGGCTAGCGACCTTTACGACCATTGTAACGATCTACGAGCGCTCTCTAAAGCCGCGACCCGAAACCCCTAGGCCTTCTAGCAGATATTTAAGAGTATTATCGAGAGCTTAGAGAGCGAAAGACAAGGACACGCGGAGGCTCTTCGAGATAAACAAGAAATAAAGGAAGACACTTAGAAACTCTAGGATAAGAATATATAACTTCGTAATTAATTAGTTAACACTTAGAAACTCTAGAATAAGAATACGTAACTTTATAATTAATTAGTCGCACTTTAGAATTAGAACAACGCCCTTAGAGCTACTACTTAAGCCGCCCTAGTAAATACGTCTTAACAAGTGCTTGTTATACGTTCGCTAGTATACCTAGATCCTATTAAATTTAGTAGTATACATCGATCTCCTTCTAACCTTCGTAGCTACCTTATTAGTACGAGAATTAAGCTTCAACAGAACTAGGATTGGTAGACTACTAAGACCGACCGTATAAACTACGTTTTAAGCACTCTTAAAGGTAAAGCACGTAAGTATATTAACCCTTATATTAATGAACTCGGACAATTCGGCCTAGCTTTACAATCTGTTAACGACATCTTTACTACCTTAACCAACACCTTTAGCAATCCTTATTTACGAAGTAACGCCTTTAACAAGCTCTATAAGCTTTAACAAGGTAATACAAGGACTAGCGACTTCCTCGCCAACTTCCTATCCCTCTATACAGTAGTACACTCTTAAGGATATAAAGCTTACACCCTGCTATAAAATGCCCTAGATTCGAGAGTTACTAATCGCGTCTTATAGAACCCCCTCTATAGCGATAGACTCGATCTGACGAATTTAGCCTCCCTTGTACGAGATGCCGACCACGTCTGCCGCCGCGTTTTTAGCGAGAATTTCCTTAACAAGAAGCCTACTAGTGGTATATAACCTATTCTCCTGCCTACTCCTGTTTCGGCGGAACTTAGTAGTGACCCTATAGATTTAGACGCTTTAAGGATTAGTAGTAAGGTGATTTAGACAAAGAAGGATATCGAAGATAAGAAGCGCGTAAATACACTAGAAGAGAAGAAGGCTTAGAAGGAATACTAGACTAAGTATAACTTATGTTTCTACTACGACTCTCCCGACCACAACCTAAAGACCCCCTATCCTAAATTAGAGAAGGCGAAAGAGGCAAAGGCGAAGAATAAGGCGGGAAAAGCTTAGTCTCTAGCGATAGTCGCTGTCAGAGACGTAAAAGGAATAAGGTACTAAGGCTCTCTATATTAGAGGAAAGGTAGAAGAACGTTATAGAAGTCCCTTATAAAGTAGTTTATAAAGATACGAATACCAACAATCTACATATCACTTCTACTACTTATTATATACTTGATTCTAGTGCCTTAGCTTAACACTTTATTGATTCTACCTATGCGTAACAAAATAGATTTGTTTTTAAACTACTCGCTCGGCTATAAAGTCTTTATATTATAGACGGACGACCTTCTATTACGGGTGCTGTTATACATACTGTTACTTTAGATTTAATTATTAGTAAGTACATCGAACGTCAGTAGCGGTTTTACGTTACTACGCTAGCATCTTACGATATTATTCTAGAGCAACCTTAGCTAGCTCTCTACAATCTGAACGTAGACTGGGCAGGACGAGTTATCAACTTTTGTTCGGGGTTTTATAAAGCCTACTATATTCTAAAAAGACTAGATACTATACAAGTTACTTGTGTGAGAGAAGAGAATCGAGCACCACTGCCGCGGAAAGTAGGCGCTGCCGCTTTCTATACGCTTATAAAGACTTATAGAGTTAAGGTGTTCTCTCTGTCTCTCTTTAAAATTGATCAGCACTTATAGAGGTCTGGGGTAGTTTTAGACGACTCTTTAGTTGAGGAAGCTTTAGTTGAGAAACCTCGTTATACTCGTCTATACGATAATCTTAATAGCCCTTAGCGAATAGAGCGTATTCTATAAGAGGATTCCTTCTCACCCCTGCCTAACTTAAATACCCCTCGAACTCGACAACAGAGAGCCTCGGAGCTCTATTTACGTAGTATGTTAATAGAAGATGTAGAGATCGCTTTACGACTAAAATTAACAGTCGATCCTACTTCTATATTACTACAACACTACTATCGTCACTTACTACTTTTCGACAGAGACGTAGCTAATATCCTACTACTACACCGGGATTACAATCTCTATATTAAACTCAAGCCTAATAAGACCCCGCCTTATAGTAAGCTATATAACATGTCCGAACCAGAGCTTCTAGTTTTATAAAAGTACCTTAAGGAACAGTTAGACAAAGGCTTTATCCGCGTAAGCACTTTACCTACAGCGTCACTAGTTCTATTTGTAAAGAAACCTGGCGGTGGCCTTCGCTTTTATATAGACTACCGACTTCTAAACGATATTACTATTAAGAACCGGTACCCGATTCTACTAATTTAGGAGACTCTTCAACGCTTAAGTAAGGCTCGATACTTTATGAAACTCGACGTAATCGCTATATTTAATTGTATTAGAATAAAGGAAGGAGACGAATGGCTTACCGCTTTTAACACTAGATACGGCTTATTCGAGTCCCTTGTCGTGCCTTTCGGCCTTACTAACGCACCTACTACTTTTTAAGCCCGAATCAACGAAGTTCTCCGCCCGTTCCTAGACATATTTTATACTACTTTTATAGACGATGTTCTAGTCTATTCCGATAACCTCTAATCCTATCGCTAGTACGTCTACTAAGTGCTTGACGCTCTTTAAGCCGCGGGGCTAAATTTAGATATAAACAAGTGCGATTTTAAAGTACAAGAAGTCAAATACCTTAGTATAATAATTAACACCGACAGGGTACGAATAGACCTAGACAAAGTCTCTATAGTTGTTCGTTAGTAGACACCGTCTAATCTTAAGGACTTATAAGCTTTCCTCGGGTTCTCTAACTTTTATCGTCGCTTTATTAAGGACTTCTCGTATATCGTCAAACCTCTTAATTTCTTATCCCGACAAGGTGTGTCCTAGTCCTAGGATTTAGATTGTAAGCACGCGTTCTAGACTCTTAAGCGAGCCTTTATTTTAGCCCCTATTCTTCGTTACTTCGATTATACTAAAGAAGTAGTCTTAGAATATAACTCTTCGGATTTTATATCTACTATAATACTTTCTTAGTACTTCGATAGCGTTCTACACCCTATTGCGTTTATATCTCGAGTCTTTAACCCCCGCCGAGTACAATTACGAGATTTATAACAAGGAGCTCCTTACTATTGTACGAGCTTTTGAATCCTAGCGAGCCGAGCTGGCCAGCGTCGAATACCCTATTTTAGTTATTATAGACTACTAGAATCTTAAATATTTTATAACTACTAAGCACCTCACTCGACGTCAAGTACGCTAGAGTAAGTTCTTATCTTCTTTCGATTTTGTTATTAAAGTGGCCCCCGTAAAAGACCTTGTTAAGCCCGACTCTTTGACTCGCCGCTCCTAGGATTTGCCCTAAGACTCGGACGACCCTCGCCTAAAATACTAAGATTAGGCCCTGCTTAAGGAACGCAATTTAGACCTAGCCTTACGCTTGTTACCTACTTAACTTAATAAGATTAAGGAGTCTGATAATTAGAGGATTACTCGTATACTTAAAAAGGGTTATCCTAACGACCCCTTTTAGAAGCGAATATCTACCGAAATAAATCGTACTAACCGTACTCTACACTCTAAAGAAGTGTCGCTATCGGAGTACGTAATTCGCGATAATCAGTTATATTTCCGAGATCGCTTATACGTTCCTAACACTAGTTTACGCGTATAGCTACTTTAAAAGAGCCACGATTCCGTCGAGAGCGGGCACCCGGGTCGGAACAAGCTATTCGAGTTAGTTTCTCGCTATTATTAGTAGCTAAAAATTTACCACGATATAGCTCAGTTTTATAAAGCTTATAAGAACTACACTCGTAACAAGTACTCTCAACTTCGTTATTAAGGCACTCTAAAACCACTTCCACTTCTACTTTAACGTTAGACCGACTTGTCTATAGATTTTATAGGACCTATCGCTCGAGTAGACGGCTTTAACTAGATAATAGTAGTAACCGACAGACTTTCTAAGGACTGCTATATCATTCCTTATAAGACAACTATAACCGCCGCCGACTTAGCTTATATCTCCGTTCGAGATATTTAGAAGCTCTACAGACTCCCTAGTTTAATTGTCTCTAATCGAGGAACCTTATTTATATCTAACTTCTAGAAAACTGTCTATAAGATACTACAAATTTAAGTACAGCTCTCGACAGCGTACTACCTTAAGACCAATGGCTAGACTAAAATTATAAATAAGTCGGTAGTAAAGTATCTTCGACTTTATTTAGACTTCGCCTAGAAAAAGTAGGTATAATACCTTCCTTTAGTAGAATTCGCTATAAGGAATGTTATAAATAGTTCGACTAGAATGTCCTCCTTCTTTGCGAACTACGGTTACCATCCTAGGCTAAGCTTTTTACTACTAAGAGACCTAGATTCTTTGTTACTAAAAGAACTAGCTAGCACGTAGTTCGTATAAAAGATACAAGAAATCCTCGAATTACTTCGAACTAATCTACTAGCTACTCGGGACTCTATAGAATCCTCGGCTAATAATTCGAGAACTCCTACTCCTGACTATCGAGTAGGCGATTTAGTACTATTAAGTACTAAGAACATCCCGTCTACGCGTCCTATTCTAAAGTTTAACGCCAAGTTTATTAGTCCTTTCCGCGTGTTATAAAAGGTTAACTCGCATACTTATAAACTAGACTTGCCACCCGAGCTTAAGTCTATCCACCCAGTCTTTCACACCAATTTACTACGCCCCTCGGCGGGCACTCCGCTCCCTGGCCAGTATAATCCGCCAGCGATGCCAGTAGCACTTAATAACAGCGGTCAAGAGCTCTAGGCTATCGATAAAATCGTCGACTCTAGGCGTTAGGACGGCCAATTTTAGTATCTTGTTCAGTGGCGAGGTTACGACGAGAGTACCTAGGAACCTCTTGAAAACGTCTTTTCAGGGTCTATATCTCGCGCTTTATTCTATCGCTCTTTTCCGGATAAGTTACAACCTACTTCTAAGGAATTAAACGCTGCTCGAACTGCTTCGAAGTAGTACAGTTTAGGTATAAGGGGGGGCCTTATGTGAAGGTTCGATTTCGAGTTTTATGGTGAATAGGGGTAAAGTGCGGGGTATAAGCGAGAGTGAATAAGGGGTATTGCTTGCAAGTGCGGGGTAAGCGAAAGTGAATAGTGCTATACAAATGCGGGGTATTCTGGATTCCATAGCTATTTAGTTAGTTCCACCGCGAGGAGTTCTGTCCTTCTCTCCTTGCGGACAATCTACTCTATTTCCCACCCTTGACACGACCATGCCTCACGGATACAGTTTAAATCCCCATTAGACGCTTAGAAAGAGGGGGAAATATCATCGTGGTTCATTGGCGGGAGTTGTAGAGCATGAAGCGGTTAAGACTACCAATATGGAAGTAATGTATTCAACTCCTACTATGGATGCATTGTTGCAGCGTAGAACAAGGCGTTTTCCCGCTTGCTGAAAGATGCCTTGAAGGCTGAGGAAAATAGGATATGGAGAATTTGTGTTTTCTTTATTATCTGCTCTTGAAATAACTCGAGGAGGAGGAAACTGAAAAGTAGCTGAATATGTTTCTTATGGCAGGCTGAAATAAGAAAGATATGATAAAAGATCTGCCAATTGGTCCTGTATCATACCAGCCCAGCTGTAAAAGTACGGAAGTCGTAGAACGAACACTTGGAGCCAAACTTGAGAAATGAGATGGTGCTGAATTCCAGGGAAGCGATCTTATTGACGTTTATCTCTTTTAATTTCAATAAGACCACTTCCCCAGAATCTGACATGAGATCTTCACTTCATCCTGATGGCTGGTGCTGAAATTACTGAAAGAAATACACTTGTATCTCTCTCATAATATAGACCGTACATCTACGAAATTCGACCAACATTTATCCATCATTAGAATTTTATGCCTTCCGTTGCAATGAAATAAATGAAACGAAAAAATGCTTGTTGCTACAGCCCCCAATGTAAGTGTGATAATTGCTGCATGTTCATACCTATCCTGCATGCACAACTTGTTTCACAGCGGCATTATTGCCTAAGAACTGAACGTTTGCGACGAAATTAGAATGGTGCATTGCATATCTTGAGGGGGGTGAGGCCATAAAGATATTGGCCTTGGGGGTCGGTAAGGTATATCTGAGACTTGGAGAGGTGATTGACATACTACGATGACGCTGCATGAATCTTATACTCCCAGTCAAAGCAACAGAGAGTAACAATCAAATTCGCAGTGAAAAAAAATCAAACGAGAAATGAAATTCTTATAATGATGGACTTGCTTTTTAGACAGCTGTGATGATGAATAGCTCACAAAACATTGGGTATATCTCAGATAGAGAAAATGGGAGTTTAAATACGGATATATTTTTTTCACAAATTTATTGATCAGTCTTTAAGTTCATATCATGATAATAAGTCATTTCAATCTCGTTGGGATTACCGAATCTTTGGGCCTTGAATTCCCTGCCAGAGTGACTGTTTGGCTTTGCGCTGGCATCCTTTGGTACCAATTTCGAGGGATCAAAATTCTATCAAACCTAGTGGGTAAGCCAGTTAAGGAAGATTTGAGGTTTCATTTACTTGTAGAAGTCCGGAAATGGGATTTTCTTTTGACTAATTGTCAAGAGTGAACATTTGGAGCTTCTTAACTGATATAACTTAAATAACAGGACTCGTTTGGGAGACTGGAAGAGCAAGAGAACAAGGCGGACTTCTGCGAGTTTTTTTATGCTTATTAACATATGGAAGTGTAGTATCAATAGCCTTAATTGATAAAATATATACGCCTAATGGAGATGTATACGGAAAGAAGTTACAAGGCTTACAAAGCCTTGATGTCCCTTTCCCGTATTTTTTTCGCCGGTCAGGAGCTTTCAGTTAAACTGATATTAGCAGGGGTTCTGATGTTAGCTGAAAATGACATATGAGTGATACCAGCAGCCCTGAATCGTTACTAAGGATAAATGACGGGCCACTCGCTGAGTACTTGATGAAACCTTTTCTTTAGAAAGCTATAGCAGAAACATCTCCAAGAGCATCTAATCAATTAGTGACATCTTTTTGATTAGTATTAGATGCCAAGCATTTTGTAGACTAAAGAAGTTGCAGCGAATCAACTTCTCATGTTCTTCTACTTGCTAGATTAATCTCAAGTAATTCATGTGCGTACTTTTGGCACAATTACTGTTCTTTTTTACTTTAGATAGTCAACAAATCGAGTCTTACTAATTAGGGGGGTATTGTTCTTTTTTTGACACCTTTTGAGGGGTAAGGTAACTTGCGACATGGATATGAATTGGGTTGAGACGATCTGATGTCTCTAATTATGCGGGGGTCATTATTACCTGTGTGGACCCTAAGATTCTTCACCCGGAGATTTCTACTCACAGAGGAACAGAATTGCACTCTGCCAAGCTCGCCAAGTCTTCCCAGCCACAACGCCCACACCAATACTTCCTTCCTTACGCCACCTAACCCTTTCCCCCACTTCCCCACGCCCACGCCCACGCCCACAAAAACGGATATATTCTTAAATAAACCAATCCTTGACATGAAAGCACAACAAATGGTCGGGTGGTGTAGTTGGTTATCACATCTCGTTAACATTGTTAACAATATTCCGAGAAGGTCCTGGGATCGAGCCCCAGCCTGATCAAGAAGCTTTCTCTTTTTGCTGATTTTTCGCATGAAATTCTTTATTCTACGCCTTTTTTTGGTCTTTTGAACTTCCTGGCGCAGGATTTGATGGATTTTTGTTACTCGGTAGCGGGGTAACGCGTGAAAAGTGGGGTGGTTACAATCTTATATTTGTTTACTACAAGTACTCCCACCCGCTACTTTAATCAAAAGTTCACCATAGAGTTTACATTTTTTATACTACAAGTATTAGGCAGTTGGCAGCTGTAGTGACATGTTCGTCAATCTACATGCAATCCTGCGTAGTGATTAGTAAGTACTCCACATAGTCTTTTTCCTGTTCAGCTTGTGCGCTTGTACTTGCAGCTTCAACTATTACAACTTAAACCGTGACAAAGTATAGCACTATAGAAAATACTAAAGAAGCCCTTGATTGTGCGAAGTTTTTCTAATTCTAGCTTGGGGAGCACAAGTGTATATAGAAGAGGCGCACCTGTACACCGCGGAGTATTAGCGAGCTCAAGTCCACCTGAGGATAATCACGTGATATCCCAGTCACTGGGACAAAACAGGCAGATTCCCAACACAATCTATTGGATTCTTTTTTCTTGCTTTTGAAGGGAAATGGATGTCATTATATTCAATTAAAATCTACCCGATAGCTTTGTTCCGGAAAAAGGTCCCAAGTAGCTTCGTAGATCTTCCTTTCTCTAGTAGTTTGAGCTGGTTTTAAGAAAACACATCTATATTTTCATCTGGTGCTTATTTTAAGTTGCCGTAATTATAGAAGATTATTTTTATTTTTCTATAGATAGAGGATATTTGCTGACTTTGGTAGGTTCTGAGAAAACATACTTATTTCAAATTGTAGAAAGTATAAAAGACAACTTTCTTTTTCCATCTAGACAAGATATATCATACTTTTATATCAAGTTACGTATGAACCTTTGAGTTGAAGTGTATTTACCAACATCTAATTATCGGCTTTTTTATTCCAACTTTAGGTAACATTTTCTACCTTTGTTACATGTTGCGCCAATCATTTGTTATAGCTGATTCAAATAACTCCACAAAAACCCTTTAGTCATAGACCCCGACAGAATACCCTTATGGATGAGTAGCAAGTTTGAGATATTAGAGCATCTCAGATAGAGCAGACGAGTCTAGAAAGATGTCAATCTGAAGTTTGGTCTTCGGTAATCACATGTACCCTAAGCACTTTCCCTCTTTCGGATGTCCGAACAATTTTATTGTCAACCAAGATACTAAGCAGAGATATATGGGGCATGACGTGGAAAAATAAAATGGAAATTGTTATACAAGTTATTACCCAGTTAGTAGTGTTAGTAGTAAGATGTAGACAACCATATTCCCGAAAAATTATGGTCTGTTTTCTACATCAAATCGCATCAGCCATCTTTTGTTCCGCCTACACGTGCGAGGTTGATCTAAATCGGCGATTCAGTTTGTAGTCTCCACTTTGACTTGTACTATATGGTTGAACCGATGTACTATGCCTCAATCAGGGATATGTTTAGACCCAGAGCAACCTGCACCCAGCCTTCTGCTTTTCATCTGTCCCTATGAACATGAACATGACCGTACGCCCATTTCTGCAATGTCTTCCTTAAAAAGATCAACTAGGACAACTCTCAGCCCATCGCCGATGTTAAATAGTTGCCCACGTAACCTTCAACAGCGGAACGCCATCGCGTGATGCTGAATTTCAGGTACAAGTATCCTTTCATTATCGACCAATTTGAAACCTTCAGCTCTACTGCTATATTTCATTTACATACATTGAAAATGAACTCATTTACTGTATCACAATCTCTTCTGGGGAAATACCTACTATTAGCACTCCTCAATACCCCTTTCACTGCTGCCAATGGGGCTCTTACCGTGGACGAATTTCGTCATACTAGTGCGTCGTCATGTGTTAATTACAGCATTCCGGTCAATCCTACCTCCACAAACATAGTTTTTGGCATTGCTTCCAAATGGACAAATAACTTTGGTCTCTCTCAGTTCAGCGCTGATCGTGCTGGACGGGATCCAGAACAGCAATCCCCAGTGCCATTCCTTACAACTTCTCAACAATTTAATGCCTCTTACACTATTGGGGCAACCTTTTGCCAACCAAGTATTTATGACAATAAAAACTCAAGTACTGTTATTGTGGCCAGTCACGGTTTGGGATTTGATCGCTCGTAAGTTGAAGACCACTCGAGTGTTGTTGTGTCTAACGAATGCTCTAGATACTGGAGCATCCCGTATCAGCCAGAAAACTACAGCTTTGTAGATTTTGCCATAGGAAAAGGTTATTCTGTATTGTTTTACGATCGACTAGGTGTTGGACAATCATCCAAAATTTCTGGCTATATCAACCAACTCTCTATTCAAGAGTCCATCTTGATCCAGCTAGCAGCTCTCGTCAAATCTGGAAACTATACTGGTACGATTGGAGTTCCCAAATCCACTGTTCTCATCGGACATTCCTTCGGTTCTACCATAACCCATGCCGTTGCGAAAGCAAAGCCTGATGCGGTCGATGCCATTATTCTAACAGGCTACTCTAATAACGCTACTCTTGTCAAACCACCTATTTTGATATCAGCTTGGCAGCTCAAAATCGCTAATCTGTTTCGTGACGCGTGGTCACGGTTGGATACTGGGTATGTGACGTGGGTTGATCTCTATTCGAATGTTAATACGTAAGTCCTCATCACCCTCCGTATAAAAATTACCTAATCCTCTTCAGTTTCTTCAAAGCTCCCGGATTTACACATGACGCAGCAATGTATGCCGAGCGACATAAACAGCCATTTGGTATAACTGAACTACTCTCTGGAGCATCTCCCGGTCGAACAAACTTCACAGGCCCGGTGCTAGTGGTAGCTGGATCCAACGATTTTATATTTTGCAATGGGTTTGTAGCCTCTCCATAAAAAAGCTGTCCTCAAAAGCTAATTCAAGTCTTTTTCAGGTATTGCGAAGGAGTTTTGGAGCCAGCAGCGAAGATTGATTTCCCAAGTTCATCGTCTATCAAGACATACGTACAGCCTGACACAGGTCACGGAATGAACTTCCATCTCAATGCTACCGGTTACTACAAAGTCGTCACTGATTTCCTTGCCAGTAATGGGTTATAAGATGGGAACTTCTGTGGAGGGCAATGATAAAAAGGAAAAATGGGGTGAAAGTTGAACCAAAATACTTTGAGCCTGCTCATTTTCAGACTGCTATAAATACTCTTCCCCATCATCAGCTATCTGCCATTTGCTCTTAGGTTTCCGAGTAAGCGGATCTGGAGGTTGGTTTACATAGGTAGCCTATTTCTATCTACAGCGAGATAGGCCGGTTGTATACCTTTTGATTACCGAGAAATCTCGGCTTTCATGTTATATCCAAGGTCTTTGGCCAAACGCTGGCGAAATCGAGAATGAGGAGAGATGACAAATGAATGGGCTGTAAAAGACGAAGTGTGAATTGGTGAGAAATGAAGTGGGAATTTAGGAAATATAATACTTATAGAGGTAGTAGCTTCCGATGTACCGTAATAATTGGTTTACAAGATACCATCTTATAAATAAAAAGTTAGTTTTGAGGCCAAAATGAACCTTATCTTGTAAAAAAAGTAATATCTTACAGCATAATTTGCCCCACTTTTTTTGGGATGGCTAGGTTAACCAACCTCGTTATCCTATGTTTCACTCCCAACCACGTCCAACCTGTCTAGTCGTTCAGGCCCATTCCACGTCTAAGATTAAGTAAATTTTTATATAGAGAATGAGACGAGGAATGGGTCTTGAAATCATTCCAAATGGTGGCTATAGGGTGGTTATAGGGGGCAAGTCATAAATTAGGCGAGTAATTACAATCACATCTACCACCTAGCTTTAATTTTTTTTAAATTTATATACGACTTTTTTAGGTAATATCTTTAAGGTATACTTTTACGTACCTAGTCCTACAATTGTAAGTCTTTTAGAGCATGTAGTAGTGTTATAACAAGTGGTTAAAGAGTGATATAAATATATCGAAACGAGCTCCTAGGCCTCTAATTGGTTAATCTTATAAGATAATAGTTTTTTGAACAATTAGAACCTTATCTTATATAAAATGTTATCTTATCCACGGATGTACTCTTGTAAACCAATTATTACGGTATATTATGTTTAAATGTAGATTACTATTCTAGTGACTCTTCCTCTGAGCAGTCCATCACGGCGCTCCAGGTACCCCTCCAAGTCTTTAGATCACTTCTATCCAAGAAAAGAACACCCTCAAGTATCGGCACCGCATCCTCAAACCTCTGGATCCTCATATACCTACTAAGTGCCCCCAATCTTGACCCCCACCACCCCATCCCAGTAATATGTATCTGCCCGCTGCACAAATGACTACCCAAAAGCAACATCCATAGAAAGATCTCGGGGGTTTCAGAAAGAATCGCATTCCCATCGAGAAGTATCAACGAATTTTTAAGATCGGAAAGTAATAGTTTCATCCAGCCGAAGAATAAGGGAGTTTTGTAGAGTGAGCTATTGAGGTAGATGAGCAATGATAATCGGAGACATTCATTAAATGGGTCGTTGGTCCAGGTGCTTGATGTAGGGAGATTGAGAAGAACATGTTCCAAGGTCGTGAAATCGTCGAGGTCATAGAGATCCGCAAATTTCTTGCTGGTGTGATAGTCCTCAACAATGAACATCAGATGTTGGATGTAATAAATACATTCATAAATAGCGGGCGATATCCGTCCATCAATTTTGGTGCTGAAGAAAGAAGTTCCTAATTTAGAGGAACAACTGCTTGGTACAACTGGTGCAGCTTGAGAGTGACGAATAAATTGGCCCCGAAGTCGGGATGGAAGTGGAAATATCGGGGTACTTCTTTCCGCGAGACTTGACTTGACATCGACTAACTGGAAGAATCCAGTCAAAGATGGATAATTCGCTTCTATGTTCCCATAAAGAGCTCTTATTTTCGACAGACCCTGTCTGTGAGTCCGCACTTCATTTATAAAACGGCCGTCTATCGATGCAGCAAGCAATAGTAATGCCACGCAACAAACAGTGGCTTCAGAAATAACGCGTTTCGACGAGCTTTTGGCGATGCTTTGATTCAACGCCGAGATAGCAGCGGATTTATACATAAATGCTTTTGTATATGAGGGCTGTGGATCCTGCCGTCCATGGTTCCGAACCCCTTCCTCAAACCATGCTCCTCCATAACATAGAGTATAAAAAAGGGCCGCGGAGTTCTCTTTGACGGATATTGAACAGCATTTAGTTGCAAAGGTTCCCCCTTTTGGTTCTATTGGCTTGCATAATCCCAGAAGTACTTGGTCTCCCCTATTAGTGACTTTGAACGTCTAATGCAAGTTTAGGGAAACTTACATTCGGATCCGTGACATGAGAAGTCGCTTAGAGATCGTGAATCAATTGACCATGAATTGCCATAAATTAACCCATCCGTCACTCTATTCAGGTAGAGAGAAGGAGAATGAACTTTTTCAACCTCTTGGATATTTTTAATGTCATTGGAGTTACCCGCACGAGAAGAATCTTTTGATTCGGCAGGTAGAATTTTAATCCCTCGTACTTGTCGCTCATACGTATTCGGCTGCGCCTTCGATTTTCGGAGGCCTTTCTTGACATCGACAGCCCAGTGTCTTTTCATAACAGCCGAACGGATGACTTTCCGGGCTTTGTGAGACCTGACTCGACCATCCTCTCTATCAGTTTGGTCGATGAATTGAAATGATTCCATTGTAGTGTATAGTTTTTTAAGACGAGAGACTGAGATTTTTGTAAGGTGCGATTGGGGGTTCTGTGCGACATATAAGCAAAAGTCAGATTTAGGCAGAATTCATACCACCCATGCTCATAATTATCGATTTCTGACTAAATTCTCACTCATTTGAAATGAGTCAGCCGCAATGATCCGCGTGTAAACTTTTCATTGCGTGATTTGACTATGTTAATGGAACTAAACAAATATGATATTATTGTTCGTGAGGAATGGTCATTTCTCGTATACCATCCATTAATATCAATGATCTAAGAGAGATAAGAAAATTCCTTTCACCAACTGTCATTCGGACAGTTACAGTCTAGGTAATCGAATTATACTACTTTAGATAAACGGGAAAGTTATTTCAAATAAAAACGCTCTAAATATGTCTATACCAGAGATATTATTTAACTGCGTAGCTAGATGTGTTGCGATATATTCACATATTTCATCACGTGACCTGGATCATCACTGATATCTACACATTTTTAGTCACATATTGTTCTTTGTTTAGTCCCTTTTGTACACTTGTTATATGCTTTTTTAGTCCTTTGCGGCACCCGATATGCCCTTATATTACCCCACCAAGTTATACCTGGTATAAGAGATATTCTAATCACATAAACAAGTAGTATAAAAGTCGATAAGACTGAACAGGTAAAACATGTATTATAGTAGTTGCATGTATCATAGTGGTTAAGAGTTGATTTTGAATTCAACAGGACGAGTACTGGATTAAGTATCCGACCAACGTTCGGCATCTGGAATAGCTTTCCATGGAATTCCAAAATTCCATTCTACCTGGAATACTTCTAAAGGCCACTCAAATAGAATAATTCCTTCTATTAAAGAGGCTCTAGAATTCTATGGAAAAATAGAATTCCAGAGAGGCGGTGAGGATACAATCAGACCAATCAGAGAGCAGGATTTTGTGTGAAGTACGGTGGTGAGATATTTGTGTACGATACGATTATTATCCTACAATACAACTAAACGATTTATTCCGCCAAAAGAGCATCAATTTCCTCGTCACTACCTACCTAGGTAGTGTAGTCGTAGTGTTAATAAGAATCTACAATTCCTGAAGCCTATGGTGTCACGTGGGTGTGCGCGATACGCACGTGATTAAGCTGGTGGGTATATCGTAAAAGATGAACATTGTTAAGTGGAATTTCTTAGACGAAAGTACTAGGTGGAGACAGAATCAATCATTTTGGACTGGGTGAATGAGACTCATCAGAACAGCGAGAAAAAGAATAACCAGCGCGAGTAATTGTACTTCAAGCTTGTTCAGATCTAATAGCTACAGAGACAGCAAATATTATATAAACAAGAACGTCAAAAGCACAGTAGCGTAAGAATATATCATTGAAATAATCTTTCGCCCAAACGGACCTAGTCTTACAAAGTCAAAGTTATATTATATATTCCATTACAAATATCTATACAAAAGAACGCCAACACCGCTTCCAACCCCAAACCAAACTTTTCAAATCTACCCATCCGCTTTTGAATCAAACTCACTTATCTCATGTATCCTGTGATTTATGCAGAGACACCAAGAGCAGAGTTGAAAGCATCAGCAGCAGCTTGTCCCTTCAAGGCGCCTATTTTCATATTAGCGAGGTTCAAGGATCAGAGTGATGGAAGAATAACTTACTGGCAGCAGTGTCAGCGGCTTTGCAGGCGGTAACGGTGGCAGCATCGGCCTTGCACTTGGACTCAAGTTGTTGGCAGATGAAGCTGGAGATGACCTTGAGGTTCAAGGCACTTCCGTGGTTGAAGTCGGTGTTGTTGACAGCTTGGAAAGACTTCTCCTTGCGTCCGTCAAGTCCGTCAGCAAACTTGACAGCTGGGTTGGTGCAAGATCCGAACTTAAGAGCTCCATTGGCACCGGCGACTGGAGCAGCTGGGGCAGCAGGGGCAGCAGCAGCGTTTCCCTTGTTGGCGTTACCAGCGTTGTTGTTGTTGTTCTTTGCGGCAGCGGTGGCAGTTGGGAAGACAGAGGTACAAGGAGTAGTAGTAGCAGCAGGAGCTGGGGCAGCGGCACCAGCATTTTGGGCAACGTTCTTTGCTGGTGCAGGGGCTCCAGGAAATCCAGCAGCTCCAGGGAATCCAGATGGTGCAGGGGCTCCAGGGGCTCCAGGGAATCCAGGGAATCCAGATGGTGCAGGGGCTCCAGGAAATCCAGCGGCTCCAGGGAATCCAGGGGCTGGGGTACCAGTTGGGTGAATAGAGGTGCAAGAAGTGGTAGGAGCTCCAGGGAATCCAGCAGCTCCAGGGAATCCAGCGGCTCCAGCATTTCCCTTAGCAAAGTTGTTTGCAGCTGGAGGTGGTGGAGGTGCAGCAGCGACTCCAGTAAGGGCGGCAGCATTACATGCTTGCTCTTGCTTACCACAGTCACTGACGGATCCCTTTACAGCACCAGAGTTGATAGCATTTGAACATGCGTTGTTCTGGATAGCACATGATCTTTGAAGAGCAGCTCCTGCTCTGACGAAAGTGTTACCATTGACAGTGAATGGTCGGTCTCCAGCAGATTGGATAACTGGTGGTGGTGGAGCTCCACCTAGGGTTCCTGTGAAGGTTTGAACGTTGGTGCCAGCTGGAGTGGCTGGGTTGGCAGCAGCGTTGTTGGCTGGAGCAGATGGAGCCGCTGGAGCAGCGGCGTTTCCTTTGGCATTACCAGCATTGTTGTTGTTGTTCTTAGCACCTGGTGTGGCAGTTGGGAAAACTGAAGTGCAAGGAGTGGTAGTAGCAGCGACTCCTGCTGCGGCGGCAACTGGGGCAACTGGGGCAGCGGCAGCAGCTTTTCCAGCGTTTGCGTTGGCTCCAGAGGCTTTTCCAGCAACGGCAGCAGTGATCTCAGCAGCAGTAGCATCCTCTACCAACAACTTCTGAGTGAAGATACATCCCTCAACATCATCAGCAGTGTCACATGTGTTTCCTCTGCCGGTGGAATCGGCTTTGTCTCCAGCTTTGAATGTACCGGAGAGAAGAGCCAGTTGTGGATCAGCTCCGATGCTTTGGAGTTGTTGGGCAAGGGCGAGAACAATGGCCTTGTTGGTTGCTGCAGCACCTGGGGATGCAGGATCTTGGTGGGCTTGGATAGCTTGAATTTCTGGGTTGACGGCCTTGTCTGTGCAAAGAGCGGACTTGGTTCCTACACCAGCGGTGTTTCTCTCCAAAGCAGCATACAAGAGAGCATCAGACATACCCTTGACATTCTTAGCAGCTTTGGCGTTGGTGAAAGCTCTATCAGCAGTGGCTTGGTGTAAACAAGCGAGGTTTTCTTGAAAATGTTAGCGTATGCATGATTGGAGTCTTAGAGGAGAATGGGAAACTCACTGATTGCTCCTGCACCAGTTGCGGCGGCTGCATCTCCAAGAAGACCAAAGACAGGATCAACAATCTTGTCTGGGTTGTTGATGTTTAATTGGGTTCGGACACCATCGAGGAATTTGTTGTGAGAGTGTTCCTGTGGAACCTCACGACTGTTGAGCGGTGCAGTAGAAGCTATACCAACAAAGGCAAGAATTAGGGAAGCAGTTTCGTACTTCATGATGGCGATAGGGGACCTGTATATATTATTTTTATATAGCTGAAAGGACCGGCCTAAAGTGTTGTAATTATGTTTAAAGAGGGTGTGGATTACCAGAACCGAGGGCCGAAAGAATGTATATCGAGCAGATGGAAAGGCCTGAGTATGGAGATGGAGAGTCAAAAGAAGAGAGTGGAAAGCGCAACGACAAGACACTTATAAGAGAAATGTCAACCCACCTGTGCCACTATGTCAAGGGGGAACATGTCAAAATCTGGATAATCTAACGCACAGTAGATCATACCGGACAGGGCGTTTCTCGAGGCCTTCCCCAAATTGTCCCCTCTCCACTTTGAAGAAGTCTCGACCCATGGCCCTAATCTTCCAATGGAACATCACGAACTGTTCGCTTACCGTACTACCGAAGTACTGGCGGCCTCATTAGCAGGTTCCAGCCGCGGGCAGAGCGTATTCGGAGTGGCCTTCGTTTGTTGGGGTACGGAGCGGAGTCAGGAGGTGGATAACCCTGAATAATTCGGTGTGAATTTTGAAGCTCGTACGAAGTAGGTGTAAAAACGTAAAAGCACCACACTACGCAGTACCACGGTTTCGTTAGGCTGAAGTGTCAAGTTTGAATTAATTGAAATACCCTTATGCCTACTCCGTACGCATAGAAGCTTGGAAGGCGATCTCTATCAGATCACTCGCGGCTGCATTCATGACGTGAGTGGTGGTGGGATAGCGATCTCCGGGTCTCTTGTTGAGACAACGGATGGGTGATAACCGTAATACGAAGGAATGATGCTATTGGTGGCATTTTCATAGATGATTTGAGGAAGCGCTTTGGGGGTAGACAACATGGGATGAACCATCATGTAACTAAGCTTTTTGCGACGGGTGTTGTCTGAAGTTGCAAATCTCATGGCAACCATGTTTTAAGCCTCCGTGATGAGACAATCCAGGGCTCAGGGGTAATCATCCCATCTCGGAAATGCCCCGCCCCTCCAGACTTCGCAAAAAACAACAACACCAGTAGGGAGTAGGGAGTAAACATTTTGAGTTTCTCAAAAAGGGGTTGAATTCCAAAGAAGTCCCTGATTTAAAGTGTGCGTTGAGAATGTACTGATGTAGTTATTCGATAATTATTACTGATGGAAAGTACCATTGTCCAAGGCCTTATTTTTTTTACCGTTCACTGAGTTGACGCAGGGGTATCCGGCCTCAGATCCGAAACTGATCAGTGAGCTCAAGGTCAGCCCCTTCTCGGAGGCACATCCCTAACTACCGGTAGAAAACTTCAGACGATTCAGACGAAGCTCAAGTTGTGCTGTGCCGCAACAACTGGTGAGCCTGAATCACAATCAAAGAGAAACGAAGATACAGTCCCACGAACGAACCGAGTCTTCATCACAAAGTACCAGACTTGAACCAGAACATGGACACTGGACAGGAGTAGAACCCGGATGATGGGCCGGATGATGATTATCCGATATGAGCTTGATCAATGGAAGGCTTGCTGGAATCGATTATTTGGGATACTACGTATAATTTATGATTTCTAGTATCGAAGTTTAAACTGACCTCCCAAGACCAATGTTGCGGGGAACATGTTAATCACTCGGAAACTCTCTTTTGATAAGCAATTGACAAGCTCGACAAGCAATTGCGGGAGGAGCTTAGGAAGATTCTATGGATGATCTTCAGGGGATAAACATCGGAATCTTTCTGTTGGGACGCTCAAGGCCATGGCATGAATCATGATTGAAGAACTTCAGATGATGGGAGTAAAGAAAACCTCCGATTTGCCCCTCTTCTGCCGCAAGTAAAGACTTCCAAATTAAATCCGACTCGATTCAAGGAATGCGAGTTGGGTCGTCGGGTGTAAGGTCACTGAACGAGTGAGATGACTAGAAAGTGGGGGCGAGCCAAGATTACTGTAAGATGAAATTGATATCTGACCTGGCTCGAGGAAGAACACAGTGCCACGGTTCCAGGTCCTGCTCTCAAACCTAACTCATTAATTGCTTCTAGAAGTAATAGGAAGAGCTTGGAACATTCACTCCGTGGCATGGTGTTTTGGGAATGGATATAGCATTTCTCCTATCACTTACCCAACACATGACATTTCCTGTCTCTATTCCTCAAACCTTAAACCAAAGCGCACGCGAACTCTTTTCATACGGGCCACTGAAATAAATCGCTGAGGGCAGAATGAATTACTGAACGATGTCTGAGAATAGAACCACAAAGTCAACCCATGCCTCTATTTGTAAATGCCTGCCCCTGGTGGTAAGAAATGCTGTAGTGAACCTCCTTTATTCTGTTTGAGTATCCAAGACAATAATAGAATGTACGGTTTGTAAAATTATCCTACAAGAATATGTTTATTTGAGATATTTAGGTTAGAAAGAAAATATAAACAGCGTTACAAGCATAGAAAGTGCATCCATGACTACTTTGAATATTTATCTAGAGGATTTCTGTGGACAACAAGAAGCAAAATACAGGAAATCAAGTTTACTGTTGACTGTACCAAGTAATCTTAAAAATTCCTGCCCACCATTAACAAAGTTTGTCCATTACTACGTTCTTTTATTCATCGACTCCAATTCGTGCCTGCTGATTTAAACTCAAGAGTCAAGACCCGAAGACCATCCTTTTCTTGCGGCATACCATTCATACTTTCGCCAATTATGAAAATCGTCTTTGACATGGTGGGAATCAGGATACCGAATGTCTATGAGTATTTTCCGTCGATTCCTCAGGTACCGTCAATCTTTAAAGGTCTTCTGGTAAGTATTTAGGAGTTTAAGGCGTGAGTATACGTGTGGGGAGATACTGGTCAATTCCCTTGCTTGCACATGCTCTACCTGAAATTATCGTAACACTTCAGAAAGGAGCTCTAAGATACAGACTTAATACTAGATAATTCCCCATATCTACTTAATCATCTGGTACAAGTCCAAGGATTAAAATTTGGGCCTGAACCTTACTTGTAAGAGTTATGGGGGAATTGGTAAGAGAATGTATATTCGCTAATATATTTACAACCGTAAGCGAACCCTCGCAACGAGTTCGGGGATGGTGAGAGACCTTGAAGTGAATGATTTCTCGACCGAATACCCCGGCCCAGATTCATGCCAGTATCTTTGGTAATGCACAGGAAGTGCTTCTAGGCAGCTACGTTAAGACTTCACGTGACATTAATAGTCTACGATATAGGCCCAGTTTCTCTAGGCAACAGTCGGAAGAACCGTATCTTCTTATATAACGGAACGTGAAATCTGGTTCCGAAAGCAATTTTTTCTTCCGCTGGTCCCCTTTCACTGCTGAAGTAACACTCAACAATAACCTGCATTTCGTACTGGTAATGTCTCTCCTGATTTCCTAAAACGTTGATCCTTCAGTATCCCAGCAACAGACTTCACCTATGCCCCAAGGCTGATTTTGGATATCATATTAGCAAGGATCTGGCCCGTACCCTCAGTCTGGGTAAGGTGGAACCGAGTATCCGCCATGGTTTGCATTTGTGCAGTCTACCCAACGACCATGGCTCATACTCGACCTGTGCAACCCCCTGCCACCACTACGTTATAGCGGTGCATGAAATCCTTTTGTTTGTCTGAAGCTGTGCAACTACCTGCATGCGACAGATCTCTAAGCCAGCACCACAGTTTCGACGGGCAATTGCTAGATCAATTATCACGGCGACCCGATGCCTTCCTTCGGACTCGCCGTCATTTAAGCTCCATATTGAAATCACAAGTTCCTTCTCTATCAGAAAGAGACAAAATACAGAAAAACTAACTGACCCCCAACAAACCCTTAGACCGGCTATCAAAAAACGTGGACATTTCCACTCTCGCTGCATGAGATGCCGAGAGCAGCAAGTCCTGGAAATGGAAGCCTATCTGTACTTTATATCGTGGCGGAAACCACAGTTTGTGAAAACCACGGATGTAAGATCGTCCAACATTTTCGTACCATGGGTTGATGTCGTCAAAATAGCCTGCCGGCTCGGCATGTGGCTAAAACCAATAGATGAAAAATATTTTATTTCCACCTCACTGATTCGCCCAATTTTCTATTCTAAGCTGTAAAAATATATAATGGTCTTTATATTAATCAACCTTATTCGCTTCGTCTCATTTGGGTTTATTGCAACTATGGCTGCCTTGATTACTCTTGGTACTCTGTAGATTGCATGCATCTACTTTCTATCGTCTCCAAACAATGTCGGCTCTATCGAGACTCGTATCGTTATCGTGGCGTTTGGAAGATCACCAGACCCTTCAATTATGATATTTCTAATTTTTACAAAAAGGCAGCTGTGATCCAGGACAGTTGTCTTTGAAACCAGACCGCCAAAACCCACCCATAAAGGAAAACCTCCAACAAGCTGGTAAGCCTGAACCCACTTTCCCTCACGGAAGCAATGATCCTAACCTGAAAAACAGAATATGAGGTCCGACTTCTTCATCATACCAGCTCTTGCGGTTATCTGTCATGGTGCAGCCTTACCATTTCCCGTCCGAGATGTCATCGAAGCGAGAGAACCTCAAATATTAGAACCGGGTCCTACTCGAACCGTGATTGTCGGTCCAACTCCTCCAGCATGGACATGGCCCCTGCCTCCATATCCCCATCCAACATGGCCACCAAAGCCGCCCAAACCTTCATCGAAATCCTCCTCAACCAAAGCAGAGCCGACGACATGGTTGACCTACACCTACCCTGCGTGTCCACAGCCGACGCAATCAACACCTGTTTTGACAGTACCAATTGATAAGCGAGAGCCTCAGACCCTTGGATGGCCGACTCGAACTGCCTCAGTTCCATTGCCTTCAACTGAAGCTTGCATCCCAGAGCCATATCCGACGCCGAGTAGATCAACTAGTTGGGGTGGTCCAGATACCACACGCACGATTCCTGTCATTACGGTGCCTATTTCTGATTTCGCAGCCTCAGAAGCAGCAGCTCAAGCGTATACGCGAACAATCCATTGGGGAGGTGCGGATACCACACGTGGGGTCCCGCCTATGACTGTCCCTATCACAGCGCGAAATGTGGAATATACGAGATCGGTTAATTGGGAGGGTGCAGATACAATACGTACCGTCCCTGTTTTCACTGTTCCCATTGGGAAGAGACAAATACTTGGGGAGCCAACTCGTACTGTTATTGTTGGACCTACGCCGCCTGCTCCAACTACTAAGCCATCGCACACCAAGACAACTTCAAAACCTACCGTCAAACCGACGAGTAAATCAACCAGCAAATCAACCAGTAAGCCGACAAGTAAGCCAACGAGTAAGTCAACGAGTAAATCGACAAGCAAGTCCACAAGCAAATCGACGAGTAAATCCAAACCTGCAACGTCGACCAAACCATCCCCAACCCCAACACCAAGCACAAGTACAAGCACCACTTCAAAGCCACGTCCAATATCAACCCAACCACACCCAACATTTTCAATAAGTATAGGACCTGACGAGAGATACGGCACAAATGAGAAACGTCAAGTACTTGGTAGCCCAGGATACACCATGGTCTGGCCTTCCAACATCCCCCGTCCAACCAATATCCCGATGATGACTGTGCCTGTGAATATTAAGAGACAGGAGTTACCTACTGGTAGTTGGCCGACTAGGACTGCGATTACGTGGGGTGATTTTCCACCTGGAAGTACTGGGTTGCCGCCGCTTGAGGTTCCGCCTCTTGATTTTCCGCCGGTGGTTGTTCCGTCGGTTGAGGAGAGTGTGACGGAGGAGAAGGAGTGAGCTTAGAATATGTTGAGGTTACTGAGAAATTGGAGATATTGGTTGAGCTATGATACCTTTGATTGGTTGTTGGGAGGTGAATGAAGGTATAGAACAGAGTTTCGCTAAGTAAGCGAGGGAGTAAAAAGGGGTGAACGAAGGAGGGGGTTTCCTGGTTGATTTCATTGAATAGTTTAAGAGCTTTGTATTTCCAAAACCTCATTAATTCCCATCAATCCCTACCTCGTCCAAGAAAAAAATTGATTCATTCTCTTAAGATCCAAGTTCCAAAACACAACCCAGATCCCCAATCAATACATAGCCCACCCCCCAGAAACACTAACACACTGCCCACTAACCCACCCACTCTCCTCCCCCGCCAACCACCCAACAACCCTCGCAACCTCCTCCACACCCCCCAGCCTTTTCTCCACCACCGTCCCACTCATCTGCCTCTCCACAATCTCCTTCGGTATATTATCCAACATCTCAGACTCCACAGGCCCCGGACAAACCGCATTAACCGTCGTCCCATTCCCCCCCAACTCCGCAGCCCAACACCGAGTAAGTCCCTCCAACGCAGCCTTAGACGAACAATATAACCCCAGATTCGCGAATCCCGCTCTTGCACCCACGGACGAGATATTTATCACCCTTCCTTTAGGGGGCAGATACGGGAGGACAGCTTGAGTTAGGAGGAGGGGTGCGAGGACGTTTAGTTTATACACTTTTTCGAAATCTTGGATTTCGATTGTGGAAAGGGGTTTTATTAGTTCGGTTCCGGCGTTGTTTATTAGGATGTCGACTTTTAGATTGTTTGGGGAACGCCAGGTTTTTAGAGAGGTGATGATTTTGGAGGGGGTAAGAGGGTCGAGGAGGTCTGCTTGAATGCTGATGACTGAGGGGTTGTGGGGGAGTGCTGAGATGAGGGATGTGAGGTTTTTTATGAGGGGGGTGCTGGTTGGGGAGGTGTAGGTGAGGACTATGTCTGCTCCTCTTTTTGCGAGTTCGAGGGCCATTCCTGCGCCGAGGCCGCGGGAGGAGCCTGTTATGATGGCGGTTTTTCCTTTTAAGGGGAGGGAGGATGTTGATGGATCCATTTTGGTGAGGTTGTTTAGTTGTATTTTGGTGGTATTTTGGGTGATATGAGATGTGATGGGTTCAATTTAAGAAAGAGAGTCTTGGGAGATAAACTTATGAGTATTCTACTAGAATATATGCTTTGATATACTTGAAATTTGACGCTAGTGAATAAAAACCTGATTTCGAAAATGTCATGAGATGATGGGGTTATTTAGTTATTTCCGATGAGCTTCTATACATTTTCGGAGATAAGATATCACTTCGGGCATAAAATATAGGAGATAGTGCAAAAACTGCACTTTATCCTTATTTCGACAGGTTCGCCCGAAACAATTCTTCGGGTTCTTGATAGGTGATCATTTGGTGTGTAATTACTGCTGGCATATTGGTTCATGACAGTACCTATAGGTAAGCATTCCAACGAAAACCCTAACCTTAATGTATAACCTTGATCTTTTCTTATTCTGCTTTGTTGATTATCCTGGGGTTTGGTTATGACTATATCAAATCCGTATATCAAACAACCTCAGGGGAATTTCAAGTTCAAAGTACCTATAAGTGAAGTAGATAGTCTCGAGGTAGTTCATCATAGAGAGTTGGAGAAGTACTAGTACAGCTGGAGCACTTTCGGCGAGAAAAGGAGCGACGGAGCAACGGGCCGACATCGGTCCGAGATGGTGCGGGATGTTCTTCAAGGCCAGGAAGCTTTACTCGATACCTAGTTCCATCGCATCTTTCGTCACCGGCGCCAATTTATACTGCACGCAATGTACATGAATAGAAAATCATACTCGAGATATGGCCGAGGCATGAGAGCCCTTCACTCACACTAACTCACAAAGACACGTCCTGTCACACCATCTCTCACGCTAATGACCACCACCATCACGGCGGTTTCTTGTATTCCATGACCCCTCCCCCTCCTCTTGGACCCTCATCCCAAGAAAGACCTTCAACTCCATCGATTTCCACAATTGAGCGATTACTCAAATTCAAAAATGTTGGGGTTGGTGTTCCTTTCTATCAGTATTCGTATTACCTGATCCAAGCATTTGTACTGACTGCGATCATTAGATCCTTGAAAGACACCATCAAGGCGATTAACGCCCGCCTCTCTTGCGATCCGGACCCAGCTCTACCCCTCCCCGACGACCTAGTCAAGGCCGTTCATGCCTATCTCGATAAACATGAGCCACGCGAAGAATCAGATAAGCAGCGCTTGCAGGAGGAATTGTTCACCACCTACCATAACCTGGTTGAGAACCACCATCATCGTCTTGCGCCCTTCCTCGCCATGCTCGGCCTGATACGACCCGGGGTTCGCGGATCTGGCAGAATATTGCAATGGTGGGACAAATTGTCTGTACCTGTATTGAGCAACTTGGGCGAGCAGAAAGGATTGGTGGCCGAGGCACGAGCAGCTCTGTTGAGGACATTGGCATACGACCCAGACGATGGAGAGAAAAGCATCGTGGATGATGACAGAAACGCCAGCGAGATCATGGCAGAGAGATTGTTGGGAATCTGGCTGGTAAAGGCGAAAGCTTCATTTGATGATCTTGATATGCAAGCTCGCTTCATGGAACGACAGATTCGACAGATCTTGTTGGCTTTTGGGAAGAAACGTCCTCGCGACTTTTTAACCCTCCTCGATAAGTACTTTGTTCCGAAAGCTACCAGGATTTCCATTCTACCACTTCTGTGTGAATTCGTGCGACATGGACCGCCACATTTGGACGAGGTAAGATATGTTTTGAACCTCTAGGACGATTGAGTTATACTAATTTTTGTTCCAGGTCCTCGAGACCCCGCTCTTCGACCACCTCCTGCAATGCCTCTTAACAGACACCTCGACAAGAGTTATTTCTTTGTCTATCACTGCTCTAATTATGCTCCTACCTCATATCCCAAATTCTGCGTCCAAACATCTACCTGCCCTCTTCAATATCTACAGTCGAATGCTTTTTTGGGACCGGGAGAGGAAGAAACCAGATCACAATACAGTGCGGCGTGATCAGGATAGTGACGATGAGGATTCAGATCACCCGGGAGGCGATCAAAAGCCGTGGGAGAAGATGTCGTACCTGTTGGATAACGAGGACAATACGGTCCCTGAGCTTTTACATTACTTCACTTTCCTCTACGGACTCTACCCAATCAACTTCATGAGCTATATTCGAAAGCCGCAAAGATACTTAAGGCATGTAAACTTTCCCGGAGCAGACGATCTGGATGTTGATCCAACAGAGATCCGCTCACGTTCTGAGACTTTTAGAAAGGTCCATCTTCTTCATCCAAACTTTTTCATGATGACTCTCGAACATGAGCTTACTGATAGCAATCGATGGATGAAGAGCACTGCGGCCCATGTTGTAGCTGAATGCATGGGACTATACAGCCCGGTTGAAGAGTCGGAAACTGTTTCAACAGACGGTCGTCTAAACAGCACCTCGAGAATTGTAAGCTCTGAGGTCCCAGCGTTCCTCGATTCTGACTTGGCTACGCCATTTCAGTCTCGTCATAACAGCTGGAGAAATACACACTCAACGGTGGTGCCCCAGCATGCAGATGGTCATGTACTCCACACAAAAATGTCCCAGAGTAGCATTTCCGACGCTGAGTCCCCTATTATCCATCCAGAAAGCCGACCAGGTAGCCCTTCGGTCCCGCCTCGCATGCTTACATCGCCCTCTCATAACCAACTCCACGAGCTGCTAAACTCACAGAAACCTACCAAAGGGAGCATCTATCAGACAGTTAATGACTCTGCTGCTTCCCTTGCACTTTCACATCATCAAGATGGATCATTGAAGACAAATCTACATGTCGATGCTTATCTTGCATCTCTAACTTCCCGTGAGGCAATGCCAAGATCACGATCTCCGTCATTGAATCCTGATTCAAATCTGAAGGTGGCATACCTACAACGGGAGATCCAGCTTTTACGTAACGATTTGAACTTTGAGCGGTATTTGAAGCATCAGCATCTCTCTGCGATTGGTCAATTACGAAGCACTCAACTAAACCAGGCCCGAGGTGAGGCTGAAATTCAAAATCTCATCAATTCTAATGCGATTATCAAATCAAAGTTGGAAGAGGCAAAAAAACTCAATCTACAGATGAGAACGGAGGGCGAAAAATCCAAAGCTCATTCTCGAAAATGGGAAAGTGAGTTATCGGCCAAGTTACGAATCCTTAGGGATGAGCAGAAAAAATGGAACATCGAGCGCGAGGAGCGTATTAAAGATCTACAATCAGCCAAACAGCGCACTGAAAGGCTGAAGAATCTTGTAATAGAGAGCGAAGCCAGAGAGCTAGCATCTCGTCAAAAATTTCAATCAGTTGAGTCGAGTCTTGATGAGTTGGAGCGATTACGAATCGATGTTGAAAAACTTACCGTATCTTTACGAACATACGAAGCAGGTGAGAGCCGGGCAGTGGACGCGAAGGAAAGCGAAGAAGCTGCCTTGAGACAGGTCCAGATTCTCAGAATGCAAATTCTTGCAAGAGATGAGGAACTTGCCCAATCCAAGCAAGCCTACCATGAAGCAATTCAGAAGGTCAAGGCAGAGTATGAGAACAACAAAGAAACTGAACGCATTCGCAGAGAGGTGATAGATGAGGCTTTGGCGGTAAGCAATCACCGAATAGAACATATGCAGAAGGTACATGATCAGCTTCTTAAACGTTTCCAAGCCACAGAGTCGCAGTTAATAGAGCATATTGAATTTAGAAGAAAGCATGAGAAGCGCGACCTACCCGAACAAGCTCTTTTGGGCGGCGAAGCGTATGCTTCTAACGATTCAATGTCACCGAAAAACACGATTCTGAATGCGGATGCAGTAACAGCAAAAGACGGATATGGCGATCAACTCGGATCATCCTCAAGCGTCCATCTAAATCAACACAAGTATGATATTTCTCCGTCTAAGCAATTGGATAATATGAGCCGTGAACCACATTATACCACACATCCATACGACGCATCTCATTCAGGTTCGACCTCACCACCAACTTCACCACCTACGGCGAGTACCTCTGGCGACGACTACTCAGTAGATACCCAAGGCAATAAGAAAGCCAAGATTAGTGCACAGAGTGAAATGAGATTTCATAGTCGAGGGTAAGTATTATCACTTTACTGCTACCGAATGATAGCTAACTAAGCTGTAATAGTGGTGTACAAAACGTGGGTAAGAAAATCAAGCCAGAGAAAGGTCAAGACCGTTCAGATAAGACATCCCCGAAAAAGGATGGATCCGATCGCAAAAAGGACAAGAAGCTTACAAACATGAGTGGTATTGCTGGATTCAGTTACAGAGGGTTTGGGGGAATGTAAGGCTCTCCAACGGGGTCCGGTTTGAGTATTATGAATGTCTGGATATTGTATTAAATGAGCGTTCTTGGTGGCGTTGCATTTTTTTCGGCGCAATAAAATGGGGGGAAGGCTGAATTTTGCGTCTAAAAGTTCTCGGGGAGTTTATGTACAAAGGGAGATACGATTGACTTCGGGAGAACGGCAGACGAAGATCTCACAACGGCAATTAACATTACGGCCTAATGTACTAATGCACGTGGAATACGAGCGCACGATTACGACGAATAGAAAAACGAAGATATGTCACTACTAAAGCAGTAAAGTTTGCTCTTGATTCAAGGTTGAGTAGTGCAAATGTCAGGTTGATCAATTGTGGGGAAATTCTAGATTCTTATTTTCAAGGACGTCATGACTGGCTGAATCTGTAGACAATCCAGCCCCCTAATTTTCTTATCGCCGAAAGTTTGGATGATAGATATCTGATCTCTTTCTTATGACTTGTTTCATTATACTATTAATATTATGATGTGCTTTACGATGGTCACAATCTAGATTCAGCTGGTACCTGTATGTGATAACCCATGTCCGGGGCAAAAGCTCCTACACACCCCCTGGACATATCATATGCATGAGCCTTTCTCCGTT
This sequence comes from Hymenoscyphus linearis, assembly GCA_900536425.1. NCBI lineage: Eukaryota > Fungi > Ascomycota > Leotiomycetes > Helotiales > Helotiaceae > Hymenoscyphus > Hymenoscyphus linearis. Next base: position 232,122 of record UNPR01000049.1, read on the forward strand.
CCTCGCAGATGTCCTCGGCGATTGCTACTCTTTCGGCAATTTGTTATAAGCTATGACACCTTGATTATTCAATGGTTTCCTCTGTTTATTTGTTTTTTCCCCGCTTCTTCTTTATATTATCTGTCTATTTGAAATCAGCACGGTCTGTGGCGCAACATAGCAGCTGCATATCGTTAAGCGACGATGCCTTCTTGTGGATGACGTTCATCCTTTTTTTAAAGTATTGTGGATTTTACCGGTAGATAGCCTTCGATTTTCCTGTACATTGGATGGCGGCTCACACCAACCTGGTTCATAAAGGCTATATTTTCTTTGTGTTATTGCCGTTGCTATATGGAGATGATGCTCGGCTATCGCGATTGGAGACCTTTTCTGTGGCTACCACTACCTGCAGTAAATGCACCGGGTTGCCACATGGGAATCGTCATGACGATTGTTGTTGGGAGACATTTTTCTCGGGATCAATGCCCGTGAGTGATCTATAAGAGGTCACTCCCAGAAGAAGTATTTCCTTCTTTCTTCATACAACGAGGTCTCTCATCTTTCAACATGTTGTTCAAATCAGCAATTGGGGTCGTTTTCGTCGCCACTGTTGGTGCTATTCCACAGGAACCATACTCGTATAACCAGTCTCCTTCTGTTAATAGTGCTGCTGTTTCGACAGTTACTTCTATTGCTGGACTTCCGGCAGATCAGATTCCAGGAGCAAATCTTCCTGTTCCTCCTCTCGTCAGTGCCCAGGTCACTGGAATTACAAGTCATGGAGCTTTCAATGGGACGCCAACTACGACTGGAGCTCTCAGCAACTCGCCCCTCGCGACCGCTGGTCCTACTGCCGCGCTTCCACCGAATCCTACAGCTCTAGTTTATAATCCGAATGGGACACTCAATAATCCGCTTGCCCTTCCATATCAACCAGCCGGTGGACTTGGAACGAATGGTACTGAGCCCGTTTATCGAGTTCAGTCAGATTTCGACTACCAATCTATTCTTCTTGGTCTCTACCAGGTATGTATCCCTCGTTTCGTTCAACAGAAAATATACTGATGTATCTCAAGGAATGGATTGAATTGGACCTTTTCCATAACATCCTAGCTACATTCAATGAATCCGAGTTCACGGCCGCTGGACTCACACCCAGCGACCGCTTCCTCATCGAATTCATGGCCGACCAAGAAGCTGGCCATGCAACACTCCTCAGTAGTCTGCTAGGTGGCCCAGGGGGAGCAACACCTCAATGTACCTACAACTACCCCTTCACAACCGTCCACGAAGCCTTCGACTTTACCCAGAAACTCACACGTTTCGGTGAGTCTGGAGTCTGGGGTTTCCAAGCGCACCTCGATGCCAGAGAAGTCGCTCAGTTACTCGATCAATCTATCGCTACCGAGGCACGTCAACAAATGATCTTCCGTCAATTCGCAGGTCTCTTCCCAATGCCCGTCTGGTTCGAAACGGGGATTCCCCAAAGTTGGGCATGGACACTACTCGCACCATATATCTCCGAATGTCCAGCGAACAGCAAACGACTAGCCTGGCAGAATTTCCCTGCCTTGAAGGTGTTGAACCAACCTAACTCCGCACGTATAAACGCCACTCAAACCCCCCTCAACGAGACAACGGGTTTCGGTCCCGCAGCACCGGGTAGTAATGTAGCATTCAACGAATCCTGTCTCTCAACAAACGAAACAGGATTCTCCTGTCTCGCCTCAATCTCCCAGAATCGATCAATACCCCTCTCCTACCCAGGACGTCGCGTCTTACTCTCATGGGAGAACCCAGGTAAAGCAGTAGGACCCAATAATTCCTATGTCACAGATACCAAAGCAGGACCACCTAAATTCGTTATCTGGGTTTCCCAGTTGAATGTTACGTATTCGCCGCTTGTGAACGTTAGTGTGGAAGGTGAGATGAATTATGGTGCTACGATTCAGCCGGATGTGAGTACCTATGAGGGGGATCCGGCTATTAATGGGACGATGTTCATTGCGCTTACGGATTTGGATTTGCCGTTTACGGCGTTTAATTTGAGTAATGTTAATCCGCATGTTGCTGCGGGGCCGTTTTTGTATCAGGCTGGTTAGGTTGGATGTTGGGTTTTGAGGTTGAGGAGATGGATGGTAGTTTGATTGGTGGGGAGAAGGGGAAAGAAGTTTGTGATGGATGGGAATGGGTTGTTGTATAGTAGATTAATTTTAATGGAAAGATGATTTGTATATATATATACTTTCTATTATCCAACCTTGAATATAAACCTTTGTTTAACCGAATACTGCTACAGTTTTTCACATCTCGCTTAACATACTGTACAGTACACCCCCTCAAAAGCCCGGCATAAATATCCTAGTCATTACTCTGAACACTCTTCTAAAAATACAATTATACTAGAAAGACTCGTATAATAAAATAATTATATACGATATAAAATAATAGACTTTAATATTTCTAGACACCGTTCTAAGAATACCATTGTACTAGAAAGTCTCGTATAATAAAATAATTATATGCGATATAAAATAACAGACTTTAAAATTTCTAGACACCGTTCTAAAAATATAATTGTACTACAAAGTCTCGTATAATAAAATAATTAGATAAACGATATAAAATAAAAGACTTTAATATTTCTTTATTAACCTACATGATCCAGGCAATTCAGTTACTTATACTAGACTCTCGATATAATTCATTTTAATAGGTGGTTTATGGAGAGTAAAAACTGGGCTTCTTACCTCTCTCTCTTGAAAGGCCAGCATATGTACATCTCCCAAAGACCTTTCTCTCTCTACTCTCTAATAATATCTTTTCATTTACACCTCTTACCTCTTACTTCTTCCCCGCATCTTCTTCTCGCATCCTTGCCATATTCAAATAAAGCAACATCCCTCCTTTAAATTCTAGTAGACGCAAAAAACAGCAGTAAACCACACTTTAGATAAGGGCAAATGTCAAAGGTTAGGTTACAAAGTTTATGTCGTCTCGATGGATAATATGCGGATACCTTACACAAACTCACAGTTGGGGTTATTTGTAGCTTGTTTACTCGGAAGCTTGGGTAAGGTTTAAGGAGCGGAGAGAGGGGTAACTTGTAGTGCAAGTCACGGCTCAAGCTTGGCTCGTTCGCTTAAGGAGGGTGGTGTCGTTGTTGATGTGAGTATGTGATCTTTTAAGTGTGGTTCAGGAATCAGGGTGAGATGTTGGAATAGCTTTTTTAATGATGATGACAAGGTTAATAGAGAGCTAGACTCACCTATTCGGAGAGGGGGTAGAAGAGTCGTCCTTGACAAAGTATTAAGTATCACCAGAAGTCACTCATAAATCACAACACAACAAAAAGAAACACACAAATGAAAAGAAAGTTGTCAAAGCAAAGCAGAGCAAAACAGCCGTAAATTCATCATCACATCATCATCTCCTCACTCCCCACCACTTCACTTCCCTATCTATTTAGGGAAACTGCTCCCCTCCTTATAAGTAAGCTTCCAAACAGGACTATCCCAGACATCCCAATCGTCCGAGACCTTCTCTTGTCCACCCCACCTCAAAGCCCCAACACGCCATTGATATCTGCCCGGCTGAAGGAACGTGTAATTCCCATCCGTCCCATCCCAATACCAGTATTGACCCGGCGTCCAAATCCGCTCCGAATCCCCTCTCAACACCAATGGGATGGCATCCTCCTTGGTATCCGCATTAATGATATCAAAAGCAAACTCGCGACAAGGGAGTGCGTAACCGACACGGATACCTGAGAAGCCATCCGGACATTCGAGAGGGATCTCAGCGGTGGTATTGTAGAAACAGTCGAAAAGGGGTTCCTTCAACTCGTCGCCGTTTTGGAATGGCGTGACGACCGATTCGTTGGCCCTGACGAGCTGGGTGATGTTCCGGTCTACCATGGGGAGTTTCTTCATCGAGCTTCCGAGACCAGAGTAAGGCACTGTGAGCATCTCCTTTCCGCTATCAATCGAGATGAATCCTCCAAAGGTGACACCCCGTTCTTCAGCCTCGCCAAGTTCCGGGTTCGCAGTTACGGAAACGGTGATTTCGGCCTCGGCTTTGGGTCCTAGAGTCACTGTCGCGGGCGTGATGGTGAGCTGGGCAGAGACGTCTCGTGCTTCGTGGCGGGTTTTGACGTAGTCTAGTCCTTGACCCATAGGTTCGAAAATGTACCCTGAAGGCCCGCCCAAGTGTCCGATTTTATAATCAATTGTCTCGCCTCCCGAGTTTCTCAATTTGAATTTCAAGGCTGAAGGACGGTTGTCGGTATCATTGAAGTTCAAGGCCATGACATCGACTCTCGTTGGCGTGTTGATGGCCTTGAAGACATCCACCATACCGGCACCCTGTTGAAAGATGGGCGCGAGGATATCAGCCTTCTGCTTGCCGTCGTTGTATTGGAGTGGCTTCGCGGTGAGCGCCATGATATTTTGGATTTCAGCCGGAGAGATCTTCGCGTCTGCAAACTTCTGTTGTAGGAGAGCTGCGACACCGGCGATGAAGGGGGTGGCTTGACTCGTTCCTGAGATGACTCCCCATTCGCCTAGGCCTTTGGGAAAGGTACTCAGGATGTTGCCTCCGGGCGCGCTGATACCTGGTGAAAGTCTTCCATCTGCAGTGGGACCCCAGGAGGAGAAGATGGACATGGAGTCTCCGGTGATAGTATTGTTTACAAATTCGATTTTATGGTCGACCTTTTCTGGGAAGGAGACCGAGAGTGTAGGATCCTTAGCGAGTTTGCCGGCTAACTCTTGCGCTTTTTCATTGGAGATGAGTGCCACACCATCAAGTTCATCGCTACTGAAGGCTTGCCAAAATTGCAGTCCCCATTCCTCCCCACTGTAGTCGGCAGGCTGGTAGTAAAGGACATGTTTAATTCCCAATGCTGCTGTGATGGGCTTGTCGGTGGCTGGATCGTTCCAGCAGTGGAGGTAATCAATCATCATGACTGTGTTGGCCGGGTCCTTGGGGAGCGGGGTATCTTTGGGAAGAGGAACGCATCTATTTCGTGGAGTATTCAATTTTTCCGCATCTGCTGGGAACCACAATTGGAAAGGTGGTTTACCAAAAGGGAGTTTCTGTGGCGATCCAGGCACATAGCGGAAATCGGTTTTGTCGCTTACCTCTCCACGCCATGTATTGATCGGTGTAGTGGCAGAATCAGTGGAACCTGTAGAGGAGATAAGATCAGCGCCTCCTGGAGAAGCTCCCGTAAAGACACCAGGACCGCCATTTCCCTGGGAAATCGCAACAAAAATTCCGTTCTTATGAATCCGAGCAATAAGAGCAGAGACCGGATCTATACAATCAAGTCAGCAATGAGCCTATATTGGAGGGGGCTGGATAACAAGCGAAAGTAAAAAGAAAAGGGGGGATGTCACTCACCTTCAGGATATGCCAAATACCCACCAATGGACATGCTAATAACATCCACCTTGCGCTCAACCGCGAGAAGTAGAGCCTCAATCTGACGATCATTTGGCGCTCCACCAGTACAAGCTTGAATCTTATAAAGCTCGTAACTAGCTTCGGGAGCAACACCCACGACACCAAACTGCTTATCATCGCTATTCGCACCTAGCGTTCCCAGAATATGGGTACCATGGAATGAGCAATCATCCGAGACCAAGAAGTTACTGCGATCAACAAGATTCTCTTGCCAAGTAATGGAGGTTTTCTTTAGACCAGCCACATTCTCGAAATTGAAACCATCATCAATGATCGCAATCTTTTTCCCTTTGCCAGTGATGCCCGCAGCATGGGCTTTGTCAACACCTGTAGAGACGTGTGGTGCGAATGGTTGCAGAGGGGGCGGTGGGTCAGAAGTCCCCGGATCTTGTCTCTTCTTTACACTTCTCTTCCTTTTGCTCCTAGTACCTCCAAAGAACGGCGAAGTATCCTTGTCAGGGCTTGGATGAGGCATCGAAACCTGGACTTCCCAGGCCTTGGCGACAGAGTCGACAGATTTCAGGAGCTTGAGGAGCTCTTTGGTGGTGGTCTTATCATCGCCTTTGTATTGTGCTTTGTCACAATCGACGTCGAAAGACTGACCCCGAAAATCAGGGGCGTTGAATGTTCTACGAGGAGTGACTGTACATCTGAGCGTCGCTTGCAGCATCTACATTGAAATGGTTAAGTATATTTACTGTCGTGTCGGATGGAATTCTGCTTACCGTCTTATCCAGTTGCGCCCAGTCGGGTTTCTCTTCTATTATGAATGCATTTTTATAGGCGACGGCACCCGTGGCGAGCGCCAACAAGAGAGTGTGAGACGGCAGCATCTTCAAAAAACAAACAAGAAAAGAGTGACTTCGTGAACTGCGAGGTTCGCGATGGCCTTTGCAATGTTGCGCACCAGCATCATTATATAGTATTTCAGTCCTCCGCTATATGGGGTAGAGTGAAAAGTCAAGAGTTTATAATGGGTTACATTGTAATCTCGCGGGAAAGCTTGGTTCTCGTACTCACCAAATTCCTTACCCATCCGAACCTGCGGTAAAAGTGGATCAAAGCCTTGAGAGAGTTGATTAACAAAGTATATACACACCACAAGCAAGAACCCTCACCGCCAATAAACAACATCAAGACAACCAACCCCTAAAATCCACTCACTCAATGTGAAGATATTAAAGTAATTTGTTTATTATTTCATCAGACCGTACATACCAGTATGTTACTACGTACTATCAAAAAGTTCATCCCATGGTTTTCTAGGATTCTCCACCAGCAGAGGTGTCAAACCTAAAATGCTCCCGAAACCCTAGTTACCCGCCCCAATTATAGCCGCGACGTCGGAATTGTTTCTGATAGTCAGATCAAGTGCTCATTGAACCATGTGACTGCCTGCAAGAATGCCTGCTCCTTGGCAAACTTCTCAACCTTCTTGCTGGTATCACAACGGACCGAAAAGCCGTGTACGACACCGCTAAAGAGGTTGATTTGATATGGTAACTTGGTTCCCTTAAGAATAATCTCTGATTGGTGGCGCTTATCAGCTGGGAAAATGTCGTCGGTCTCGGCTGCAGAAATGGACAGAGGACCAGCAATGGCAGAAAGTTCAACCTCATCAACGAAGCTGGGATACCGTTAGTTGAGGCGTCTCAGACTCTCAGACTCTCAGGATTTTTAGGACGCGGGGATACGCACGAAGGATGAGCCATATATCCAACATCAATGCCCTTGCCTTTGGCCATATACCGAGCAACATATTTAGCACCCTATTTTAAATTTATTAGCTCCCAACAAACAAGGATTTATCTGGGACGGAACATACAAAGCAATATCCGACACTTCCGATCTTCTTGTATCCCTTCTCTTGCAAGAACGCAATAGCCTTTTCGACAATTGGATCTACCTCCTTAGTGTTATGTCCGTTATTTCCACCAGTTCCCTTGGTCAACCAACCGAAAAAGTCGAAATCGTCAGGTCGGTTAAGGGAAAGAGCGTCTCCATTGAAAGGGTCGATAATAAGGGTATAGTATCCATTGGCGGCGAATTGATCAGCCATCAACTTGCTGTTTTGCCAAATGCTAATGACATCGGGAATGTAGAGGATGGCAGTATCTTTGTGGATTTGCTTGCCAGTTGGTTCTGCGGCGTAGGCTTCGATGCTGCCAATCTTGAAGGTAGTACCGGTGGGTTCGCCTCTGGACAGGGGAAATTAGTTGATGGCTTTGGAAGCGATGTGATAGCTCGTGTGTAGGGGGGTGGAAGAAGGTGAGGGACAAGAGATAGTGGAGTAAAATAGAGGGGGGATGGGGGAGGGGGGCCTACTCATGTTTTACACCAATAGTGCAACAGGCAGATGGTGGATTAGAGGTCATTCTGATAGAGATTGTATAATTTCAAGAGTTCAATGGTGTTTCGTAGCTTCAATGGAGGTGTGAATATGGTGGATGTCCGGAGAGAGAACCGTGATGGTGATGGTGTTGGAGGGGGAGGGGAAAGTCAATTGGAGGGGCAGCACTTTATGTAGGTGGATTACCTGTAGGTGGATTACAATTGCCTGTGGTACCTACCTTGAGCCTACCACTTGCTCACCTCGAGCCTACCAACCGTGAATGATGGGAATCTCAATGCACCTGCAGGTGAGGGGTTGAGTGGGGCTGTGGCATCTCTCTTACTCGAGAGTTGAGTACTGACTTTTTGGTAGGGAAGTACTCTATCAATGGGAAAGAGAAGAGATAATTGGTTGATGGAGCATGGTCTTGCAAGACTGCCCCTCATTTTTGAAATAATTCTATGACGCTCTATCTGATCTTAACTCCGAAAACTCCGATAGAGATCACGGGCCGAGGGAGAACTACCGGCCCGGGTTATTCCCGACGTGACCGAGCTCCAGGGCTATCAGTAGCCGCCATGATTTTCTGTACTCGAGTACCGCGCGCTTAATTTCTATCTGCGAGATACTGTCAAGAAGTCCATACACCACTCCTCCTCTCCAATCTAAGCTCCTCAAGCTCCAGATCCGCCATGACCTCCAGATCCCTCAGAGAAGCCCCCCGCATGGGTAAAAAAGCCATATACCTGTATGCCCCCCCCTCCCCCCACCAATTGCCTTCCACTAACACCCCCAGACCAAATTTCACACTCACCCTCCTCAACAACAAAAACCTGCCCCCACATTTTGCATCCTTCCTCGTACCTCTAAACCTCAATAAACTCGATCTCCGCGATTACCTATGGAATTGCTATGGTATCTCCGTGAAGAACGTGCGTTCGTATATTCAGATGCAGAAGGTGCAGCATGATAAGACGAATGCGAAGAAGATTACCCCGCGACGGTGGTTTCGACCGAGGAGTATCAAGAAGATGATGGTAGAGATGTACAAGCCTTTTGTGTGGCCCAAGGCACCCGAAGATTTTGAGCAGTACGTTCTCGCTTTCCCTTTCCAGATCTCATATTCTTTCAGAACTTGTGGGATGGAGAACTATCATGGATAAGATCAAGATCCGAGAAGAAAGTGCTAATTATTATTCGCAGATGGGACAAAACATATGAAGAGGGAAGACGTAAGGCCCAGAAAAAAGCGCAAGACACACAACAACTACCTGGTGGCGGACCAGCACCGGATCGCAAAACCATCGCAGAACAGGCAAAGGAATTGTTAAAGGGAAAGAAGGCGTGGAATCGGGACGATACGCTATGGAAAGATAGCAAGGCATGGATAGAGACAGAGAAAGATTTCAAGGTATGACGAGGTCACCCATCCACTGGTTTGTAAAAACTTTGTATTGTATGTATGCATGTATGAACTTTCATCTGGAAGTATGATATCCAAGGGAATCAAAAAAAAGAAATGAAAAGAAACCAAATCAAGTCAAATCCCTTCCTCCCTTTCAGTCTCTTTATCTTCTATCCAATACTCCTCCCCCTGAAACTTCAAAACTTCATCCCCCCACCCCCACCACCCCTCCGTCAAATTCCTAGCAAAAATCTCCAGTCCCCTAAATGTCCCCTCAATCAATTCCTCAAACAAAACCTTCAAATTAGGCTTCCTAGAATGCTCATCCGGAACCGCAAATATAATCCTCCTCTTCACACCCTCCCTCACATCTCCATCCCCATCTAACTCCTCTCCCTCGCTTGGCTTCGACTTCTTCCGTCTCGCAACAAGTAAAACCTCATAACACCTCCTCCATCTCCCCCCTAACTCACACATCGGCTCCCCAGAAACAGTAGTCTTTACCCATACCCACTCCTCCACCAATTCCACACCCCAAGCCTCGAATAATCCCCCTCTCCCTTCTTCGCCGAGTAACATCGTGCGAAAAGCTGGTTTGTTGGTCACCCACACCGCGACATATCCATTTTCCTCTAAATGTTGCGGAATGGGGATAGAGAGCAACAGCGAGTTTATTGTTGGGGTAGAGTAAGAAAGGTTGTATGACCCTTTACGTAGGGCTGAACGATTTGGCCACGGTGGATCGAGGAGGATTAGGGGGAAAGAGGGGGCGTGAGAATGGAATAAGGGGAGGGTTTCGGTTATGAGGCCCGGGAGGGCTGTGCTGTGTGGTGGGATGTGGATGAGTGAGGGAGAGTGAGATGGAGATGAGGAGGAAGTGATGTATATTGATGTATCGTTATCATTTCTTATCAGTCGAGGATCTTCAACCTCGTTCCAACTCTCATTTTCTTGATGATTGAGTTTGACCTCACATCTTTCCTCCTCACATGAAGACTTCCCTTTCACTACCTCCCTCTCATGACGTGGTAAACACCATACTCCCCCATACACCGCTCTCACTCCCTCTAACACGAGCTCAATATTCTTTTCAAGTAACAACTCTTCAATCGACGACTCTCCCACATTCTTCTTCCCCCGTTGCGTTTTCGGTTCTAGGGATGGATAGGGGTGTTTGAGTGCGGGTGTGGAGAGTATTTGTTTTTTGAAGAGGGGTCCTTGGGCGTGTGAGAGGGAGCGGGGGATGTCGAGGATTGTTGCGGTGAGGTGGGGGTTGGAGTATAGGATTGGAGAGGGCGTGGGTGAGGGGGACATTTGGTGTGTGATATGTTGTGTAAGGATATTTTAAGGATGAGAGAAGGGATAGGATGAGATGAGATGAGATGGGGATTTGAGGGAGGTGGCTAAGCGAGGTGTTGATTTTTGGATGGTGAATGTTTGGAGTGGTTTTTGGAGTTTAATAATTCTTCTTCACTAATTTCATGTATTTTAGATGTTTTCTTTAATTTGGAAAGTTATTCTGTATAAGATTCTGCCTCAAGTTTTAGTAGTATAGTCCCGTTGTATTGATTATGTAAATAATAATGGATGCACTTCAGCTGAGTAATTCATATGAATTCTCTGGTGTTCGTCTACCATCGGTTCAGCCGAAAGCGGGCTGGCATGGATGACGTTCCTCGGCAATCCCTCGCAGTGCGGCTCAGGGAACCCCAAAACGTCTCCCCAAAACTTCCCCACCAAACATCAACAACCTCAAATCGACACACGACACCTTTCCCTTCCCTTCCAAATTGAAATATCACCCGGAATGCTGATATCATCTTACACCTATACACGATAACCAGAGCCTCTCGGGCGGCGATCAATGCCCTCGGCCCTCTTGAACAATGATCCAACCACTTCCTCGGTGCGCCAGGACAAATCACCGAGGATGATGAGCCATGATGTTTCTAAAAAAGAATCTGTCAATGGGGATATGGACACGGGGAAAAGGAAACCGCATAAGCAGAGTTGGGATTATGTCTGGAGAACCGGTGTAGCGGGAGGAATGGCGGGTTGCGCTGTTCGTCCCCAAATACAAACTCCCATGATTAGATTAGAATGTACACTGATCCTTTGACACCCAGGCAAAAACCGTCGTCGCTCCTCTCGATCGAGTAAAGATCCTTTTTCAAGCCTCGAGCCCCCAATTCGCAAAATACACCGGCTCCTGGTTCGGCGTCGCAACAGCCATGAAAGACATCTACCGCGATGACGGACCCAGAGGACTCTTCCGGGGCCACTCCGCAACCCTCCTCCGTATCTTCCCCTACGCAGCCATCAAATTCTTAGCCTACGAGCAAATTCGCGCCGTTATAATCCCCGGCCCTGCTCACGAGACGCCTATGCGGCGGTTAATCAGTGGTTCGCTAGCGGGCGTGACATCTGTCTTCGTAACCTATCCTTTGGAAGTAATCCGTGTACGTCTAGCCTTCGAGACGAAGCGGGATTCGCGCTCTTCTTTGAGTCAGATTTGTAGGAGGATATATAATGAGATTATTCCTACACCGCGGAGTTCGAATGCGGCGGGAGTTGTGACGGCCGTTCATGCGGTTACGCCCCGAAATGGCCTTTCGAATTTCTATAGAGGCTTTTCCGCGACGGTGTTGGGTATGCTACCTTATGCGGGAATGTCCTTCCTTACCCACGATACAGCTGGTGATATCCTTCGTCACCGCTCTCTAGCACCTTACACCACCCTCCCCAAGCCTGCCAATTCCCCCGAACACAAACCGCCGCCTTTGCGTTCTTGGGCGGAGCTTTTTGCAGGTGGAATGGCAGGACTTGTATCGCAGACCTCGGCGTACCCGTTTGAAGTCATACGGCGAAGAATGCAAGTCGGAGGTGCGGTAGGAGACGGCCATCGACTGAGTATTGGGGAGACGGCAAAAATGATATTTAGAGAGAAGGGGGGGAGGGGATTCTTTGTGGGTCTTACGATTGGGTATGTGAAGATTGTGCCGATGGTTGCGGTTAGCTTCTACGGGTATGAGAGGGGGAAGATGTGGTTGGGCATCTAGATGGTCCTTGTTTTGTTATTGTACGGAGGCCTTTTTTGGATGAACAAAATCGGGCCCTTGGAGAAAGCATTGGGATTTGGTGTTTGGCGTTCCTATCCCTTTTTTCCACCTTTGAGTTTGAGCTGATAGATTGAAACGATGGATTGATGAGTATACATACACAGATAGATACCTACAGACTAGTATATCCTTCAAACCTTCTTTTCATTCCTCCTCTCCTCTCTTCCCTACTTTCTACTCTATCCCATCCTTCCCCTGTCCTCTTCGCTACGCCAGTACCTGGCCTTAACACCATCCAACATCCCCTCGAGTGTCAAGTTTTACTTCAGCAACTGAATTTTCAACCGCTTCAGCTACCGAATCAAATAAGGTTAACCTTTCCACGACCCTGAGTCTCTTCTCTGACCCCGACTCTAACCTCGTCTCAGCCAAGAATTGGGACCCTCGCTTCAACACGGGATATCCCTTCACGAGTTCACCACCACCAGTCCCTACGAGGCGGGTGGCTGGACTGGACTGGTTGTCTACGTGTTATCACTTACACGAAGGACGAAAAACCGGTAGTAATGTTTTTTTATGGGTGAGGGGGTTTATGGGTGGGTGGGTGATGGGGGGTTTTTTGGTGATGGCGGGGCGCGCGCTTTTTCGTTGCATGTCGCGAGAATGCGCCACTGATCCACTATTTTGCTGGGGTTGGGAGTTGGTGGTTGTTTGGTTGAGGGGGGGACAGGGGGTGTGGGAGGAGGGGGGATTGGGGGTTAGAGGGGTATGAGAGGGAGGGGTATGAGAGGGAGGGGGATGAAAAGAGGATTTGTGTCAGGGTATCACTAGGAGCGTACAAAAGACTATTCCAGAATAAGGTTGAGATTGATCGCGAGCCTTCTAAGAAAGTCCTAGAGCTAGCTATTATTTATAGTCAACAAGAATCCACGCTAAGCCCCACTGGGCAGCTCCACGCTAGCCTCGATTAGGCAACTCCATCCTGCTCCATCCCTTAATTGCATTCACTAAGCGAAGTAAACAAACTCTACACCAACCCATATTCACCCACATATGAGCCCTCACATATGGTCCCCCCTCACTCATCAAATATGCTGCAAATCAGCGTCTTGAGGCTGAATACGATCCTGGAGAGCCTGCGTAATCTCAGCACGAGTAGGCTTCACCTTGCGGGGAAAACGCTGCTCAAACTTAGCAATAGACGAAGCCGCAGAAGAAACAACGTTGCTCAAAGGCTCCCAAGTACTAGAGTCAGGGTCGTAGCCTCTCCAACGAACAAAATACTGAAATTCTCCTTGGAATCGTCGAGAATCGAGAATCTCATCAACAGCCCACAAGACGTTACCATCAACGTCAATAGTAACAGGAGGGGCTGGTGGATTAACCTGTCCTGGAAGTGGAATACCCGCAGCGGGCCGTAATAAATTAACGT